>CAUDMG010003593.1:910000-972500 GCA_958450375.1 Homarus gammarus | reverse complement strand
AGACCCACGTCACACGCTGCCAACTGTACATTAAGGACAGGTAAATGAGAGCGGTGGACCGAGCACACCTGGGCACACCTGGACACAAGTGTACAAGCGACACTTGTAATAACTATGATAATGAGTCGTGTTCCTCCTTGTTCAGGTGGCTGGTGAGGCTAATTAGTACAGGTAATCATAATCAGCTCCCCAGGTTGACAGGGGAAGGGGTAGCTATGCCACCTACTACCTCTCATGCCTGACTACGAACTATCATACACTCACACACACACACACACACACACACACACACACAGCTCATCGTAACCACGTCGAGTATATGTAGTTAACTAAGTAGTGCTTGAATAAATGACTTCGTGACTAGGTTAGGTTAGGTTAGGTTAGGTTAGGATTTTTTTATTATAAATGGTTATAATGAGAAAGGCCGTTTGTTATGAGCGTGTTTACCATCATCTATCAACACTGTGTTATAGGTCCGGTAAATCACGTCTAGATTTGCTATAAGACGGTGGTGGGATGTAGGGCTACTCTTATCAACTTCACACTAGAGGTCGCGGTAACATGTCCTTCATAACAAAACCTCTATTTAACGTACTATATGAAGAGGGAAGTCCGTTATATCAAGGGCTTATTAGATATGAAACCTCTATCTAACGAACTACATAGTGATAAAAGTCCGTTATATTTAGGGTCCGTAAGATATGATACCTCTATCTAACGGATTATATATAGAGAGAAGTCCGTTATAGGGAGGTTTCGCTGTCAATGTTTTAGTATGGAAATCTGAACTAATTTGCATACTGAGGTTGTGATCTGAGGACCGGTTGGTGTATCAGTTAAATATTTCTGTGTTAAAATATTTACTGAACTGAACCTTCTTATAATGGCCATAATTCTGGTGTTTTGTTTATTGATGTAAATATGGCGGGCAGATGAGCGTAGGTGTGGGTAGGTGTGGGTACAGGTGTCGGTAGGTGTGGGTACAGGTGTCGGTAGGTGTGGGTAGGTGTGTGTACAGGTGAGGAGGAAGGTGAGGGTACAGGTGAAGAGGGAGGTGAGGGTGCAGGTAAGAAGGGGGGTAAGGGTACAGGTGAGGGAACAGGTGAGAAGGGGGGTAAGGGTACAGGTGAGAGGGGGGGGTAAGGGTACAGGTGAGGGAACAGGTGAGAAGGGGGGGTAAGGGTACAGGTGAGGGAACAGGTGAGAAGGGGGGTAAGGGTACAGGTGAGGGAACAGGTGAGAAGGGGGGTAAGGGTACAGGTGAGGGAACAGGTGAGAAGGGGGGTAAGGGTACAGGTGAGAAGGGGGGTAAGGGTACAGGTGAGGGAACAGGTGAGAAGGGGGGTAAGGGTACAGGTGAGGGAACAGGTGAGAAGGGGGGTAAGGGTACAGGTGAGGAGGGAGGTGAGGGTACAGGTGAGGAGGGAGGTGAGGGTACAGGTGAGGAGGGAGGTGAGGGTACAGGTGAGGAGGGAGGTGAGAGTACAGGTGAGGAGGAAGGTGAGGGTACAGGTGAGGAGGAAGGTGAGGGTACAGGTGAGGAGGAAGGTGAGGGTACAGGTGAGGAGGAAGGTGAGGGTACAGGTGAGGAGGGAGGTGAGGGTACAGGTGAGGAGGAAGGTGAGGGTACAGGTGAGGAGGAAGGTGAGGGTACAGGTGAGGGTACAGGTGAGAAGGGGGGTAAGGGTACAGGTGAGGAGGGAGGTGAGGGTACAGGTGAGGAGGGGGGTGAGGGTACAGGTGAGGAGGGAGGTGAGGGTACAGGTGAGGAGGAAGGTGAGGGTACAGGTGAGGGTACAGGTGAGGAGGGAGGTGAGGGTACAGGTGAGGGTACAGGTGAGGAGGAAGGTGAGGGTACAGGTGAGGAGGGAGGTGAGGGTACAGGTGAGGAGGGAGGTGAGGGTACAGGTGAGGAGGAAGGTGAGGGTACAGGTGAGGGTACAGGTGAGGAGGGGGGTGAGGGTACAGGTGAGGAGGGAGGTGAGGGTACAGGTGAGGAGGGGGGTGAGGGTACAGGTGAGGAGGAAGGTGAGGGTACAGGTGAGGAGGAAGGAGAGGGTACAGGTGAGGGTACAGGTGAGGAGGGAGGTGAGGGTACAGGTGAGGGTACAGGTGAGGGTACAGGTGAGGAGGAAGGTGAGGGTACAGGTGAGGAGGAAGGTGAGGGTACAGGTGAGGAGGGAGGTGAGGGTACAGGTGAGGAGGGAGGTGAGGGTACAGGTGAGGAGGAAGGTGAGGGTACAGGTGAGGAGGGAGGTGAGGGTACAGGTGAGGAGGAAGGTGAGGGTACAGGTGAGGAGGGAGGTGAGGGTACAGGTGAGGAGGAAGGTGAGGGTACAGGTGAGGAGGGAGGTGAGGGTACAGGTGAGGAGGAAGGTGAGGGTACAGGTGAGGAGGGAGGTGAGGGTACAGGTGAGGAGGAAGGTGAGGGTACAGGTGAGGAGGAAGGTGAGGGTACAGGTGAGGAGGAAGGTGAGGGTACAGGTGAGGAGGGAGGTGAGGGTACAGGTGAGGAGGAAGGTGAGGGTACAGGTGAGGAGGAAGGTGAGGGTACAGGTGAGGAGGGAGGTGAGGGTACAGGTGAGGGTACAGGTGAGGGTACAGGTGAGGTGAGGGTACAGGTGAGGAGGGAGGTGAGGGTACAGGTGAGGAGGAAGGTGAGGGTACAGGTGAGGAGGGAGGTGAGGGTACAGGTGAGGAGGAAGGTGAGGGTACAGGTGAGGAGGAAGGTGAGGGTACAGGTGAGGAGGAAGGTGAGGGTACAGGTGAGGAGGGAGGTGAGGGTACAGGTGAGGAGGGTGAGGGTACAGGTGAGGGTACAGGTGAGGGTACAGGTGAGGAGGAAGGTGAGGGTACAGGTGAGGAGGAAGGTGAGGGTACAGGTGAGGCAGGTGAGGGTACAGGTGAGGAGGGAGGTGAGGGTACAGGTGAGGAGGGAGGTGAGGGTACAGGTGAGGAGGAAGGTGAGGAGGAAGGTGAGGGTACAGGTGAGGAGGAAGGTGAGGGTACAGGTGAGGAGGGAGGTGAGGGTACAGGTGAGGGTACAGGTGAGGAGGGAGGTGAGGGTACAGGTGAGGGTACAGGTGAGGGTACAGGTGAGGAGGAAGGTGAGGGTACAGGTGAGGGTACAGGTGAGGAGGGAGGTGAGGGTACAGGTGAGGAGGAAGGTGAGGGTACAGGTGAGGGTACAGGTGAGGGTACAGGTGAGGAGGGAGGTGAGGGTACAGGTGAGGAGGAAGGTGAGGGTACAGGTGAGGGTACAGGTGAGGAGGGAGGTGAGGAGGAAGGTGAGGAGGGAGGTGAGGGTACAGGTGAGGAGGAAGGTGAGGGTACAGGTGAGGGTACAGGTGAGGAGGGAGGTGAGGAGGAAGGTGAGGGTACAGGTGAGGAGGAAGGTGAGGGTACAGGTGAGGAGGGAGGTGAGGGTACAGGTGAGGAGGAAGGTGAGGGTACAGGTGAGGGTACAGGTGAGGAGGGAGGTGAGGGTACAGGTGAGAAGGGGGGAGAGGGTACAGGTGAGGAGGAAGGTGAGGGTACAGGTGAGGAGGAAGGTGAGGGTACAGGTGAGGAGGAAGGTGAGGGTACAGGTGAGGAGGAAGGTGAGGGTACAGGTGAGGAGGAAGGTGAGGGTACAGGTGAGGAGGGAGGTGAGGGTACAGGTGAGGAGGAAGGTGAGGGTACAGGTGAGGAGGAAGGTGAGGGTACAGGTGAGGAGGAAGGTGAGGGTACAGGTGAGGAGGGGGGTGAGGGTACAGGTGAGGAGGAAGGTGAGGGTACAGGTGAGGAGGAAGGTGAGGGTACAGGTGAGGAGGGAGGTGAGGGTACAGGTGAGGAGGAAGGTGAGGGTACAGGTGAGGAGGGAGGTGAGGGTACAGGTGAGGGTACAGGTGAGGAGGAAGGTGAGGGTACAGGTGAGGAGGAAGGTGAGGGTACAGGTGAGGGTACAGGTGAGGGTACAGGTGAGGAGGGAGGTGAGGGTACAGGTGAGGAGGAAGGTGAGGGTACAGGTGAGGAGGAAGGTGAGGGTACAGGTGAGGAGGAAGGTGAGGGTACAGGTGAGGAGGAAGGTGAGGGTACAGGTGAGGAGGGGGTGAGGGTACAGGTGCGGAGGGGGTGAGGGTACAGGTGAGGAGGGGGGTGAGGGTACAGGTGAGGAGGGGGGTGAGGGTACAGGTGAGGAGGGGGGTGAGGGTACAGGTGAGGAGGGAGGTGAGGGTACAGGTGAGGAGGGGGTGAGGGTACAGGTGAGGAGGGAGGTGAGGGTACAGGTGAGGAGGGGGGTGAGGGTACAGGTGAGGGTACAGGTGAGGAGGGAGGTGAGGGTACAGGTGAGGAGGAAGGTGAGGGTACAGGTGAGGAGGAGGTGAGGGTACAGGTGAGGAGGGAGGTGAGGGTACAGGTGAGGAGGGAGGTGAGGGTACAGGTGAGGAGGAAGGTGAGGGTACAGGTGAGGAGGGAGGTGAGGGTACAGGTGAGGAGGGGGGTGAGGGTACAGGTGAGGAGGAAGGTGAGGGTACAGGTGAGGAGGAAGGTGAGGGTACAGGTGAGGAGGGAGGTGAGGGTACAGGTGAGGAGGAAGGTGAGGGTACAGGTGAGGAGGGAGGTGAGGGTACAGGTGAGGAGGGGGGTGAGGGTACAGGTGAGGAGGAAGGTGAGGGTACAGGTGAGGAGGAAGGTGAGGGTACAGGTGAGGAGGAAGGTGAGGGTACAGGTGAGGAGGGAGGTGAGGGTACAGGTGAGGAGGGAGGTGAGGGTACAGGTGAGGGTACAGGTGAGGGTACAGGTGAGGAGGAAGGTGAGGGTACAGGTGAGGAGGAAGGTGAGGGTACAGGTGAGGAGGGGGGTGAGGGTACAGGTGAGGAGGGGGGTGAGGGTACAGGTGAGGAGGGGGGTGAGGGTACAGGTGAGGAGGGGGGTGAGGGTACAGGTGAGGAGGAAGGTGAGGGTACAGGTGAGGAGGGGGGTGAGGGTACAGGTGAGGAGGGAGGTGAGGGTACAGGTGAGGAGGGGGGTGAGGGTACAGGTGAGGGTACAGGTGAGGAGGGAGGTGAGGGTACAGGTGAGGAGGGAGGTGAGGGTACAGGTGAGGAGGAAGGTGAGGGTACAGGTGAGGAGGGAGGTGAGGGTACAGGTGAGGAGGGGGGTGAGGGTACAGGTGAGGAGGGAGGTGAGGGTACAGGTGAGGGTACAGGTGAGGAGGAAGGTGAGGGTACAGGTGAGGAGGGAGGTGAGGGTACAGGTGAGGGTACAGGTGAGGAGGGAGGTGAGGGTACAGGTGAGGAGGGAGGTGAGGGTACAGGTGAGGAGGGGGGTGAGGGTACAGGTGAGGAGGAAGGTGAGGGTACAGGTGAGGAGGAAGGTGAGGGTACAGGTGAGGAGGGAGGTGAGGGTACAGGTGAGGAGGGAGGTGAGGGTACAGGTGAGGAGGGGGGTGAGGGTACAGGTGAGGAGGGAGGTGAGGGTACAGGTGAGGAGGAAGGTGAGGGAACAGGTGAAGGTACAAGTGAAGACAGGTGAAGACAGGTGAGGTGAGGGATAACGATGGCCCCCCTCGCTACGCCGACGTCCGCACCATGCCGCGTCTTAGACAGGTAAGGTGAACAAGAGAGAGGAAAAATATAAATACTGACTTCAGAATCTTTCCTCACTACAGAAAGCGAAGAGGGGTGGCGTGGGCAGTGTGGGCGGCGGCGTGGGTGGTGTGGGCGGCGGCGTGGGTGGTGTGGGCGGCAGCGTGGGCGGTGTGGCCGGCGGCGTGGGTGGTGTGGGCGGCGGTTTGGGCGGTGTGGGCGGCAGCGTGGGTGGTGTGGGCGGCGGTGTGGGCAGTGTGGGCGGCGGCGTGGGTGGTGTGGGCGGCGGCGTGGGCGGCGGCGTGGGTGGTGTGGGCGGCGGCGTGGGCGATGTGGCCGGCGGCGTGGGCGGTGTGGGCGGCGGCGTGGGCGGTGTGGGCGGCGGCGTGGGCGATGTGGCCGGCGGCGTGGGTGGTGTGGGCGGCGGCTTGGGTGGTGTGGGCGGCGGCGTGGGTGGTGTGGGCGTGGGTGGTGTGGGCGGCGGTGTGGGCGGCGGCGTGGGTGGTGTGGGTGGCGGCGTGGGCGGTGTGGGCGGCGGCGTGGGCGGTGTGGGCGGCGGCGTGGGCGGTGTGGCCGGCGGCGTGGGTGGTGTGGCCGGCGGTAACACCACACGTCCTCACAGGCAGGTACAAGACCCGGAGACTTGAAGATGAGCCTCTGTTTCGACCAGCGTCAGTCGGGTCCTCTTGTAGGTAGTCAGCCCCGGCGCCTGACAATGTATTGGTGTGAGGAAAGGCCTTTATCGTTGCCCTCGTCATTTTAACAAGGCTCCGTCACATGGGCCGTCAGTAGACAGCTCCTGACGATGTATGGGAGTAAAGACGCCTCAAGGAACAGCAGACTTTAAGGTGTGTGTGTGTGTGTGTGTGTGTGTGTGTGTGTGTGTCCCGCTGTTCACCCCGACTCTCCCATCAAATTTCTCGTAATAATCTAAGATATTGAAAACTTCCCTCGTTTACGTAACCTCCTCACCATACCTCCCTCACCCCTCCTCACCATACCTCCCTCACCCCTCCTCACCATACCTCCCTCACCCCTCCTCACCATACCTCCCTCACCCCTCCTCACCATACCTCCCTCACCCCTCCTCACCATACCTCCCTCACCTCTCCTCACCATACCTCCCTCACCCCTCCTCACCATACCTCCCTCACCCCTCCTCACCATACCTCCCTCACCCCTCCTCACCATACCTCCCTCACCCCTCCTCACCATACCTCCCTCACCCCTCCTCACCATACCTCCCTCACCTCTCCTCACCATACCTCCCTCACCCCTCCTCACCATACCTCCCTCACCCCTCCTCACCATACCTCCCTCACCCCTCCTCACCATACCTCCCTCACCCCTCCTCACCATACCTCCCCCCCCTCGCGGAAGTGGTCCAGGTACCCCCCCTCAGGTGCTCACTAATTGATCCGTGAGTCTCAATCGCCCCCCTACAGGTATCAGGTAAACTCGCTCCCAAAAGAGTATCTTTATCATCTTGTGAGAGACAATATGACACAATGGACGAAACATTTTGACAACCCTACCGAGACAACAAGAGTCACTATGTTCATTTTGAAATTCATCGATCACCACCGTACAGATACTTTTTTGACTGTGTGTACGTTAAGTAATCCTCCTCTGCCTTACGATAATATTATGAGGTTTGTAATTTGATGATGGATCACCTGAAGGACCGCCACCCCAGCCTATATTACCTTTGGTGTTACGTTAAGTTATGTTAGGTAAGGTTAGGTTAGGTTAAACTTAATCTCTTTATCATAATGTCAGTATTTATGTTGTTATACTGTGCTGTTATGTCTTTGGTGTTCAGCTCGACCTGTAGAGGCTGGCTGGGGGCCGCTAATTGACACTCGGCCCCCTGGAGGGCTCTCTCACGGCTTTATGGCTTACTAAAAATTGTTCCCCCTCGAGTTGGTAATTTAATTAAAGGTTTTATAATGTAAGTCATCTGGGGCACTGGGAGGGGGTGCCCAGGGGAGGGTGTGTGGGGCACTGGGAGGGGGTGCCCAGGGGAGGGTGTGTGGGGCACTGGGAGGGGGTGTCCAGGGGAGGGTGTCTGGGGCACTGGGAGGGGGTGCCCAGGGGAGGGTGTCTGGGGCACTGGGAGGGGGTGCCCAGGGGAGGGTGTCTGGGGCACTGGGAGGGGGTGCCCAGGGGAGGGTGTCTGGGGCACTGGGAGGGGGTGCCCAGGGGAGGGTGTCTGGGGCACTGGGAGGGGGTGCCCAGGGGAGGGTATCTGGGGCACTGGGAGGGGGTGCCCAGGGGAGGGTGTCTGGGGCACTGGGAGGGGGTGCCCAGGGGAGAGTGACTGGGGCACTGGGAGGGGGGTGCACTAAGAGGGAGTGCCCAGGGGAGGGTATCTGGGGCACTGGGAGGGGGGTGCCCTGGGGAGGGTGTCTGGAGGACTAAATGTGAGGCAGGAGTGCCCACCAATACCCACCCACCAACCCCATCCCCTCCCTCTCCCGCCCACTAAGACAGAGGCCATAAAGCTTGTGGTAGGGCGGCGGGAGGTGGTAGCGTGGTGTTGGTGGTAGGGCGGCGTTGAAAGTTTGTAATAGGTATGAGTCACGACCTACACCCCCCCATAAGGCCACTATACCTTATCTTATAGTTTAGTTTAGTTCGTTCTGTAAACAAACCTGATTGGCAGAGCTCTGATGGGCCAGACACTCAGGTGAAGGGTGGCTAATATTGTAGGATATAATAGGGGATTAATATTGGGGTTACATTAGATAGGTGTATGTTAGGGGCTTATAATATTATAGGGTTGTATTAAATAGTGAATATAATAGCGGCTACCATAATGGGAAATTAAATAGGGGTTATGTTGAATAGAGAATGTAGTGAGGTATTAAATAGGAACTATATTAGGGGTGGCAGGGTTGGGATGTGGTGTAGGTAATGGGATGTGGTGTAGGCAGCAGGGTGTGGTGTGGGCGGCGGGGCGGGAGGTGGCAGGGCCTGGGGTGTGGTGTGGGCGGCGGGGCGGGAGGTGGCAGGGCCTGGGGTGTGGTGTGGGTGGCGGGATAGGGAATGACAGGCCTGGGTATGATGTGGACAGCGGGGCGTGAGGTGGCAGAGTTTGGGTATGATGTGGGCGGCAGGGCGTGGGGTGGCAGAGTTTGGGTATGATGTGGGCGGCGGGGCGTGGGGTGGCAGGGCCCTGGGTGGCACCATTACAACTGGTCTTGTGTTTCAGTGCAGAAAGAAGCTGTGTTTATGTTCAGAGATTTGTTCGCGGGACTGACCCAACACACATAAGACCCTGACCACACCCTGACCCTATCTCCCTCGTTCACATCCCTGCACACACCTACACACACGCATCCACATACGCCTACACACGCCTACACACGCCTACACACACGTCTCCACACACGCCTCCACACATACCCCTACACACACACGTCTACTGACGAAGTATGGGAGTGAGGAAGGAGCATTTATAGTTACCCTCGTCAATTTAACACCTCCCCGTCAGCAGGCCCGTCAGTAGACAGCTCTTGACGACGTATGGGAGTAAAGACGCCTCAAGGAACACCAGACTTCAATGTGTGTGTGTGTGTGTGTGTGTGTGTACCAAACCCTAGCTCAAAGCGCCCCTAGTTCCTTGAGCAGAGAGAGACACACACACAGGTGGTCCAGGTGAACACGAGTTAACGAGGGTTTGAAACAAGGACTAAAATGACTCAATTAACCTGAGGGCAAGCGACACGGTGAGGGGCGGGTCGTTGAAGCAGTAGGGTGTCTCAGTGAACTACACCCTGGACCTGTAGGGTGTAGGAGGGTGTGGCTGGGTGTATAAAGGTGTATCTGGGTGTATAAAGGTGTGGTTGGGTGTAGTATGGTGTGGTTGGGTGAAGGAGGGTGTGGCTGGGTGTATTAGGGTGTAACTGGAGGTGTTCGAGTGTAGCAAATTATGGGTGTGTGGGTTAGAATCATGTGGGGGAGTGGGCGTATGTGTGAGGGTGGGAGTTTGATCTGATGTGTGGGTGAGTGTGTGTGAGGGTGGGTGTGTGGATGGGTGGGAGTGTGTGAGGGTGTTTGGGCGGATGTGTGTATCGGAGTATGATCAGAGGTATGGGTGGGCGTGTGTTTGGGTGGGATTGTTTTAGGGTGGGTGTGTGGATAGGTGGGACTGATGGGTGTGTGTTTTGGTGGGAGTGTATGAGTGTGGGTGGGTGTGGGGGGGGGGACATATCGTTGAGGTACTGGGTGTGGGTGGTTGGTGAGGGCAGGAGACAGTGGGGGGTATCAGGTTTCCATTATAAGGTTCACCAGTAAGAGTCAAGACACAGTAGGCGGTGACCCAAGCAATGAGAGGAGGAGCCTTATAAACACACACGTCACCCCGGGCCATCTCTCCACCCCCTGACTCAACTAATTCTGAATTTTACTCTTTCAGTGTTTGTTGAAA
This sequence comes from Homarus gammarus, assembly GCA_958450375.1. Taxonomy (NCBI): domain Eukaryota; kingdom Metazoa; phylum Arthropoda; class Malacostraca; order Decapoda; family Nephropidae; genus Homarus; species Homarus gammarus. The sequence continues at coordinate 962,498 of CAUDMG010003593.1, read as the reverse complement.
TGCGTTGAGTACTTTCTGGAAGATATTTTAAAGTTATCCATATCCCCTGAATTCCATCTGTTCTATTAAAATTACTTTAAGAATGTTTTTTTTATAGTATTAAGACATTGGGGTTAAATTTCGTGATTTTAAAACTTTGGGTGAAATTTCGTTTATGGTTTTAAACCTCCTGGGGCGTTTTAAGAGACTTTGTGAGGATTTTATGGTAATATTTTTCTTTAACATTAAACCAGTGTGTTGGTGAAGTCTTCGGTGACGCGTTGCATTGGAGAGAGTTTTTTAATAATGATTTTGTACAAGATGTTATCGTGGCGGCTGAAGCAATGTCGATCAAGTGTCTTATCATTAGTACTGTCCATCAAGCTGTTACCATGAAATAAAAGACAATTTATTACTTTAGGCTGTACGTGATGGTCTGTCAGGTGTGAGTATCGCTTAGGTACCTGGTGGATTTGTCTTAAGAATGTCCTTGCGTGTTTTCTGTTCCCGTCATCACTACGTTTGACATTATCTTAGTGGCTGTAGAATAATAGCGTTAGTATTTCACTCTTGTCCATGAAGGTAACGAAGCTAATCCAGTGTAGCTGCTCCAGGATTACGTCAGCCTCAAGCTCGTGCAGTTTCTGTCAGCGAAGATATATGCGTTTGTTCTCTTTTCTTCCCAGGAGGCTCAGTGGATTTAGTCAGGGATACGCTGGCGAGACTTAAATATACCTTGACATGTCGGTTATGTGAGGCCGGCGTCTCTCTCTCTCTCTCTCTCTCTCTTTCCAAAAACACTGTCATGTCAACTCCCGATATGACCCTTTAAAACGCATTAGGGGAGATGACAGCGACCCGTTATGTCAACAATGATCACAGCAGCGTCACTACGGCTCAGTGTTAGGAAAGTAGTGACTCGTAGAGCTGTTGGTATAGATTAAATATATTTATCCATTATCTGTTGGAGTTTTTATTTTAGAATCTGATAATTTCAAGATATATAGATGAATAGACTGAAATATAGAGATAAAAAGACAAAGATAGAGAGATAAACGGAGATAGAGAAGGACAGACTAACTGACAGAGAGAAAGAACGGAGCTAGAGAAAGATGAAGAGTTGAGACAAACAGAATATCTCTGACTAATACTTCTCCTGTTATACATGGCCGGTACTGCACTCGGCCGCCTTCACTTCCCCAAGTTGTAAAGATAGGTATTCCTCTATAGCTGGATTTAAACTATAGTTATCCATATTATACTCTATTGCATTTTCTTTTAAAACTATTGGCGTACGTTTTCTATGAATTCATGCGGCGAGGGAACAACTCTAGTGTTGTGGCTCTCCAAACATTGATTTGTCTGCACGTAGAGTTGCCGAATTATACTTACATCATACTTAATAAAACGCTCATAAATGAATCTCATCTTAGATATGTTAATTAAAGATTTAATTATCTTGAGTAAGTTGTAATGATGCCAGTCTTCAGAGGAGCCAGTATTAGAGAGGAGTTAATAATAGAAGTGAGAGGCGGTCGTGACTAGTAGCAACGGGGACCTCGGCCACTGCAATCCCTGAGTGAACACAACAAAACGTAACAGGAGTTCTTGGGACCACCACCTCACCACCTCCACCTCCTCTTCCCGCCCCCGTCTCCTCCCTCATACACACTCACACACACATCCAGGAGGTGAAATTAACTTGTGGATAATGTGAAGTGTTAAACGTCAAGATGAGAAATCCGCAGACTTAATATGTCTGTGTGTAGGGCTTGTGTGATGAAAAATACCTTGTAACCCCAAAGTCACTGAGGTGGATGTGTGCTACGCGGCTCCAGTGGTAAGGGTCATGCTACCCTCATCAACCTCAGATATGACCACAATATGAAGTAAGTTGTTGATTTAATCTGTTGTAGAGATCAAGTTCTAGCTATTAAATATTTCCACTTTCCTTTAGAATTTTGTACTACAGCGACAAGTAGGTTAGTGAAGGTCATAACAATGTAGTATATTTTGTTCTACTTTCCCTGGAGCTTAGAGATGGCGCACGTATCAATACCTGTCCAGTAGTACCATAACTCCACATATTAGTGACCTCATATAAACACAGGCCATTATAACAACAACTACGCCAATATCCTATACACAGTGAACGTTTTAAAAATCCCATTCCTCTTTTTCACAATTTATTTTAACAACTCTTAACACTGTGTATGATATGAAGCTAAATTTACCTGAATTTTATTAATATATGGACACACGTTGATATATATTTAGTTTAATCAGTAAAATTATCATTCATGTACACACTGATTCCTATGTACACACTGATTCCTATGTACACCTTGATTCATATGTACACCCTGATTCCTATGTACACAATAATTCCTATGTGCACATTGATTCCTAAGTACACACTGATTCCTAAGTACACACTGATTCCTATGTACACCTTGATTCATATGTACACCTTGATTCCTATGTACACCTTGATTCCTATGTACACCCTGATTCCTATGTACACCCTAATTCCTATGTACACCCTGATTCCTAAGTACACACTGATTCCTATGTACACAATAATTCCTATGTGCACATTGATTCCTATGTACACCCTGATTCCTAAGTACACACTGATTCGTATGTACACAATAATTCATATGTGCACATTGATTCCTATGTACACACTGATTCCTATGTACACACTGATTCCTATGTACACCTTGATTCATATGTACACCTTGATTCCTATGTACACCTTGATTCCTATGTACACCCTGATTCCTATGTACACCCTAATTCCTATGTACACCCTGATTCCTAAGTACACACTGATTCCTATGTACACAATAATTCCTATGTGCACATTGATTCCTATGTACACCCTGATTCCTAAGTACACACTGATTCCTAAGTACACACTGATTCCTAAGTACACACTGATTCCTATGTACACACTGATTCCTATGTACACAATAATTCCTATGTGCACACTGATTCCTATGTACACACTGATTCCTATGTACACCTTGATTCCTATGTACACCTTGATTCCTATGTACACCCTGATTCCTATGTACACCCTAATTCCTATGTACACCCTAATTCCTATGTACACCCTGATTCCTATGTACACCTTGATTCCTATGTACACCTTGATTCATATGTACACCCTGATTCCTATGTACACCCTGATTCCTATGCATACACTAATTCCTATGTACACACTAATTCCTATGTGCACACTGCCTCATAATGTACACACTTGACAGGTACACAGATAGTTCAAGTATTAATTAATTTTAATAGTTTGATAAATAAATAAAGTATCGTACGAGGTTGTTAAGGTAATGTGTATTTATAGTCTGACTGGACAATTATTGTTTGGGATTGTAACGTGAATTAATTGTTTTGTTTACGTGTGGTTAATTTGTTTGTCAATTGTGGTTGTTTGTGTGGTTAAAGTTGTTTGTTATTTGTCGTTAATTGTATTGTGGTTAAAGAATATCTGTTTGCCGTCTGGGGTGTTTGCAATTTGCTTGGTCGTCTGCCTTGTGGTTGACTGTTTGCTTCTAGGGATGATGGTCACTGTTTCCTTTCTTGGATAACTTGTTTGTTTCCAGTTGTTTTATTATATATTTATTGATTATTTGTTTACACCACGAACGATTGTTTGACCCCTGGGCTGATTGTCACGAATTGTTTGCTTCATGTTGTTATTTGTTTGTCCAGTAATAAATGTTGTTTACCGTGTGTGTGTGTGTCTGTCTGTGTACGTGTGTGTGTGTGTACAGACAGGGCTAGGCAGGGTGGCTGTGAACGGTTTATTCTCTTTAATGTTAGTCGTGTAGGTGGTGACGGGGAGCTGTGTGTATGTGTATATGTATACGTCGATGTATATATCCGTATTTGTGTATGTATACGTCTGTTTGTATGCATGTATGTGTATATGATTGTGTACGTTTATGTGTGTGTATTTATGGTTGTGTGTATACCACTGTGTATATACATGGCTGTTTTTGAGCCTGTGTATGTATTGAGAATCATCGGCCAGACATAACAACTACAGCCGCTGTGTCCCTCAGCGAGGAAGTCTTAGCAAATTGTCTGTCAGATGTCCTTGGGTTGAGAGCCACTGTGGCGACTGTGTGGGTGTGTGTGTGTGTGGGTGGGTGTGTGTGTGTGTGTGTGTGTGTTAGTGTGTGTGTGTGTGTGTGTGGGATTTAATGATGTGTTTGTGAGTTTTATCTGTTTGTGTTTGTATATATTTAAGTGTGAGTGGTGCAATTATGTTTGTAAGTGTACTTGCGTTTTCATATCTGGTATGTATGTTTGTATGTATGTTTGTATGTATATGTAATGCATGTAATTTATGTATGGATGTATGTTATGTATGTTATGTATGTATGTTATGTATGTATGTATGTTATGTATGTATGTATGTACGTATGTATGTATGTATGTATGTACGTATGTATGTATGTATGTATGTATGTATGTATGTAATGCATGTAATTTATATATGGATGTATGTTATGTATGTATGTATGTTATGTATGTATGTATGTATGTATGTATGTGCACCATCAGCCAGTAACCCCCGCCCTTCCCCCAGGTACACACATAGGGAGACAGCATCATGCACTTCTGGATTGACAAGAGAAACGTTTGTGGTCAGAGACGGTCCCCTCTCACCCGGCCCTCGCCACCCTTCAAACCTCGCTACTGTCCTATGGTCACCCCCGTACACAGGTGGGTCCCCGTAGTCACCCCCGTACACAGGTGGGTCCCCGTAGTCACCCCCGTACACAGGTGGGTCCCCGTAGTCACCCCCGTACACAGGTGGGTCCCCGTAGTCACCCCCGTACACAGGTGGGTCCCCGTAGTCACCCCCGTACACAGGTGGGTCCCCGTAGTCACCCCCGTACACAGGTGGGTCCCCGTAGTCACCCCCGTACACAGGTGGGTCCCCGTAGTCACCCCCGTACACAGGTGGGTCCCCGTAGTCACCCCCGTACACAGGTGGGTCCCCGTAGTCGCCCCCGTACACAGGTGGGTCCCCGTAGTCGCCCCCGTACACAGGTGGGTCCCCGTAGTCACCCCCGTACACAGGTGGGTCCCCGTAGTCACCCCCGTACACAGGTGGGTCCCCGTAGTCACCCCCGTACACAGGTGGGTCCCCGTAGTCACCCCCGTACACAGGTGGGTCCCCGTAGTCATCCCCGTACACAGGTGGGTCCCCGTAGTCACCCCCGTACACAGGTGGGTCCCCGTAGTCACCCCCGTACACAGGTGGGTCCCCGTAGTCACCCCCGTACACAGGTGGGTCCCCGTAGTCACCCCCGTACACAGGTGGGTCCCCGTAGTCACCCCCGTACACAGGTGGGTCCCCGTAGTCACCCCGTACACAGGTGGGTCCCCGTAGTCACCCCGTACACAGGTCCCGTAGCACCCCGTACACAGGTGGGTCCCCGTAGTCACCCCGTACACAGGTGGGTCCCCGTAGTCACCCCCGTACACAGGTGGGTCCCCGTAGTCACCCCCGTACACAGGTGGGTCCCCTAGTACACCCCGTACACAGGTGGGTCCCCGTAGTCACCCCCGTACACAGGTGGGTCCCCGTAGTCACCCCCGTACACAGGTGGGTCCCCGTAGTCACCCCCGTACACAGGTGGGTCCCCGTAGTCGCCCCCGTACACAGGTGGGTCCCCGTAGTCGCCCCCGTACACAGGTGGGTCCCCGTAGTCACCCCCGTACACAGGTGGGTCCCCGTAGTCACCCCCGTACACAGGTGGGTCCCCGTAGTCACCCCCGTACACAGGTGGGTCCCCGTAGTCACCCCCGTACACAGGTGGGTCCCCGTAGTCACCCCCGTACACAGGTGGGTCCCCGTAGTCACCCCCGTACACAGGAGGGTCCCCGTAGTCACCCCCGTACACAGGTGGGTCCCCGTAGTCGCCCTCTGTTTATATCTCACATACACATACAGTAAATACACACGGTACAGGGGGTCGTCTGTATCTGTGTATGGGTCGTGTGTTTCTGTATGGATCGTGTGTACCTGTCCAGAGGGGTCGTGTGTACCTATGTAAAGGTCGTGTGTACCTGTATAAGGGTCGTGTGTACCTGTATAAGGGTCGTGTGTACCTGTATAAGGGTCGTGTGTACCTGTATAGGAGTTGTGTGTACCTGTGTAGGGGTCGTGTGTACCTGTATAGGAGTTGTGTGTACCTGTGTAGGGGTCGTGTGTACCTGTATAGGAGTTGTGTGTACCTGTGTAGGGGTCGTGTGTACCTGTATAGGAGTTGTGTGTACCTGTGTAGGGGTCGTGTGTACCTGTATAGGGGTTGTGTATCTCTTATGCTTCAATGACTACCCCCTCACACACACGCACACACACATGGGTAGATGGACGGACGGACGGATGGATATATAAGCTGTCAGGCAGATGTATGGTAACGGTGTCGTTTCTTCGTCAGGTTCCAGCGAATAGAATCGATGCAGCTGGATGGTCGCCGGTGTGGCCAGGGACGCAGCAGTCGTCGCCTGGGGTCAGCCTCACGTCCTCCTACTGACGATGAGGATGACAGCGTCAGAGTCCACCTGGCGGACACCACCACGCCTTCTACCACGCCAGGGGAGGAGATGTGTCTTACGCGCCTCAACGTCCCCTCCACCCACGCCTCCTCCCGCAGAACCTCCGCCAATTCCTCCGTCTACTCCCGCTTGCCCGACAACTTCAACCTCTTCCGAATGGGCGGCATCAATTGGTGCTTGTGGACGGCGTTCATTGTCATCACCATGTTGCTGGTGCCCGCCCATCTCTACCTCAAGAACTCCAACTACCGCGGGGAGCTCATCGGTATCTTGTTCGTCATCATCCTGCTCTTCTTGGTGTGTTTTTCAGTGTCGCTCTTCCACACCAAGACCCGCGCCATCCTCCTTCATCGCCTCAACCTGGAGGACGACGCCCGGGGTTGTACTCTCGACTCTGAAACCGCCTCACCCTCGCGCCGGCGACCTCTGTTCCCCTCCACCACACTCACCAACAACCGCTTGCCTCGACACCTCTCTTACCCTCTCGTGCGGGTCTCCATGTCCTCACCTGATCTCCTCATCAATGGACAGACCACAAGCGCCACGGAGAGAGTTGGTCGTTCACACCCCCACGTCACGCGAGGGACCCTCAACGGCGTCCTGAGGTCGTATGAACTCACTGATCAGAGGCCACAGGCGTCTCCTGCCACTGATGCAGGCAGCGACCCGCCACCCTACCACTTGGCCATCCTCCTACCCACGCCCACCCACTCCCCAAACTCCAGAGAGTGTGAGACGCCCCCGCCCGCCTACGAAATCGTGCAGTGACGTCACAGTTATGCTGGCTGTAACAAAATAGTGACCACAAGACACATGAAGTTATATGTATCGTGAGTTACAATTTTGACCAAGTTACGCCTCGGTGTTGAGCCACGCTTGTGCATCACATAGTGTGGCCAGCCAGCCAAGGAAACAACACCAGGGACAAGAGGAGGCGACGCTGCCGAGGTAACATCCCCACATCTGCTCACACGTCACACACACGAGTGAAGCCACACGAATCTACTTTTTATTTTGCCTTGAGATAAGTGTTAGCTTACTGTATCGTCGTGTGACAAACAAAAAAAAGCATCAGAGTGAAACACAAACATATGAACCCAATTTGTGATGAGGATCTACTTAACAGAACTAACAGCAACACGTCTTTCAGTTAATCAAACCAAAGCGAGTATAAACACATTTTAACATTAAAATTAGCTGATCTTTCAACATTACGACACTGAAAAGTGTTAAAATAGGTGTTACTCCAGCATAACCTTTAAAACATCTTTAAGGACACTGGGTTTAACCTTTGAAAATGATGCTTTAACCCTCTAAAGAAGGTGGCTTAAGCCATCGTATCGTTCTAAAATGGGTTAAATCATCATCTTCAGAGATTTAAATATTCACCTTTAAAGGGTTAAAACCATTATCTTCAGAGGGTTAAAACCATCGTCCTGATAGGGTTATCAATCGTCCTCAAAGGGTTAAAACCACCATCTTCAAAGGATTAAATTCGTCATTCTAAAAAAGGGGTTTATACATCAGTCAGGGCTTTGTTTAGTGGTTTCGGTCGATGCTGCCACCCATGGGCTCAAAATAGTATTAACATTAAGACGACAGGCTGAAAGATTCCGCTTGGGAGGATTATCATGAACCTAGTTATCAAAAAATAATAATCTAGCCGGTAATGGGATAATCCAGAAATAAGTTGGATAATTTATCACGTCAATTAAATAATTCAAGATAAAATTACATGTACATTCAAAGCATTACCCAAATTATCTGGGCATAATCTAAATAATTCAAATTGGGATAAAAATTGGGATTTTACCTAAATTAGCTGTAAATCATAAGGTAACTAAATTATCAAAGCGGTCTTTACATATTCGAGAATTATACCCAAACCAATCTACGTGGTGCCTGAAATAATTACTTGATAATTTTAAGTAACATGTACAGGTAACACTGAAAGGCTCCAAATATATATAAATAAACAGTATATAATATTAGGCAGTGACAATGTACGGAAAGCTTTAATTAATAGCTAAGATAACCAAAAAAATAAACACTATTTGGAAAGTTTTGTTGTAAACCAGTTCGTTATTCATTGTATATACTAGGTTAATGTAGGTCCACAGCTCCTAGATAACGAACGATATTCACTTATTTTACGTTTGGCAAATGTTAAAGTTTATGTTATAGGGATTTAAGACGAGGATTCCATTGTTAAGTTATTGGTATTTCAATCTTCTTGTTGCTAGTAACGGTTCGATATCGTAACGTTAACCACCTTGTATGGTAGATAACGTTATGATATCGGAACCTAAACCACTATAACGATTAACATACCGATATCCTAACGTTAACCTCCTTGTATGGTAGATAACGTTATGATATCGGAACCTAAACCACTATAACGATTAACATACCGATATCCTAACGTTAACCTCCTTGTATGGTAGATAACGTTATGATATCGGAACCTAAACCACTAAAACGATTAACATACCGATATCCTAACGTTAACCTCCTTGTATGGTAGATAACGTTATGATATCGGAACCTAAACCACTATAACGATTAACATACCGATATCCTAACGTTAACCACTTGATTTTTTTTTGTTAATAATTGGGGATGAAATTCTTTAAATATTTTGTTGTGATTCCGGGTCCTGCTTACTGATACTTCAAATGTTAATAGAAAAAAATAATGAATCAAATAAACTGATCATAATCAAACGTTAGTAAGTCATATCTAGTATATATATTTTTTTTTAAGGAATCTGTTTGAATGTTTGTGATTAATTGTGTGAATGGAAATTTACAGAGAAAAGTGCGTGTGTATTTTGAGTCTGTATGGAGAAATGTCTGTATGTATCTTGGTGTGTGTGTGTGTATATGTTTGTCTGTTAGTCTATACGGTCCTGTGTGTGAATCTGTCTGTACGAATGTTTGTGTTTGCGTATGTGTGTTTTATCTAGTATTCACCAAACTTAACTAGAGATTTTGTAGGTCTTTCAACTTCGTGTATTCTATTATTTAAGAATAACTAATTTCTCGTGTGATTGTTAACGTGTGAAAAAATACTTCATCGAGAGTTTTGTGTCAGATAACTTACATAAAAGAAATGAAATGCAAAGAAAAATATATAACATACATTGATGAGTTGTAACTAAGCGTAGTGACGTGCTGAGAATATTGTGTGTTTATTTCGGGGAGAAACACACTCGAACAATATGCATATAGTGATTCAGAGCCTTTAGCGGCATGATCTCTGACTTATTTCTAATTTACATTATTTTGAGCATATAGAGGAAGAAAATAACACCACTATAACGCCATTAACACAACCCATGCAGTAAGAGGAGTTTACCAAGCGCACTGTAGCAGCAGCCGCACCTAACCCCGTCTTAGCTTGCTTCTTTTGCTGTTATTATGCCGTTAAGGCTCCCATATCCGTCATTTTTATGGATATGTATAATCTACATGTCATCAGTATTGAAGATTCTAGCTTAGATGTGTCACGATGAGAAAAAATATTCACTTTTGGTAGTTTATATTTCAACGCTCACTCAACGAAGGTGGAACGGGTGGCAGCTCCCATTTGGCAGCGAATGCCTGTGAATTTTTTTTTTTTTTTGGGTGGTCACTGCGAGCATTTACGTTGTGCCTGATACGTGATCGTGTTATAATCACGCTCCCACATTGCTAAAGCAGGCTTAGATCTTGATAATGTTGCTACCAAGAGCCATGAAAGGGGAAGTAACGTGACTGTGTGTTTATCTGTGACTTGAGATAACAGGGGAACACTCACGGGTCTCTGTTCTTCACCATCACCTGCCGGCCTCTGTTAGTAAGCCAGACTGCTGTAGTTATAGGAAACAGTAAATGAGAATAGAATTGAAGCGAGACGCGTGATTCGGTTTAGTATAAGACTCATATTGGTTAGTTTACAGTTGTATCTACTTATGCACATACAGAAGTAATTTACATATACATACACTGTAGAGGAATGGAAGGCTCATGGATACACAATTACACACACGAAAAACTGACACACACACACACACACACACAATGAGTGGAGATTGAATATTTCCACGAGAGGCCAAGATGGACGGAGGCGGGTCCTCAACAAACCATCAACTCTCAACATCATTATACACTCATGGTATTGTAAACTTACTTACGGTGATAGATTAAAAACGACCACAATTGTAGACACGTTGTAAAAATATGTTGAGAGACATTTTTGAAGGTTTTGGTAGGGCGGTAACCAGTCAATATAGTTTAGTTTTGTTTTTCGGTGAATGGCTGACATATGACCGTCATTGAAGTATGGGAATGTAATTGATTGTGGAAATTAACCTTCTTTTGTGAACACTATGAACATAATTCTTCCATGCTTATGAAGGGAGTATTAGATGAAGTATTTTATGGAATGATAGTGGTTACAACAGCATCCACGTTGACCACCTAAGCTGTAACACTGACTCGACGGATCCAGCATTGAGAAATTCCTGGGCTTTATCGATTTAATGTGGGTTGTGTCTTCTGTCTCGGCATTTACCAAGATCCAGGGTTTTCTTGCACGACCTTAACCCTTTAATAGCCCTAAGTTTAATATCCTAGCTTTAGGGAAGTAATTGCTGCTTAATTTAAATATATTTCATGAGACGCAAATTTACCTAACTTAACCTAACCTACGTCTTGGTAATAAGACAGGGGAAGTGTGTGAGAAAACTGGGGCAGATGCTTGAATGGCGAAGGAAGCGTCGAGGTAGGCACCCAGGGAATCGTCCACGTAGCTATGGTCGCTTATTTTGGGAAGCAACGTTATTTTATTCATTGGACTAGGGAAGTTTGATCAATAATTATCGCTTTTCCAAATACTATTAATACTTCATTATTTCCGTTCTTTGATAAGCTTGGAATAATTATGTTTGCAGTGCTGAGCCCTTGAAATTATTTGGTTATTGATTCGCGGCTTTAGCCATACATATCAAGACCCACTGGAGAAATTAGCCGCTGAAACCCTCCAGCAATGACGCAATACTAGATGTTACGGAACCTGTGAGAACTTTGTACAAGGACTGTGTGATTACAAGTAGGGTTAGTGAGCGAGTGTTGGTGATGTAACTGCTCAGAGTACAACCTGTATTAACGCACAACTTCACTAGTTTCAAGGGGTTGTCCGCGCAGCCTAGAGTTGTTGGCTAGGCTGTTGCTGTTGCTCTCACTCACGCCCTCACCCACCCACTCACACCATTCACTATTAGTATATATATATACTGTATATATATATATATATATATATATATATATATATATATATATATATATATATATGTGTGTGTGTGTGTGTATATATCATTAATTCCGTCTTTTATATCCTTATAAATTAAAGGACAGTTACAAAAAATAAATTCAAACATGAAAAAAATACTGCCAGCTACTTTACGTTTTGTGGTCAAGTTATGCTATCCTAGTCACCTAATGTGTTCCAAGCCTCGCTTCACCAGCTAGTATCCCCAAAATAATGTACAAAATAAAGTACGTATTAAAAAATAACATTTATCCTTGACTGTGTGATATTCAGTCTGTGATTACACTTCAGTATTGTGTGAAGGGGTGTGTGGTATGGGTGACGGAGAGAGCCGGCAGAATACGAGGTAACAGCGTGTAGTCACGGGAAAAATTATAGTTAAGTGTTGTCGCAGGAAATATGGTTAAGTTTAAAACTGCTGACCCTCAAAAACCTTTTGCACTAAAGCGAAAACATATGTTACCTTTTGAAATAAATATTTTATAAACAAGCTATTTTAATTGTCCTTTATATACCAAAACAAATGTACTGACACACCCTTACGCCTTGATATGGCAACTATACCAAAAATAAGTAAGAATATTCAAAGATAATCTCCAGGTGTTTAAAACGGGTGTATTTTATTTTAAGAGCGTTGAACTCCCAGGTAAGTCAAATAAGAAGACATTTTACTCTGAATTTCGGATGAACAAGATGAGAAGGGAAGATTATCACAATGTTTAGAACAAATATTTGATCGGCACCAATATTCACTGTCTTGTAGGAGGGTTCACTGTCTTGTAGGAGGGTTCACTGTCTTGTAGGAGGGTTCACTGTCTTGTAGGAAGGTTCACTGTCTTGTAGGAGGGCTCACTGTCTTGTAGGAGGGTTCACTGTCTTGTAGGAGGGCTCACTGTCTTGTAGGAGGGTTCACTGTCTTGTAGGAGGGCTCACTGTCTTGTAGGAGGGTTCACTGTCTTGTAAGATGAACAAAATAAGCATGAACTCGCCTCATCGTTAAACACGTGAGAACTCTTTTTCATACATATATTACATACAACTCATTCATACATTACATACATCTCATACAACTCATTCATACATTACATACATCTCATACAACTCATTCATACATTACATACATCTCATACAACTCATTCATACATTACATACATCTCATACAACTCATTCATACATTACATACATCTCATACATCTCATACATACATTACATACATCTCATACAACTCATTCATACATTACATACATCTCATACAACTCATTCATACATTACACACATCTCATACAACTCATTCATACATTACATACATCTCATACAACTCATTCATACATTACATACATCTCATACAACTCATTCATACATTACATACATCTCATACATCTCATACATACATTACACACATTCCCTGTTGTTGATAAATATATAGACAGAATAAAGAGTAAGACAAACACAGAGAGAGGGAGATAGACAGATATTCCGTAAAACTATCTTATAAGTTTGTCATTGGTTCAGTATGTATAGAGAGAATGCCGGGTAAACAGTTTAGCTTGCATATAGACAATGTAGGTATTGGGTAAATAGTCCGTGTAGATGAACAATTTCCACTGTATACCTAGACAGTAGAAGTATAGTGTACCTAGACAGTGGAGGTATATAAATAATATCCAGACGCTACAGGTATATAAACGATGAACTTAGACAGTATTGTTGGTGTTTAATATTAATCTTGATAATATCGAGAAGAAAATAACGTAGATATATACTATATAGGAAACAATACAGTAGAGTTCATACTAACATCACCGCCATCTATTAAATAAAATCTAAACTACGCGACATTGACGGGGGAACTATCATAAAATATGCTTCATGTGCTATAGTTCAATTATTATGTGTTCTTAATAAGTTTGAGTGCTTCATTTACTTAATTGTATATATATTTCATTTAATTAATGTTCCGTATGAATTATCTATACAATAATGTCCCGTAGAAGTAAGTAAAATAAAGCACTTGCCTAAGTTGCCAGGCCATGGGACAGGTTCATCTAAAGCTCATATGATATTTATGTTTAATTAAGAAAACACAGGAAGTATTAGCAACACTTATTTATGATATATACACTATTAACATGGTAAGTACAACAGGTGTATGATTAAGGTAGTAAAAGCCTGACAGGTAATGAGAAAACCTTTGAGTTAGAAAAATTATCATACTACAATAATAGGAATGTATTGTATTATAAACTATGCAGGTATACAGTTCATTTTGAGGGTAGAAGTACAGTATATAGTTTCCTATGTCGACAGTGCAAGTTCTTACACCTGTGGCAAAGAGTTGAGGCATATATGTACTTCCTTACGTTATTAATGTAACTTTGGACTTTTTCTTCAACACAGTACAATGTCAACAGTCAATAGTCATTAAAAGTGGTATCAAAAAAAAATAAATTCTGTGGTATTGATTTCCTTGTTAGTACTTTATTTAACGGTATATTTCCACAACTAATATAACTTACATTGTATTGTGTGCCTGCATTGAGTATATTCATGGTGAAATATACAGTATAACCTTCATGTATGATATAATTTAACTGAATACATATTATTATTATTACAGAATGGAGACATGAAGCTGGGAGAGGCTGCCAGTTTGGTGTTAGAGGAGGCACAGCTGTTGGGTCTCCTGCCTCACTCACTCTCACAGGCACAGCGGCGGACCATCATAGCAGCTGTAAAATGGCTTCACTAACTCGATCTCGGCTCTTTACTGCTCTCATCAGACCTTCCATATTGGCTGTAAGAATCCCCAGAGTTACACCAGTAGGATGTCTGCACAGTATGAAGACGAGGAATGATAGATTGAGTAGAAGTAACCTGTTAACAGCAGTACAGTACCAGGTATGTTGAACCTCACCGGCATGTGTTTACAGCTCCACATCAGCTGATTATAATGAAATACTTTTATTTTTAATGAGTTTTGATGATGAAATATGTATTATTATTGTTAATTAAGATAGTATATGTCTTGTATTTTTATCATTAATGTGGTAGAGGCTGTGGTTTGGTCACTGTGGTATTGTATTAAGAGTCTTAGTTAAACATTAAAGTTGTCAATACAGGAACCAATATTATCAGATAAATATTCTTGTGGTAGTATTGGGGGTCTTAGAGCATTAAAACTAACTTAATATTAATCATAGTTCTTGTGGCACTGATTTCATTAATTACAGTGTTTTAGTTGTAATGAACCAGTAAGTACCTGTATAGTACTCATTAGTTTATTTGTTTTAGCAGCAATGAACCACTGAGTACCTATATAGTACTCAATTTTACAGTTCTAAATAGTTTATTCCTTCAGTAACATTTGGAGAGTACGTTATCACACATTAACCAGGAATTTGAGGAGATTTTTCTATAGGAGACACAGTTTACGTACCTCATGAAAATCCCGCAAAGTGACGAGGAATTAATTTTGATTAATATTTTGAGGGGTTTTTTGCGATTTTTTTTTTCATTGTAAATAGTAAACCACGGTGATGCACTGTGACGCTGTATGTGTGTAATGTTTCACTTAATTCATGTGACCACTTCCTAAACTTGATCCCAGCCGTAACGTCGTCTTGTATAATACAGTCCCGGTACATAATGAATCAGATTGAAGAGGAACTCACTTATTATATATATTTTAGATTAGTTAGGTAGAAATTGGTTAGGTTAGGTAGAAATTGGTTAGGTTAGGTAGGAATTGGTTAGGTAAGGTAGAAATTGTTTAGATTATGTATAAATTGGTTATTAGGTAGAAATTGGTTAGGTTATGTTTAAATTGGTTAGGTTAGGTAGAAATTTGTAATGATGATAATTGATACAGTACTTTTGAGTGAGTATCTTCATCATTTATGGGGATTTCATGTGTAAAGAAAGTGTTCCCCTTATATGTATTATGAGTGTCTCTTGTGAGTAACCATTCGTGCCCACCTCAATCACCTTTTTTGAAGCCACAAGTTTAGGAATTCTAATTTTTATATTTTTGTGTCACATACTTTTTCTTCATACGGATCATCTACCTAACCTAACCTACCTAACCTAACCTAACCTAACTTGCCTATTGTAGATTAAAAAGGTATTAGGTAATTTCTTCTTGTTAGGTCAGTTCATGTTATCTCGGATTAATGATACAATATATAGCTGTTGCAGGAGCCGTTCACATGACATCATCACTTTAAGCAAAAAAAAGGTGGTAGATGAATGTTGATTTTCTATAAGCTGTCTTTGATCTATGAATATTATTATCCACAGGAAGAAATATTGAAATATCCCCAAATATGAAGATGTAAATCCGTAAATATTTTTTTTTTTTTATTGTGAATTATCCTGATGTGTTTGCACTCCATTCTAAATTGAATAAATCATTTAGCAATGACGAAATAAATCATTAAATATGGCATCCCCAAAGTGAAGGGTTTAAATAATAGAATATTTACCTCCACTGTACATATGTTAAATACTGATGGTAAATTTTAAAATATAAACAGCAATAAAATAAGAAATACTCCACCAAAATCATAATATTTATACTGTATTAATTAAGGCTCTTACAGTTGGTTTAGTCAGTTTTGTTCTTCTCTGTATAGCTCGAACCATTACAGTGTCAGTTGTACTTCAGTCAACATTGTGTTTTTCTTCATGACTCAGTGTCTGTTATAACCTTACTGGATGAGTTTTTCAATTATTAACACCAAGATATTTGTTTATTTTTCCTTTTATCTCAGTAGTGTACAGTATTGTATTTTTAATTGTTTGTCTCAGTATTGGCTAGTTAGGATGGCTAGTAAGCTGATAATTGGTGATATGGTAAATAGAAATCATTAACTATACAGTATGTATTTAATTAACTCAATTTACAAAGTCAGTTCAGGAATTTCTTGCTTTGTGTTTTTATCCCAGAATTTTGTAAACGGTGTTTAACCTGGTTGAGTTTTTATTGTGGGAGCATTTAAATATATCTTTATTATATTAGTGTATATATTATGTATAAAAAACAAGGTCTCTTAATAAAAGCAGATAAGAAGACAATGTCCGCGTAGATACGGTCAAAGAGTTACAGAGACGGACATAACAGAGAGGGTGATGAAGATCTGCCAGTTGTACAATCCTCTGTGTGAAGAGGTGGAGGTAATGATGGCGAAACTCTTTTAGACTTCTCAGCATTTTCTGTCCACCTGGCTCAACGACTCTCCCAGCATTTTCTGTCCACCTGGGTCAATGACTCTCCCAGCATTTTCTGTCCACCTGGGTCAATGACTCTCCCAGCATTTCCTGTCCACTTGTGGCACTTTTCTCTCCTCATAATTCTTTCTCCTACCCCTCCCCCTCCTTCCCCATGTTGAATGTCATTTTACTATTGCCTCTCAATACTGTAGTTTGATTTTCTACTTTCAGACCTCAGGAAGCGTTCGTAGTTACAGTGCCAAGGAACCTCTGACGCTCGACATGATCCAGCAGAGAGTCTTGCTAGTCCTCAGGCTCTACGATAAAGTCAACTCTGATAAGGTATAATGTCTCGCTTATTTTGTAAAACTACCAAAAACATTATAATTAGATCATAGATTCCTTGGCATAATTGAAATATAATTGCATGATATATAATTCTTATTAGTTGAGGTTTATTAGTTCCTTGGCATAATTGAAATATAATTGCATGATATACTGTATGTCTTATAAGTTGAGGTTTATTTGTTTATAAAATAATAGCCTCACGTATAATTAATTTTCGTGAGTTTCCTTGATTAATGGTTTAACATATAGTTTTATTTAATTGAGTTTAATTTAGTGTATTCTTAGATGATATAAGTCAGAGTTTGGAGATAATAACTAATTTATCTTTGTCTCAGTTGACAGTCGAGTCCCACTTTATGCAAGACCTGGGCCTTGATTCCCTAGACCACGTGGAAGTTATCATGGCCATGGAGGACGAGTTTGGTGTGTATTGACTTCTTTCCATATAATCCTTCTTGTGGGGGTTTTACATCTAGTGGACCCTCAACATAATGGATTTTCTTCTCTATATAGTTCGTTAGATGGGGGTTTTACGTCTAGCGGACCCTCGATATAACAAACTTTCTTCTCCATATCATCTTTTAAATAGAGGTTCCGCTGTAGTTCTTTGATCTTATTGTATAGGTAAATAAATGCTCCCCTGGGGTATACTGTTGGAGCTGCAGGTCAGGGAAAATAGAAAGATTTTTAAATAGTTATTCTGGCAACCATTTTTCTCAGCTGTTTGTCATATGAAGAAGCTAAGATTATGTGGATAACCATTTCTGTCAGCAGTCAGTCAATAGGAGAAAACTAAGTACAGTAAAGTCAACTACTGAAGTTCGTTTGCCTCTCTCCCTGAACCACGAATCCTGAGATTCAGACTCATGAATCTGAAGCATTTATGGACAGAATAATGTATTGGTATATTGCTTCAGGTTTAAGAGTCTGAATCTCAGTACAGTAGTAACATTACATCAGTCTCCAGAATGTGACAAAGTACCTGTGTCATGGTTATATATATAGGCTCTCAGTACATCTTTGATCATGAAGGGAAGGTTAAAAAATAAAGTTAAGAATAAATTTATTAAGGCATAGATGACATAGAAATTAACATAGAAGAAAGAGATGATTTAATACTTGTGTGTGGGAAGCCAGGTCCTATACACAGGTTAATCTCTTTGTCAACACCAAAATATGGATCTGGTCGCCATACGTGAATGCTAAATTGATTCTTTCCTCTACTGTTAATTTTTCGGCCATTTTTATTGATTTGTTATGTTTCCCTCACCTGGAAAGAAAAAAAATGACAAGAACTTTCATTTTTCTACTCAGTGTGACCTATGAGAGAGACGGTACAGTATACCCAGCTCACATTATTCTGGTTCTGAATGGTTTACTGTTTCTTGATAGTGGACTTTAAATGTAGTAAAACTGAGAACATAAGAGGAAAATTTCAATATATTTTATGGGTGTACATGAGTGGCAACTTCTTATTATCCTGATGTATTTGTCAAACTTTTATTTTGAGATATAAGGGAGTGTTTTAGTATGAATTAATGTCAATAAATGTAGTTTTCTCAGAGTAATCGAGTAATTTTTTCATCCGACAGGTTTTGAAATCCCAGACGGTGATGCAGAGAAACTCTTACGACCGGCTGACATCATCCGATACGTGGCAGACAAGGAGGATATTTATGACTAAGATCCCATAATAGTGAAGCAAATTTTGGTCAGGCTAAAAAAAGTCCTGCACGTGGTAGCTGCAGGAAGATGGGCCTCGGACTCTGGCCAGCCTTGTTGTGCAATGGTTCTGTATTGTGATGATGACGAGGTGTGTATGAAGTTGTACATAATTCTAATTAAGAAGGCTATGTCCACACACATGAAAATAAAACTTAACTTTAAAAATTGGTCCAATGTTTTTATTTTTGGGTTAGTCATTGAGGAAAAAAAATTAATTGTTAGCAGTTTAGTTTTGCCAGCGTTCCCACACAAATACCTGTAATTAATAGTTTATGTGTACAGATGCTAAATAAAAGTTGAGTGTTCTTGGTGTTTAAGTCCTTATTGGGTCATATACAAGAATCTCTGTACCCCAGGACTTGAGGAACAGTGGCTCTCCTCCCCACACAAAAAGTCAGTTAAAATAATTGCAATAAAGGTTGAGAGATGTATTGATCAAGTATTTATGTGTCAGTGATAGAGAGAAGCAAGGAGGGAAGAAATATAAGCTATGTTTTTAGAGAAAGTATATGAGAGTTGTAGGAAGACCTTGTGAGGAATGTTAACTATGGAATGTTTGCAAAAGAATTTACAGTGGAGGTAGAGAGTGTGTGAGAGAGGGAGAATTGAGGGTACAGGTTTTATGATAATTTGTCACTTTCATCATAAACCTAACCTAGGCTCCATCGCCTCCAAAATAAAGACATTACTGTATTATCAAAATTTAATAAATCTAACTCGGTATTCCATAGACCGGCGAGGAAATGTCCACCCACCAGGATGAGTAACTCGGCTATGGACCAGAGGTGCTCTCGAATCACCTTGTTTATTTACTGTTTGTGTAGTGGTGAACAACAAGAATGGTGGACGAGATTATAATTGGAGACATAGTGACATAAAGGTAGGTGTCTCCTGTATGCGAGTGAGGCAGCCCTGCCAGTTGAATCTGAGGAAGAGTTAGAAAGATCAGACTTTATTGGTTGACTTCATTTATCTTCTCTGCCAATCTTGAGGGTTTTCTGTGAACATTGACGAAACTACGATTCAAACCACAAATGAGCTAAGTTAAAGAAAAATATAGATTTGGAGGAAATATAATGGAATTTGTCTCTTATGTGAGATTAAAGACACATCACATTACTAAGACTGAAATAAGCACAAGAGTATAGTACATTACATTATGTCAGCTACTTGTGTATGAATGTTTAAAACTCTTGGTACAGTACGTATTATTAATTCAGGGGGGGGGGGGGGGGGGGGGGTCAGGTTAATACTGAGTGTATGGTAGATAAAGAATTTGAGTGTCATATCAGAATTATTTGGTAGTATTCAAAGAGGAGAAAGTAAGAAGTTAAATTAAGCAGACATGAAGTTTGAGATTATTTCAAAAGTTATCTTGAATTTTGTGTAGTTTAGCTGTATAGTCCACCACCATTATTACCATGTTAAAAGTCTATGGTATGCTTCAGTGCCCAACAATGTTAAGAAATTTACAGTATGCCTCGTGTAATAATCAAAATTCTAACCCTCTAAAACTTTTTGCCATCTCTCAACACATTGTGAGTACCTGTTGTAGTGGTTAACTGTCTTTAATTATTTACCAGTGTGTTTTAAGAGTTTTTCTAATCCAGACTTGGAGTTAATCACCACTCATCGGTTACACTTAAAACACAGGTAGAACACTGGCCCCTCAAACTGCCAAGCTTAATGTATTATGAAGCAAGATAAAATATGATCACATTCCTTATACAAATTATCAGTCAAGCTGGGATTTTCAGACATCAAGTAAGATAGAGTTCGTACATGACAAAACAGTTTTAGTCACACACACAGTACAGTATACCTTAGATGGTTTTAGGGCAGCTGTACTTTAACTTGTGTACTATAAACCTCCAGTAGTACTGTAGCTACATTGTAACCATAAACTTCAAGCTGGTACAGTATCATTACCATGGAAAAGTGGGCAGGACTGAATACGGTGATGTACAGTATACAAGAGGCAAGAAATCTTATACCTACAATAAAAACAGTACTGTAATGGAAATAAACATCAATTAAGCAGAAATAGAAACAAAATTTGAATACCAGAACAGTACATTAGGAAACGATTACCAGTACAGGTATCACTGGTTATCAGAATGTGGGTTTATATGGTAATTTTATTCTTGCACCTTTTCCTCACTCTGCAAAAGCAAACCTCGAATACCCAAAAGATGGTCAGAGAGAAAATTCAAATCGGCTCACTGCACCAACTGTGAGAGTATATTTGATGTATTAGGTTGGTAGTTACCGTTCAGTAGTTTACTAATTTACAGTCTGTAGTTAGGTAGGTTTTTGGGTGCTCATGAAACAATTGTATAATCTTGGTATGGTATTGGGGTTTAATTGTTGGGGGAGTTAAACCCTATTTTCGCCATTTGTTTTGTTATTTCCTTAATTGTAAAAAGGTTGAGAATTACTTTCGAGTTCATGGGACTCATCATGAATACCGAAAACAAATATATACAAAGACCGAAAACACGAAAAAGGTCAACTTTTTATAGTTTAAGGATTTTTACAGGTTAGGTAAGGTTTATTTGGTGTTCTTTTTTTAATATTTTGCCCCACATTTTCACAATGCTTCTAAGCCCTGCCCATATTGAACAACCAATGTTTATACTTGAGGGGGGGGGGGGGTCATATCTCCATAACGCCTCATTTATGGTGTAAGTGAAGGTCAGATTCGTTTCAAACAACTCAAAAAACTCTATTAAAACCTATTTTATAATTTATTTCCGTGGTATACAAAAGAAAACATATCTTTACTTTAAATAATTGCTGTCCTACAACCGGAATAAAAGTAAATAAGTTACCTAAGTTACCCCATGTAAGAGTTCCGTTTTCTTATATCAACAGTAAATAAACATGTTAACGAGGGACTTAATGACCTTGAGTGAAATTAAATGCAGGAATTAAATGACTTTGAATTTAAATAGTATCACTTTAATTAAAAGGTTAATAATAATAATATAGGTCATTGTAGAGGGAAACGTCATAAAAGAAAATGTCTTAGAATTGTTTAAACTATTGATTGCAAAGATAAAATTCGATTAGAGATTCTGTTGGTGGCATTAATATAAATAATGTTTATTATTACTGTTGTTATTTATGTATACAATAATTATTATGTAGTTAATTCAGAACCGTGTTATATTAAACAAATTAACCTTAACTACTTAAATATGAATTAAAAAAAATTCATATAATGGAACTTTAGTCATTTTTTGCAAAATTGAGTTTAAGTTAGAGATTATTAGCAAAAAATTATTAAAATAAATGGGTGATGAATATGAGGAACCTTAGTACTGTACAAATAGATTGGTTTGGCTGGATTAGTTTAGGATATGTTAGGGAAGGTTAAATTAAATTAGGTTTGTTAAGGTTACAGCGGATTGAGTTAAGTTAGATTAGGATAAGTTAGGTTTGGCACATGCACATTTTATTAGCTAGTCAACATACGTAATTTATGTATACGCCTTAATTATATTTGTATTATAACAGTACTAAGTGGAGGTAGAATGTTAGCCTAGTTGTAATGACATAAGTTTTCACACATGCACGGGAGAGCTCTTGCACCTCCCTGGGAAATTAGAAATTTTCTTTTTTCCCGCAGTCCATGTTCATAGTATGTGTATGATTGTATGGTATTACAAGTTATTAAGTGGAATATTTATCCCTTTACGTTCACTCACAACACCGCCGCTTGTTATCAAAATTTGCTCTGCATTATTTTATATTTAGTTAATTTAGCAATTTTTAGAAATACTTTCTTTATTGTTGCAAACTAATTGTGGGTTCTTTCAATTTTTGGTAACTAGTATGATATTTGGAAAACTACACAAATTGCTTAGTACATTACCGACACATAATTATAAACACTACATAATATTCGTTAATATTCTTATTTATAAGCGTAAATTAGAACAAAACTGATACTGTAAAGAGGAAAGCTCTGACCTCGGTAGGGCAGACCGGTCGAGATGATTTTTTTTTCCGTCTACTGCCATGGAAGTTATTGACAGTTATAATTATGCTTAAAAAATCTACTACAGTGAGTTCATGCATACCAAGCGTGTCACTTGCTAAACCAAGTTGTGGTGGAAATGTGAGAAAAGATTTGTGGTGGCTGAATGTAGGAAAAATAGCAGTTGAGGCGTTGATATTATAAGAGATAATACGATTAAAACATTCACTATCCATCTATACATTTGTATCCATCTACCTATACATCTATAAATATGTATCTGTATTTTTATATTACCCTTCCATTTTGTATCTATTACTAATCACCGGTAACAACTCAATAAGGTAGTTATTACATTATTGTATCCCGGGAAGTAATTCATCTATATATTCCCAAGTAATGTTTTCTGAATTAAACCTTTCTCTTGATATGAAAAGTATTCTTAGAAATACATGTGTTAAAATTTAAGAATTTTTATACTATACTGTACTATAATTTGAGTATATCAGTAATGTTGGCAGCCATGTTTCGTCAACAGTCGAGTTGTACTGTAACCTCGTCTGGTCCCCGAGATATGTTACAGACTCAGTTGATTGAAATGTCCAAAGGAGGCCACCAGACTGGTGCCTGCACTACACGGCAAATGGGTTACCTATGGAGATTAGAACGCCTGCAGCTGCCAAGCTTATACTATAGACGACAGGCAAGGGACGACCCAATTAAAGTGTATAAACATCTCAGAGGACACTACTCAGATCCAGGTATGGACTCCATACCTGGATCTGGCGACGCCCGCCCCACTCGGGTCACAGACTTACGGTTGAAGAAGCCTGTGAGGGAAAAAAGTCGGAATAAAAATTGTAAACTATTGGAACAACCTGTGACGGCACCAAGTGTGAGCTGTTTCAAGACCAGACTTGACCAACACTGGAACCAGTGCCTGCCCAGTACAGTTCTTGCCAACAGTGCGTAACAGCGACGTAAATGGCTAACGAACCAATCAGTGGCGAAGAGACAGCAGTGTGTTGAGCAGAGGCGGGAGAAGGTATGTGAGTTTGTTGTTGTTTTTAATCACACTCGCCACTGATCAGCTTACCCACTAGGCGATCGCCTAGGGCGCCAACATCTGGGGGCGCCACAAATTCAGGGCAAACTTGGATAAAATTAAAAATGAAGGGAAAACTGTGGTGGACACTGTGGTGGAGCCGTGGAGGGTCGGAGCAGGATGTTAGAAGGGGGAGGGGTCGGAGGGAGGCGAGGGCAGGTAGACGGTAGCCGACTGTGTTTTCTTTTTTAATATTAGTCGTTAACCCCCCGGAGGGACTAACCCGGGTCCTTATCTTTGGCGGCCTGGAGAACTGTCGAGCAGTGACCTGAAGGCTGACATCTGAGGAACCCTTCTCCCAACCCCACCATCCCCTCCCCTCCCTGAGCCGCCCTTCCCTGTCTCTGTCGGGGTGAGGCAAGGTTACCTGACCTCTGAAGGTTACGTCAAGAATTTATTGACTTAATGTAATAACAATAATTGGTTATTTGCATGGGTGAAGTAATAAAGCCACAAGATGAAAACAATGTAGTCATGGGTTACTGTACCTACATTAGCTTATCAAACCTTTCAAAGGGGCGCACATCTAAAGGCTTGCCTAGGGCGCCAAATCATCTTGCACCGGCCCTGCCAAGACGGGACCGCTGCCAGTCTCTTCTTCATATTTACGGTATGTCTTATTTCCGATTTATTCAAGTGATTTAATTTATTCTTCAGGTATATATATATTGGGGACGTTAGGTTCTTATTTATTATAGATGGATAATTTTAGTTTACCGCGCTGAAGACGACGCAATTCCGTAGGAATTTTTCAATGAACAATGGGAGGGAATTGGTTGATGGCTTGAGGATTTTTCTGTTGAAGTCCTTCCTCTTGCACAAGTGTATCCACCTCTCTATTCTGTATCCTTCGGACAGCGATGGAAAGTTATATCACCACTGTTTTCAAATTGCAATAAACATTGACCAAGTGCTGTTGTGTAGTGACGTCACGAGCTCCGAGAATTTGACAATCACGAGACACTTGTTCACACCAAGGAATATCTAATAAGGTTAGTTATACTCCCTCAGTAACAGGTGGCACTGTAGTGGGACTTTTCCTTCTAAGATATTCATTGATTTACCTGTAGTCTGTCGGCGCCTCCACCGTTCGCCATGGATACAGCGATATGTGGTTATTTAAGCATTTATTCGCCTTGTTCTTCGGTTATATTAACTGTCTATATTTCAGTTTATACTTTCAATGTCTTTTAAACATCTGTACTAAGATAAGCAAAAACTTCAAGATAAATATTTGAAATGTACAAAAAATAAAAATTAGATTCTTTGATCATATAACTATTGATGGGGACTAATTAACAGAAACTCCTCGCTGCATGAACTCGATTTAACCTCTTAGATATGACGGCTCTCTCTCTCTGCTGAATAAAAGCGTCAGGTGTTAGTTAAATATTAATAGTGACATTATAATGAAGGGGGCCAAATCTTTGATGGTACATACAGCATTCAGGATATGTGTTCCTTTCTTTCTATTTCATTTTCTTCAGTCATCATCGAATTCATTTCTTCAATCATCAAATTAATTTTCTTATCTTTAACTTGACTCGTGAGCACAGCAAGTTCCCTTCATCTGGTAACAGCTCCTCGAAAAATATTCCTTCCATTAATTAACTCTAGTCAATTACCTTCTATTTATTAACTAAAGAATAAAATGTCTACTATTTATTAACAAAAAGAGTCAATTACCTTTCATTTATTAACTAAAGTCAGTCATCTTTGTCTCAAGAAACAATTTAATGAAAACAGTTATTAATCTTACAATGGCTTGGCTTCAACTGGCCAATATACGGTATGGTGCAAAACCTTCGGGTCCAACAAGATGGCAGTCAAGAAATGACTCTACATCATTTCTGTATGAATCCTAGGCAGACGAAAAGATTTTTAACCTTATAAATATTGTGGGTGATAAGTTAGGGTTGCCATATCTGAACATTAAGAAAAAGAGGACGTTCCCGAAGACTTCCTGCACCCCCCCCCCCCCCCCCGGCACACACTTTGGCGCTATGTAACCTTGAAGCAGCCTTGATAATTTTTGCATATTTGCATAGCATTATACTGTATATATATATATATATATATATATATATATATATATATATATATATATATATATATATATACCAGTATCGGTGTACTGTATTGCATTGTGTTTTTAATGTAGGTTAATATACAACATACATGGTATAGAAATCTTAAAAATAATATAAAAATTACCTTTGCTTAAGGCTGAACATCTTCATTCCCTTGGCTGCAGTCTTCTTCCCCCACTGTGTGTGTGACTTGGTGTGCCCATGCATACTTTTCTGTAGATCGGATCTTTTTCAGTATTGGCTGATTGCTCTTTAGAAAGGTATAGAAGTCACTGCAAGGTGTTTCTCGGAAGTTGTACTGTAGTCAGAGTGCCTTTCATTGTTTCAACACTCAATTTGTTCCTTTCCTTTGTCAGTTGACTTTGCATCAGTGAAAAACGCTTTCTACATTTGCATTGTGAGATGATATAACAAAGAATTGTGCAATTCTTAGTGGCATTCAATGTTCTTTGATTTTTCAAAGTATCTGGTCCACGTTTTGTGTTGGCAGATTACTAAATTCTTCACCACTCTTGTAATTTTCCACAAACTGCTTCAGGTTATTAACTTGGTCAAAACACTTCACATCATCAATTTCTACCCCTCATCAATCAAATATTTGACAGATAAGTTGACAACACCGTACAGGCGTACACATGACTTAGCTGACGAAAACTGAACGAGATCTCTACGGTTTCCAGCCCCCCCCCCCCCCCCTCTCTCTCTCTCTCTCCATTACAGTTTCATGTTTTTTTCCGTGGGGAAAATGATGGAAGCTGAAATTCCGGACTATTTGAGGAATTTTAAAAATTACTTCCGGATGAAGATTTCGAGACCTAAATGGAGGACATGTCCGGGACGTATGACAACCCTATCAGATATATTGAACAAGATTTGCCCCTTTGAAGGCTTCATTTAATGGGCGTATCAGCATAAGTAAGTTTATATTATTTCCTTCCATCAGATTTAGTCAAATACCCAATACAGGTTAATCACATTGTGAGAAATAATCCTCTACACTTTTGTGTCTTGTCAATATCAATATAAAACATCAGAGTTCCATATCTGAGTACAGTACTTGGCAGCGTGTAGTAGAGGGGGCGACTAACACTGTTTACCTTGGCTAAAGATCACACGATGATTGTACACCTGTACAGTATAGTAATTACACAAATTGGTGAGTTTTAGAGGAAACTCTAAAATTGAATTTAACTTTACCCATAAACAGCCTAAGGTGAAATCTTAGCAAAATTGAGGATTTGTGAGGGAATTCAGAACACAATGTAATGTTACTGTGGGGGAACTACCGTAGCTCTCAAGTTCCGTCCAACCGCCGCCTTAAACTGGTCCTTCAGTCCTGTATACATTCTTTCAATAGCCAAATCTTTTTAGAAATGTCTCACAATATGGTTGAGACGAAACCTTTTATATTATGTTATTTTAAAGTATAATAATTATTCTAATAACTTCCACACATGGGGAAGCAAAATTAACATGTGTAAAGTTCTGGTAACAAAAATATCTTCCCGAGAACAAGAAAAAGATTAAAAATTTTCAGCAACATCCTCCACCACACTGCATGACGTGGCGGTGGTGAAGGTTTGATGTCTTGGAACTTGTTCATCATGTTTGTGTTCCCTTTATAGTATTTATATTACCAGAGCATTTCATAAGATCATTTTTACTTCACCAAGTGTAGAAATTATGAGAACACAGTACAATAGACCCTTGTCATTTGCTAGTTGACTATTCGCAATTTTGACTATTCACGGGAGGTAGATGGTGGCTAGCTTGCAAGCCTTTTCCCACAGCACAACGAGTCACCCCACGCAGTATCTCGTGTTGTACTCTCAAAACTTTAGTGTTTCTGTGTGAAATGGCCCCTAAAAGATTGCCTAGTGTCAGTGCTAGTGATGCTAGTGGAGTGAAATGTAAAAGACAGAAGTCAGTGATGACCCTGACAAAGAAAGTTTTATTATTAGATAAGTTTTAAAGAGGGGATGACGGTAGTAGTAGTGCACTGAGGTAATATAAGTTGCTATTCGCGGTTTTGTCAATTCGAGCCATTTCTTGGAACCTATCCGTCGCGAATAACAAGAGTTTACTATATACAGGTAGTTATTATCCCTTAAAATATCAGAATATAAATACAATATATTAAATACTGAAGAACCAAAGTGACTCTTTAGGTGTCCATCCACCAGCTGCCTTGTTACTAACTGACTCTAGGCTTCAAGTGCAATGTTTGAGTGAACAGACTTCAGTATAGTGGGAGTAATAACAGGAACATTCACATTTGTCTCTTATTAAAAATTCTGGACACTTGCAGAATCTCAAAGTAACAAGAAGATATATAAAGTACTGTACAACATTGAAGTATTTTTATTGTAGTTAAGAAAAACTGTACAAAGGAAAAATATCCATATAATTTTGAGAAAAATTTGTCTCCTTAAAGAACGATAATTAACAAATACAGTAATACAAAAGAAGTTCATAAGTTTGTAAAGTAAATTATTGCACCTGGTTCTTTTACATATAAGTGTCTCTCACTTTATAAATGAGTTAGGTTCCTGAAAACCATTCAGTAAATAAATTTTTATAGAGTGAATAAAAGAACATAATGAAAAAATAGGCTTCAGTTCCCAGTGACAAGAAAACCCCCAATGTCATAACCTCAAATAAATATCTATCATACATAGAGGTTTATTTGACTTTTTTTAACACTACCCATATATGTAGGAGTGTGTGTGCATGAAACTGAGTAAAAAAAGTAAAGTAAAGTATAAGTTATCTATCTGAAATTATGGGTTGAAAAATAGTCATAACTCCTCCCAGCTTATCCTACAAACTTTTGTAGGCACACAAAGAAATGTTTATTCCCTTTATGTTTTGGACCTTATGATATTTTGTTTCCACATTCTGAAGTAAGATTTTGTCTGTGTAAATGTAACTGAAAAAAAAATTACCTTCCCAAATTATGAGTTATAAAATAACCATAACATAACTCCTACCTCAGCCAGGTAGGAAATGTGCTGGGGGGATGTGGCCGCCCCAGCTGACTCCCGGGGGAGCGTGACTTAAATAATTGCTGGGACCCAAATTTATATAAGCCGGGGAGGTTTTCGTAACACAAAAAGAGGGGTTACTTTAGGAAATTCTTATTAGCAAACTTTCATATCACGAACATTGGTATGACGAGACACCTGTATAGTATTTACATTATTCAAGTTATCAACAAAAATTAAGACCTGGAGGGATAACATTTCCTATACAGTATTTAACATAATTGAAGTACAGGGAACTAGTTTTTAGCGCACCAAACAGCCACTTGACTCACCCAAAATGGCGTCAGTGTGTGTCCCTGCTCATTGGAGGAAGCTTCTTGCTTGAGACTCTCTTGAACATAAACTATTTTAACGTTTTTACAGTATAATTATTGGTCATTCTGAAGTTTATTTTACATATTGACAATATATAATGCAGTGCAGTGTTGATTTAAAGAAAATAATCTTGAATTACACAAAGTGAACTAAAATTTTATGGGTGAAATGTGGGGTGACTTCTCTTCCACCCTAATGCCTTCTCCTCCATCCCAATTCTAATTCCCATCATCATCATCATCATCAACCAGGAGCCTTCTACATGCACACACCTCAAAGTAAGTATACTTTACTGCATTTATTTTTAGTTTGGATGTAATTTTCGGTGAACTGGAACCAATTACCCAAAATCCCATTGAAACAATGGTTTCGGTTAACGAACAACTTTCTGGAACGAATTGTGTTCATTAACCGAGGGACCACTGTACAAGAAAATGAAAAATAAATCTTCCTGCTGCCAAACTATAATTTATGGAGGAGGGAGGGTACAGTTGACTGGAGGAAGGAAGGTACAGTTGACTGGAGGAAGGAAGGTACAGTTGACTACAAACTTCACTCTTGCACAATCAGCTTTGGTCCCAAACATTGTAAATTCTGAGACATTACGGACATACGTATACTGTACAGTACCACAGTGGGTCTCGGAAAAATGTAATACACACAATGCTCGACAGACTTTTGTGAATGTTTGTATTGGTAACAGTGTCCTCACTTGTTGATGTGTGAGGTCTCCCACATGTGAAGAAAATGTTGCTGTTGTGATGGAAGGATTTATCCAATCTCCCTGAAAATCTGTGTGGCAGTGTGTATAATTTTGTTTGTTTTTTTAGACACCCTGCATATACAATTAAGGGTATTGTAAAAGTTTGTAAATATTTTTCTTTACACTTTACTTACTGATGTATTTCACAATAAAAGAAAGTAAGAAAGAAGACATCTTATAAATTACTGTGAAATTTACTGTACAGTTGATCAAAAACTATCCTTACAAAGTTGTGTTGAAAAATATGACACAACGGATGAAGGATTTTGACAACCCTACCGAGACAACAGGAGTCACAGTGTTCATTCTGGAATTAATCAACCCCCCAAGTATAGATAGTTATTGATCGACTGTACTGTATATTAAATACATATACACTTATAAGAAGACCATTGTAAGGGATGGGATCCTCTCTAATACTGTACAGTATATAGTGTTTACTCTACAATTGATCAGCCCACATATAAAATTTTACAGTTTTCTCCGTTAGTAAACTTAAGTAAACATTTTCTTGACTTTTAACTGGGAGAATATCTATAACTGTGTCCATACCTTTAAGTTGCTGTACAGGATTACCGCTAGACAGGTCCCACAAACACGTGCTCTGGGTGGACTCATCGCCGGCACAGGCTATATTATCTCCGTCTGGACTGGAAATTATGCACGAGCGAGAGAGGACCCTCTGAGTTGTGCCACCCCGAAGTTCAAACACTATATTTGCTGTGAAACTATGACTCGTGAAACCATCATCATTAATGGAATTGACTTTCTCAAGGGCGCAAAATAAATGCCGTGCGTGAGGGTATTTTTGACAAGGCCGACACGACACTAAAATGTGCTTGGTCTTTTCTTCCAGCGAGACAGAAGTAAATGGGCCCTCGAGCGGCAGCTGGTGATCTCGTATTGTGTCGTCCTTCAACTCCAAGAAGTAACAGGACTGTAGCCTTGCTACGATCAGTCCCGGAGTGTTAAAGTTACAATTAGCGTTACTTTTACTGGACACATAACACATGGAGACTACCGGGCCAAGGCCAACCACTGTTATAGTTCTATGAGGACCCGCTGTGTTGCGAGTGTCGTACTGCACCACACAGCCCCTTGCCGTGCCAACGTAAAATTGATTAGCATCGTCAGTGTTCCAGCAACAACACCACAGAGGAGCTTCTGCAGTGTATGAGAGCACGAGAGCGTTACTCGACATGTTTGTTAGTTTGACCTTTTTGTCCATCCCAACAGAGAGAAGCAAATCATTTTTTGCTGGATTAAAGGCCAAGTCCCTGATCTGCTTTTGATGGAGAGGCACAAACCTGTCGGTCTTCATGTCGGCCATATTTAACTTCTTGACGCCATATCCGGGAAACATTGCCACCTGACTCGGCATCGACAGCAACAGCATTTTGAGCCAATCGTTAAACACCATCACCCGACACCCGCCATCCTTGCTGATCTCAAAAATAGAATGCATAACCAATCTCATTTCTCTGTGAGAATTTCCTCCACCACTCTGAGATAGAGTCACCCCCATAGAGCAACTGTTAAGAGCCGTAGTGTTCTTCAACAATCTTAATTCTTCGTGAAGTCTTGTCAACTCTTGCATTTGGAGATTGAATGACAGTTTTGTTTTCGTGTGTTCAAACTCTAACTTCTTCCTTAACTTTCTCTCAGCTTGTAAGTCCTTCATCACCCTATCTCTCTCCGATGTATCCAGCGCTGTGAGAGCGTTCGCATACAACACCCTAATGTCTTTCTTCGTGGCTTTACTATTACACTGAGGGCATCTCCCTCTCCCCCCTTTACCCTTAACCCATCGATCAATACACGAATACCCAAACAAATGTCCACACTTAAGAGATGAGAGGTGGTGGCCCCCCGAGTTGCTCCACGGTTCAAAACATATCGGACAGATCTGACCGTCTTCATCTGACTGTGGTGAAGGAGCTGTAAGGTAGAGACATTATATAAGTATGTGACTCCAGCTCATGGTCTAGTAAGCAATAATCTTCCTCTAATTCATGGAAATAGTCTTTACCTAAATGAGTTTGTAATACAGTGGAATTGAATTAATCATGACACTCAGGCTGTGTGTGTGTGTGTGTGTGCAGCTGATATGAGAGCATCTTAATTATTATCATCATCCCTATGACCTATTATCATCTACAACCTTTTCTAATGTTTATAAAGGGAAGTCCTTGAGTGATGATGTTAAACAAATTGGTAATACTGTACATCTACCACAGTGCATTCATCTCCTCCTCTGCTACAAGATAATTTTAACATACTCCAAAAAAATCCATCCACCACATGAACATAAATGACCCGACGCCTTCTCTCTCAGACTTTCTTTATCATTAATGTTTCTGTTCCTTCTATTTCTAACACTGGATGAATAAAGTACGCTGATGGGTGACAATAATTTAGTAAAATAATAAATAATAAAATAGTTCTGCCAGTACAGTACATATTTTATTCCTGACACTTCCATAAATTAGAATCATCCTGTGGACATAGTCTTTCACCTTTATCATTGAATAAAGCATTATTAGCCATTACTGAATAAAACTCGGTCATACAGAACTATGCTTTAATCTGTACTGTAGTTAAAAAAACCTACATACTGTACCGTCATAACAAACACTCGTCGTCATTTACTCACACGTGTATATAATCATTTTGTGCCACGGATTATGTATCAGACCGACGACAAATTTGGTAACACATGCAAACAATCTAATAATTTTTACCTGGTTTGGCTTTCTCTGGAGTCACCTGGTGCGATGGTCCAGCTTGGATATTTGGTTCACTAGCTGGAGGAGGTTCCTGTGGTTGTCTAGCCTCAGCTGAAGCCACGTTGGTCTCCTGAACTTGTGCTGGACCGGCCAACTGTGGCTCTAGGGAGGGGGCTGTTGACTGGCTCGGGTGAGCGGATGAGATATCTGGTGGTTCCTCTGGCATCTCTATCCAGAGGTCAGGTGGGGTACGGGTCAGCTCAAAGCTCATGCTTTGTTCCTCAGACGGACTCTGTAATATACAGTACTATAGTAGTTGTTTTTTAAAGTTTGTAACTTAATAATTTCAAACATTGATGAAAACCAAATGATTGTTACAGTAAATTGGGTGAAATTATTGAGTGGGAAATGAATTACAAACAGTGACAATTTATGACCACCGCTCATATCCTGACACCAAACAATCGGTTATAGGCAGATGGAGTACTGTACGGGTCTGGATTTTTCTTGCAGCAGAAAAATGTATATCTTGCATTAGATATTTATATTTTGTTTAATTTATTTCTCATTTCACCAGCAAGGGAGTGAATACAGGAGTTCAGTTTCTAAATACGAATTTACATCAAATGTCTATGAATATAAATAGTTTTTGCCTCTGAATACTAATATGAATACATTATGAAAGTATTCCATATAAGACCCTCCCACATCTGGGGACTGAACACAATAGTAAGAGACATACAGATTACTGCTGTACCACCAACACCATGTCTTAGCTTTGGATAACAAACATGTACAGTATTGAGGTAAAAGATAGAACCTTAGATATAAGAACAAAACAAATGATCGTTATATTTTAGCTACGTATTGAGCTGAATGACACAAGCTTACTGGTATGTTCTTTCATATAATCAACTAAATAGTTCGTTAGGTGGAGATTTCACATCCGACGGACCCTCGACATAATGGACTTTCTTCTCCACATAGCCCATCAAGTGGAGGTTTTACTCTAATAGTTCCAAATTTATGGGTTACTATTATGATCATAGAGCAAATTATAAGTACCACCAGGATGGAATAAATTATGAGTATTGGTATGGTACAATTTGTAAGTACTGGGATGGAACAAATTATGACCATGGAACAAAACTTATACTATACTATGCTACACCTCAGAATCATCATCGATGATCACCAAACTCATCGCTCCCCGGCTGCCTCTGGCTTCAGCCCCTATGTGTAGGCCGATGCCGTTGTCTTGTGTTCTCCGTTCTCCCAGTATTGGACTTAGGCTTGACTCCTGGAGTGAGAATTACATGAGCAAGTTAGTTAAACATAAAAAAAAAGTTTCATTCTTAAAAAACAGCAGCCATTATCAGTGGAAGTTAGCTATAGGGACGGTAGCCATCATCGGTGGACGATTCAAGTTCCAATTTTGCGCATTAGTCTTCGACCTTAAGGCATAGTTACCAGTAATAACTAAGCCCAGCCCTTAAGACCTAACCAATTAGCATACAGCAAAAAATTACACAAGAAATGCATTTAAAGTTTCCAATTTCAGTACTGTATTCCCTTCAGGTGCCAATACACAAACCTTTCTGTATTACTGTCACCTTCAATATGATGGAAATACAGAAGATAAATCATACTAACTTCTTCATTTTGTTCTCGTTGGCGTTCCCCGACGTCTCCTCCACTATTACTGTTACCTGGGAAAGTACACAACAGCACAACATAATGTATGCATAACCTATGTGTCACTTACAACATTATACACATGCACACACTTCCTTCCTACTGATGGAGTTTACACATACATACATACACAGAGTATTAGAAATTCATCCCAAAAAATCATTTGAGTTAAAATTATCAGCTTTTATTTTTAAATGTAAACAGAGAACAAATTTGTACAATACTTTCCAAAAATACCACACAAGTGGTTGATAAAGCTTTCCCAGCTTAACAATTCTGACCACAAATATATTCAAGCTTTACTAGTGAGTTTGGCAAATTGGATATAAGATACGTTGAGAGATACAGGAGCAGTTAAATTTACCACATTACTTGAAGATTATCTCCTTAACATATTTAACTGATGATAAAATATCCTAAATCTATCTGGGAGAGGATTAGGTTACATTGGATTAGATTAAGTTAGGTTAGGTTCTGTTAGGTTAGGGTTAAATTATGTTAGAATATGTTACATCAGGTAAGGTTAGATTATGTTATATTAGGATAGGTTATGTTAAGTTTGGTTAGGTTAATCTCAAAGTGAAACAAACTGGGAGAGGGGACGGGATCTAATCATCATGTCATCCAAATACACCTCAACACTCACCACCTTCATTGTTCAGATCTGTTGACAAGTCTGTAGCGATGGATTCCACATCTTCGCTCTCCACCTCGTCAGTACTATCGGACCCAATATCGACCAAGTCAATGTTCACGTTATCGGACCCAATATCGATCACGTCAATGTTCACGTTATCGGACACAATATCGATCATGTCAATGTTCATATTGTTGTGAGTCCAGGGCGCTTGTCTTGCCATCTCTCTACAGCTTAAGTCAGGGAAAATATTGTAAGAACACACAATAATTAATATAACACTGACCTCATGTGGCAACTTAGAACCAGACGATGACACAATTACTTCCTGTGACATTATCGTCGATGTTTTAAGGCCATTCTTCCGTGCTTGTGTCAGTTAGCTGCTATTCTCTAATGGCAACTTCTATGGTGCATTGGCAGACGATCCTCGGTAATTATTTTTTGTTTAACTCATAAGAAGACGTACAGCATTCACATTCACGCGATGTACTGTACATTTTGCTGCAGTTTAAGACGCACCATGGCGAAATTTCTCAATGAAAAAATTCACCAGTACTTAACTTTGTGTCATCCTCTGGTGCCAAATGTGTAAGAATCTCAATGACTACAGTTATGGTGATTTGAGGTTATATTTAGGTATAGTGTGGTGTAGTTAGGTGGGGTTAGGTTAGTTTAATTATGTTTTTGTTATCTTCCATAAATACTTAACGCCATGACCTCACAGCCACCTGTAAGAAGAACTCGGTCGGTGCTACAATTCATCTGGTGACCTAACACATTATTATAAATAACTTCATATTTACTGTATATTTATTCTAACATTTACCATCGACGGTATTTCCCTTATAATAAACAATAGTTAGTAAATCCATAAAGTGAACACAAAAAACGGATATATTAATGATTTAAATAGTGATAATTGTTCACATGGGTTAATAATGACAAAGAGAGAGTGTAAATAACAGCCTAAATAACGACGTCAAGCTTATATCAACCAGACGCAGCTTTTAGTGTATATCATAAATATTTACCCAAAATACCCTATTAATAAGGTGATACCCTTCACCTACACCTTCACCTGAGTAAATAACACCACATAGTCTCAGCTGTCAATATTAATATACCATCAAAATCCACAAAACACAAATAAATTTTAAAAAATATCTTATCTCCTCATCGTAACGTCCCAAACTAATATTTATTTACTCACTGACTCTTAACCATATATTTGAGGATGTATATTAATGTTTCTCAATATATATACACTCATGAGAAATGTTTATAACCTAATAATGAGTGATATTAGTTACCACTAGACCAGGTCACCAGACGCCAGGTTGTGTGTCGTTTCCCGCGGCTTCTCCTTCACTCTTGTTTACATGGTCGCGCTACGAGCCTAAACAAACACATCTGATGCCGCTACGAGCCTAAATAAAAAAGCCTGATAATTACACAAGTTTAACTCATTTCTACTTTCTTTGTTTATTTCTGATAATTACACAAGTTTAACTCATTTCTACTTTCTTTCTTTATTTTACCCTTGATTAGATTACTAGATAATGTGGCATTTAGGTTTTTAATTGTGACTCTATTTTAAAGTTTGTTTATCCAGCTTTTTATATTTATTTATCGTGTAAGAATAACCAAAATAATTTTCATTGGTTCAGTACAGTGATAAATGTACATATATTGACTTAACTTACCTAATATTCATCCCACCTAGAGGTCTATACGTGGTAGGGATAGTATTAGTTGTAGTGTTAATAGTAGTAGTAGTAGTAGTGGTGCTAGTAATAGTAGTAACCCAGAAGTTAATTTGCTTTTTTGGGTTAAGATGTCGACTGTCCTTCTCTCTGCTTAGGTCTGCATTAACCTTGTCTCAGAGTAGCGAGATATTTGGCCCCAAAGCCGACAACAGATATTGACTATGAGGCAACAGTCACTGAATGCCGGATAGATCTGCGGCTTAACTAACACAGCTAGGGTAGCTACTTTTATATTAGGATATTTAATATTAATGTAATAAAGTGGTGGCGAAGGTGTGGCTATTGGGGGAGCCTGGAGGCCACCTTATGAAAAAGTGTGGTAGTGTTATTAGTACTAGTGTTAGTAGGAGTAGTAGTAGTGGTGTGGTGTGGTAGTAGTAATGATAGTAGTAGTGGTTATAACAATGTAAAGCTTTATTATTAAGATCACTTCAAAGACATTCACTTCACTACAGAAGCAGGTCAGTGTAGAGCGGTCAAGAAGAAGCCTCGGTGAAGCTGTCCTGGTGACGGTAGGCCCTGGCAGCCCCCCAGCCCTAACACTGACCCTGCCCCCCCCCACACCCTGGCCCTGTCCCCCCCACACCCTGGCCCTGTCCCCCCCCACCCTGGCCCTGCCCCCCCCCACACCCTGGCCCCCCCCACCCTGGCCCTGTCCCCCCCCCCACCCTGGCCCTGCCCCCCCACCCTGGCCCTGCCCCCCCACCCTGTCCCTTCCCCCCCCACCCTGGCCCTGTCCCTTCCCCCCACCCTGGCCCTGTCCCCCCCCCACACCCTGGCCCTGCCCCCCCACCCTGGCCTTGCCCCCCCTACCCTGGCCCTGCCCCCCCCCACACCCTGGCCCCGTCCACCCTGGCCCTGTCCCCCCCCCACCCTGGCCCTGCCCCCCCCCCACCCTGGCCCTGCCCCCCCCACACTGGCCCTGCCCCCCCACCCTGGCCCTGCCCCCCCCACACTGGCCCTGCCCCCCCACCCTGGCCCTGCCCCCCCACCCTGGCCCTGCCCCCCCACACTGGCCCTGCCCCCCCCACACTGGCCCTGCCCCCCCCACCCTGGCCCTGCCCCCCTCCACCCTGGCCCTGCCCCCCTCCACCCTGGCCCTGCCCCCCCCACCCTGGCCCTGCCCCCCCACCCTGGCCCTGCCCCCCACACCCTGGCCCTGCCCCCCCCCACCCTGGCCACTCACTAACACAGTACAACCTCAGGTAAAGCTTCAGGTGTTGGTTATTAAGTTGTTAGTGTGGACAGAGCAGACGAAATGTTGAGGCAATCGGCCAACTCGTCTTAAGTGAGCAAGATAAATGTTTTTAACTCTCTCTCTCTCTCTCTCTCTCTCTCTCTCTCTCTCTCTCTCTCTCTCTCTCTCTATCCATTCGTGGTGGAGGGTGACACAATATTTACGAGGTATGGGAAGGTTCCAGGCGGTAGTTGAGAGCGGGGATTAAGGCGACGATTAACGGGTGCATGGAAGGTGAAGAGGAAGGTCGTGTTGAAGCGCCACCTTCAGTGGTCGTAGTGGGCCAGCGGTAGGTGTGTCTGCTAGCTAGTTTGGCCTCAGACGTGACAACACACTGACGTTTCACCCCTCCGGTCCATCGAGCATCACGCCTCATCTGTTGTTAACTTACACTTCGCTCGTTTTAAAGCCACTATCTGTGTACGATGGCGGAACACCTCCCCACAAAGACGGAGGCGCCTGACGGGGACCTACATCCTAAAGTAGACAAAGCCGAAGTGTTACTGCTTTCTGTAGATACTGTCAACACCACCACCAGTCCGTCAGTCTTCCAGGGGCCCTCAGCGTCTACTTCTACCTCTACCAGTGTGAAGGTAAAGGGATCCCCACACGTGTTACTCCAGTCTGTTATCTCTGCTCGCCACACGCACTAAGCGGTGATGTTAACTGCTCGCCACTCTACAGTCTGAGTGGCGATGATAGCTCTGCTCGCCACACTACAGTCTGAGTGGCGATGATAGCTCTGCTCGCCACTCTACAGTCTGAGTGGCGATGATAGCTCTGCTCGCCACACTACAGTCTGAGTGGCGATGATAGCTCTGCTCGCCACACTCCACATTGGGTGACGATCCTCACAAGCACACAGACAACTTTGGTGTTTCATGAGCTAAATATTCACAACACGAACTTGCTACTGTTATTTCATGAACTTGTGTGTGTGTGCGCGGGTGTATGTGTGTGTGTGCGTGTATGTGTGCGTGCGTGTATGTGTGTGTGCGTGCGTGTATGTGTGTGCGTGCGTGTGTGAGATGATATGATTATGTGTGCGTTTATGTATGTATTTGCATATAATTCAATATATATACGTGTGTGTATGCGTGTACGTATATAAAATAATAATAATAATAATAATAATAATAATAATAATAATACAGTGATCGTTACAGCTACAGAGACGTATTGCTACATAACACATTACATAACCCTTGACACCACACACACACGCTCCTGAAACATCCGGACAGACGGACAGGATGATAAACGGAGGCATGAAGCAATATGAACTAGGTCACTATACTCACACGCTTTACGTACACGTGTCATACAAACATACAAACATACATACAAACATACATACATACGTCTTATGTACATGTGCGATAATAGATAAATAGATGGATGGAGACAGACAGACAGCTACCATGCATAATAATACAGGTAATGGAGCATCTGTACAGTAACAATGGTACCTGTCCTGTAGCACCAATGTTAACTTACCATTGTAATCACTTAACTACAGCTCTAATACAAACAATGTAATTTATATATATACCACTAAAGTAAAAAATAGGGATAATAAATTGATGTTTGAATTCGTTATGTGATAATGTTGGTTATTGGAGGAGAGTACTGTACTCGGCGGGTGTGTGAGAGTGAGTCATGGGTTATGTTCATGAATGGGTTGGTCTTTGCTGGGGGGGGCGTGTCCTAGGAGTGGGGGGTAGGGGGCGTGTCCTAGGAGTGGGGGGGGGGTAGGGGGCGTGTCCTAGGAGTGGGGGGGGGGGGTAGGGGGTGTGTCCTAGGAGTGGGGGGAGGGGGGTAGGGGGCGTGTCCTAGGAGTGGGGGGGGGGGGTAGGGGGCGTGTCCAACGAGTGGGGGGGGGGGGTAGGGGGCGTGTCCTAGGAGTGGGGGGGGGGGGGGTAGGGGGCGTGTCCTAGGAGTGGGGGGGGGGGGTAGGGGGCGTGTCCTAGGAGTGGGGGGGGGGGGGTAGGGGGTGTGTAGCTGCCGTAAAAAAAAGAGAATTATGATCGACACAAACACACACATGTCCACGTTGATGTAAGCACGTACACAGGCGCACACACACATTAAAACATATTCACGGACACTCATACACACACAGAGGAAGGCATTACTCACACACACACACCAATAACCCACACTTCTCTCTCTTCCTTCCCTCTCTCTCTCTCCCTCTCATCCTATGCTAACCTAACCTAGAATACCTGTTTAAAGGTCTTATACAACAGTAATTCATTATAACATCAATACAATATTACTGAATCTCTTCCCCTTAATTTGCATACCTACTATACGTAATTTTACCTAATATTCATTTTCATTGATTATTACTTAATTTCTATGACTTTATGTGCGTCGTTTATTTTCCAATACGTCAATATTCTAATTTTGTCTTTATTTATTATTATCAAGTTTCTTATTCACCCTTTCGTAATATTTCTCTGTTCTTCATTACTTTATTATCGTAGTTATGTTGTGTGTTCTTTCGTAATGACTTCCAGCGTGTTTATTTTTTGGTATAAACGCCAGAAAGCCAAGTGGTATTGGGTATTGGCACAGAGGATCGAATGTCGTAGATACTTCCTCAGCGATGATCTCTTGTTGTTTTTCTTGTTGTAAAGTGAAGGCCAAGTGTGTGTGTGACAGTGAGTTCGCTTCTGATAACTAAAATAACTCGCATTGTATACGTTGTTTGCATGTTTTGGGGACAGTGCCGGATTTAGACCTCTGGAGGCCCATGGGCAGCCTCTTTGTGGAGGCCCCCTCATGATAACTACCCAAGAGGGCGGGGTGGCGAGTGAAGCGAGCCTAAACATCTGGGAGTCCCGAGGGGCGCTGTGAGCCCCCCGGGGAAATTTTGAAATTTGAACACTTCTTTGGAGAATTTTGAAGCCATATGCAGTTATACTGAGGAAATTAGAACATTGAGAAATTTTTAATTAACTATATATTTATTGATAGTGTACAAATTCCCAACACACAAAAGTGAGACATGACTGGAGTCATTCACGTGGTTTCAAGTCGACCAGCCCTGATATGTGGAGGTCCCTGGGCAGCTGCCCACTTTGCCCACTCCTGAATCCGGCCCTGTTTGGGGAGCTTGTACTGTGTATATGTGTTCTTTGTTTTCTCTGTGTAAATTATTGTTTGTTTTTATTCCATATTGTTTGTAAAGGTAAACTATGAAAGTATGTATTTGATCTTACCTAACCTAACCCAATAGCACTAGAGTGTTTAATCATCAGGTGAAATAAACCGGAGAGGAGAGAATTGGGTGAGTGACCTGAAAGTGGTGTGTGGGATTGGCTGACTTACATTCAAGAACATCTGTGTATTAGTGATGGAATTTACACACACACACACACACACACACACACAACTCGTAAATGACATAAGAAAGCGAGTTAATGTAAGTGTTTGTGGGAGGCATGAATGCATTAGCTTACGCTGAGACTGGACCGTTTTCTTTGATGTGTCTAGAGAGAATGTTTTAGGCATCTCCAATATGAATAACACAGATACGTTTTTCTAACACTCTACCCTCTTGGACAAGATTTGCTTTATATTCCTTGATGAACTATGAAGAATATATTTATCTTAATTAATGGAAATGGTTGAAAGAGTTTTGTTGAGGACGTAAATTTGGGTAACATGAATTACTTGTATGTTTAGGTCTTGTGTATGAATAAAGGTCCTGTGTGTGTGTGTGTGTGTGTGTGTGTGTTAGAAAAGGTAGGTTAGTTTTTTTTTACTATTATAAATAATTTAGTTCTGTAGTCCCTGTATTTAATGTTGTTGGTAGAACCTCGACAGTTCTCCATGAGTACGATGACTTAATCCCTAGAGTACAATGACCTAATCCTTTGAGACCGATGACTTAATCCCTAGAGTACAATGACCTAATCCTTTGAGACCGATGACTTAATCCCTGGAGTACAATGAACTATTCACTCATGATGATTTTGGTCACTCACCTTTGACGGTCCTGATGACCTATGACCTCTTATGGCCTCTTACATGACCCAGATATAAATGTCCAGCAAAGGTGATACATTTGTGACTAAATTATGTACAGTAAAACATCAACCTCCCGTTCTGAGATTTGAAAGTTATGCTCCTACAAGTGTTACTGTACACAAACAACACACCTGTAGGGCCATACCACACCTGTAGGGCCATACCACACCTGTAGGACCATACCACACCTGTAGGGCCATACCACACCTGTAGGACCATACCACACCTGTAGGACCATACCACACCTGCTAGACCACACAGGTGCACCGTTGACGAGAGGGGAAGGTGGTGATCGATATGCCCCGCCCGCAGGTAGGTGGCGCTTCTGGACACCTGTGATGGCCATGTATAATTAGTAGTTCAGGTGATTAATGCTCATCTCTCTCCCCCTGTCAACTAATCAATCAACTAATCCTGTGATAATATATTTCTCGTCTTGTTTACCTCTACGTCATCCAGGAGAGTCGGTGTAGATGGTGTGTGATTGGTCAGTTGAGACAGTTTTCTATGACGTCAATATAACACTTGCGTTTGATTGGTTTAAAGTGATGATGTCTTCTGACGTCAAGCCGATACTGTTATCTTATTGGTCTGATTCACACATGGGAGCCTAGATGTCGAGGGAGTATCAGAAATTGGTGTTAGTTTTTGTTAAATGTTCTCTAAAATTATATTACTCGAGGTATCTTCATTTAATGTGTTCTATAGATACCATACTTAAATTATTAGAGTTTTATATGACTGGATATATTTTACAAGTGATTATTTTATTATACTCGTATTTGTGTTATAGATTTTCAATGACTGGGGTGAATTAGACTATTGGGACGGAGTTAAATCATCAGGTGAATCAATTTAATGAAAGTCTGAAATTAAATCGGTTATATAATTCAAGGAAATGGTTATAATCATCCTCCATTTACATTAATAATTGGTGTCATTATAGAGACGCTGTTAGTAATGGAGTCTGAGGAAGGAAAGAGGAAGTAGGTGAAGTGTCTCGTCTCTCACCGCCTCTCTCTCCATCTTTCACCGTGTGTAAACAAGGTAGTTCATCCCTGAGTGTGGCGCTGGTGATAACATTTGATCGGGTCCTCTCTCTCTCTCTCTCTCTCTCTCTCTCTCTCTCTTTCATGTACAGTACGTTTGTGTGTGTGTGTGTGTGTGTGTGTGTGTCGTGCCGCTGTGGTCGTTAAGGTTTGGTAATGGTGATGAACTACCATGCTGTTGTTTCCCTGCCATTATCCCGCGGCGACGACCTGGT
This sequence comes from Homarus gammarus, assembly GCA_958450375.1. Taxonomy (NCBI): domain Eukaryota; kingdom Metazoa; phylum Arthropoda; class Malacostraca; order Decapoda; family Nephropidae; genus Homarus; species Homarus gammarus. Next base: position 918,666 of record CAUDMG010003593.1, on the reverse strand, counting down.
GCTTAGTTAGGCTGCAGCTGTAAGGTAGTTCGTTCCTGCCTCGCGTAACGATCTTGTTATGTCTCTTGCTGTATGGTGTTGAAACAGTTTATATTGACAGACAAACACAGATAGAGTCAATAATAACAACATGAACATGGCTGAGTTGTCTTAGAGGCACCTGATATATACTGGCGTCCATTTACCTCCAGGAAGTATTATGTGACATTCATTACCACCTCTGTGCAGTGATCAGGGGTTTAATGGGTTCAAAGGTTCACTCATTCCAGGGTTCGGTGGTTCGAAGACCTAACCTAACGCCATCTAACCTAACCTAACCACACATAACAAGCAACACACCACAACTAATCCTCATATACAACATAGCCATCATCACACACATGAACCACAGGCCGTTAGCTGATGACCTCTAACAAGCTGCAGTAATCATCTTGTCTAGGTCACCGTGTTAACCCTTGTGTTAGGTCTCCGCTGTAATTTACAACACTTTACTGTAATTGGAGGGAGAATGTTTTTATCTGGCTGTAATTACTGTATTCATGGCGGTGTGGTGGTTCCGAGGCTTCGTGGCTCACCAATTTAGCTGTCCGGTTGTTAAGGCACCAGTGAAATATAATTATGGCATCAACCACCGCAACTGTTCTCGGATCACTTGAAGATTAACCACCTTAACCTACCCTAACCTACCCCAACCTACCCTACCTTAACCTACCCTAACCTACCCCAACCTACCTTAACCTACCCTACCTTAACCTACCCTAACCTACCCTAACCTACCCCAACCTACCTTAACCTACCCTACCTTAACCTAACCTAACGCCCAGGTATCATTAGGGTGGTCAATCATCAGGTGAATCATATTTCCATTATCAAGTCACCTGGCCAACCACTGACAACACCAAACACGCGACATTATTTAATAACAAACTCATTATTTCTCTCACGTCATAAAGAGTAAGTCATTGTAATTTTAAAACATCAATTGATTTTTTCTCGGTATATATATAACAGTCGAGTTAAATCGGTCAGTGTAACATTGCAAGAACGACCTGCAATAATAACCTAGTTCACACACACACACACACACACACACAATGTAATTAATTATTTTTTAAAGATTTTTTTATTGTAAATAGATTAACATTATTTCACAAACGTCTATGTTGAAATTTTTGGTTTTAACACTGAGTTTTATTATGTGTGTGAGAACTGATGGCGGGAAAGTGTGTGTGTGTGTGTGAGTGTGTGTGTGTGTGTGTGTGTGTGTGTGTGTGTGTGAGTGTGTGTGTGTGTGTGTGTGTGTGTGTGTGAGTGTGTGTGTGTGTGTGCACTTTAGGTACAGACACCAAATACACTCCTCCTACTAAACATAATTTAGGTCATGTCTCTCCAAAACTCATAATTCTTGTTGAAATTATAATGTGAACAGAGACTAATAATTATAATGATACTGTTATTATTATTATTATTATTATTATTATTATTATTATTATTATTATTATTATTATTATTATACTACTACTACTACTAATAATAATAATAATAATAATAATAATAATAGTAATAATAACACTAACGTAACATTTATATTACAACAATTATACAAAAACAATTTAAAACAATATATTATACTCGACATATCAAAACAAGTCAACATTTGTGACTGGTAAAAATCAATTCGGTGCTCGTAGTAATTTAAGATATTTGTAGATGTAATTTCCAGTGTAGCCATTGGTTCCCTTGGCACACTAACCTGGATGCAGTAGGCTACATAGCAAGTAGCCTGGTTAAGGGAGTATTGAGGTCTGGCACGTTAACTTTGTGCTCTTAAGTGAGGTAAATTGAACGTATCTAGTTAATTGAGGCGTTAAATCATCATACCCCTTGAGTATGATGATTTAACCCCTTGAGTATGATGATTAAACCCCTTGAGTAAGTTGGTTTAAATCATCGTACTCAAGGGCTGACTTAGTGGACTAATTAAATGTACTCAAGAGCTTGACATCGTACTCACAGGCTAAGATATCGTACTGAATAGACTCTAGTACTGTACTCAAGAGAAGGTATCTGACTCGATGAGGTATTTCACTGTACTCGCTCACACACACACACACGCACACACGCACACGCACACTCACACACACGCACACTCACACACACGCACACTCACACACGCACCATGTGTCTGTGTTGACGTCAGATAAGGCGTCTTAGTGTTTGTTTACATCCTGGAACCCACCACACGACACCGATCACCTGAAGATTAGACACCCTAGCTTATTTCCCTTGACCACACAACCTAACGCTATCTAGGGTTAGGTTAGGTTATATTAAGTTGGGTTTGGTTAAGTTAGGTTAAATTGGGTTATGTTAGGTTAGCAGAGATTAAGTTAGGTTAGGGTAGATTAGGTTAAGTTACGTTACATAAGGTTACACTAGGTTGGGTTAAGTTAGGTTGGGTTAAGTTAGGTTGGGTTAAGTTAGGTTAGGTTTGATTAGGTATAGAGTTTTTCATCAGCAGGTGACTTAAACTAGGGTGTTTGATCAGCAGGTGAACCGAACATTAGGGAGGGCAGCTGGACCAAGGAGGGAGATGTGTCGACGGTCTGGTGTGGGAGCGTTTTTGGCACTTGAGGGAATGTCTGCAGTCCTTGGCTGCCCTGAGTAAATATTTCCCTCCCTCACCCCCCTCCCTTCCTCACTCCCTTCCCTCCCTCACCCCCTTCCCTCCCTCACCCCCCTCCCAGCCTCACCCCCTTCCCTCCCTCACCCCCCTCCCTTCCTCACCCCCTTCCCTCCCTCATCCCCCTCCCTGCCTCACCCCCTTCCCTCCCTCATCCCCCTCCCTGCCTCACCCCCTTCCCTCTCCCCCCCTTCACCCCTCCTCACCGGACAGTTGTGGTAGGAAGGAGATCACGTTCTTAGGCAACCAGCAGAGTTGTCCTCAGGTGTCCATGCCAAGGAGGTGTCCATGCCAAGGAGGTGTCCATGCCAAGGAGGTGTCCATGCCAAGGAAGTGTCCATGCCAAGGAGGTGTCCATGCCAAGGAGGTGTCCATGCCAAGGAGGTGTCCATGCCAAGGAGGTGTCCATGCCAAGGAAGTGTCCATGCCAAGGAGGTGTCCATGCCAAGGAAGTGTCCATGCCAAGGAGGTGTCCATGCCAAGGAGGTGTCCATGCCAAGGAGGTGTCCATGCCAAGGAAGTGTCCATGCCAAGGAGGTGTCCATGCCAAGGAGGTGTCCATGCCATGGAGGTGTCCATGCCAAGGAGGTGTCCATGCCAAGGAAGTGTCCATGCCAAGGAGGTGTCCATGCCAAGGAAGTGTCCATGCCAAGGAGGTGTCCATGCCAAGGAGGTGTCCATGCCAAGGAGGTGTCCATGCCAAGGAGGTGTCCATGCCAAGGAAGTGTCCATGCCAAGGAAGTGTCCATGCCAAGGAGGTGTCCATGCCAAGGAGGTGTCCATGCCAAGGAGGTGTCCATGCCAAGGAGGTGTCCATGCCAAGGAGGTGTCCATGCCAAGGAAGTGTCCATGCCAAGGAAGTGTCCATGCCAAGGAGGTGTCCATGCCAAGGAGGTGTCCATGCCAAGGAGGTGTCCATGCCAAGGAGGTGTCCATGCCAAGGAGGTGTCCATGCCAAGGAGGTGTCCATGCCAAGGAGGTGTCCATGCCAAGGAGGTGTCCATGCCAAGGAGGTGTCCATGCCAAGGAGGTGTCCATGCCAAGGAGGTGTCCATGCCAAGGAAGTGTCCATGCCAAGGAGGTGTCCATGCCAAGGAGGTGTCCATGCCAAGGAGGTGTCCATGCCAAGGAAGTGTCCATGCCAAGGAGGTGTCCATGCCAAGGAAGTGTCCATGCCAAGGAGGTGTCCATGCCAAGGAGGTGTCCATGCCAAGGAGGTGTCCATGCCAAGGAGGTGTCCATGCCAAGGAGGTGTCCATGCCAAGGAGGTGTCCATGCCAAGGAAGTGTCCATGCCAAGGAGGTGTCCATGCCAAGGAGGTGTCCATGCCAAGGAGGTGTCCATGCCAAGGAAGTGTCCATGCCAAGGAAGTGTCCATGCCAAGGAAACCAAGATAGTAATTATGCTTCGTTTAATTAACCTTTTAAGGACGATGGTTTTAACACTGTAAGGACGTTGGTTTAAGCTACAATATTTAAAGGATGATGTTTTAAAGTATAATCAATGAAACGAATTCGCGGGATCCACCACTCAAAATTAAAATGACGTGACGAAGCTGCTGTGAAGTATTGACCAAATAATAAGCCGGGGGTCGTCTCGTACATAAAGTTAGGTTAGGTTACGATATCTGAACGTAATCCGGAGTTAAGTGAGATAAGGGAAGATTAACGTCATCACATCACTAAAAAAATAATTAAAATTAATTAATCAAACAAAAATACGTTTCCAAAATACTTCCGCTGGGCTACACAGGGCAGGGAGCGACACGCAGTACCCCTACACCCAGCCTAATACACCCACACTACACAGGGCAGGGAGCGACACGCAGTACCCCCACACCCAGCCTAATACACCCACACTACACAGGGCAGGGAGCGACACGCAGTACCCCTACACCCAGCCTAATACACCCACACTACACAGGGCAGGGAGCGACACGCAGTACACCCACACCCAGCCTAATACACCCACACCTTCTCCAGCCCTTGACGAGGCTATACACCCCTGCCACAGCACAAAGAATAAGTGAGTGTATGCGGCTCACGCGAATACATGTGGGTTTAAAGCATTCGTACCCGGAATTTATCGACGCGTTACTAATTGTACTTTATACCCATGATTAATACACACACACACACACACATACACACACACACACACACACACACACACACACACACACACATACATACATACACATACTGCACTCACACACACATATCAACGTTTGTATCTCTCTCTCTCTCTCTCTCTCTCTCTCTCTGTTGGGTCTTATAAATTCTGACATCATGTTCAAGTCACTGTCATTATATGTGTAATGTTGATGAATTATATACAAACTACGTCACCCAGCCAAATAAGAGACACACTAATGCTTGGTTAGGTTAGGTTAAGGGTATAAACAGGTCTCATTTCACCACTGAGCTGCCTCCCTCCTGTTGCAGCGTCTTGTGTGGGAAGCTACTACACTAGGCTGTCCCAAACGAGTACTTGTGAATAAGATATACACCATAGTCACGTTCCTTCAGAGTGAGGGGTGATATGATCGAGGTGTATAAATGGAAGTCCGGGCTAAACAAAGGGGACATTACAAAGGTACTCAAACTATCCAACCAGGAGCGAACTCGTAACAATGGTTTTAAATTTAGACACCATTAACTCGAATACGCTGGATAGCTTCAAACATAGGTTGGATGAATATATGAGCAATAGGGGTTATGTCCTATCGTGGACAAAAGTTCACTCCCTGTAGTGAAACTGAGACACGGGAATGAGTCTCCGAACTGCCTTACCCTGGTTGTTATCTGGTGCGGGTGTGCTGTGCGGGTCGATACTGCTTCAGTTTGGGAAGGAGCGAACTTTCTTCCACTATAGTACATCTATGATTTCTAAAGGCGGGAGGCTATCATTTTTCGATGTATATCTTTGGCTATCTGAAGCTGATTCGACACTGTGTTTAGCATTGTATGTATAACTACACTGTCTATATGCATGGTGAACCAAAATAAACTTGTAATTTTACTGGATAAATCTCTCTCTCTCTCTCTCTCTCTCTCTCTCTCTCTCTCTCTCTCTCTCTCTCTCTCTCTCTCTCTCTCTCTCTCTACACGTGTTAAGTAATAGAAGAACGTGTAGACAAATGACCATTATATTTCAATTAATGTACAGTTACGGACAAACTCCCTTGCACGCTTCTGGGAATACTCTGCTGTCTATGGAGTCATTTAGTGACGGGTCATGGAGGTGAAAGTGAGTGCGATTGTATCAATTATATCCAGATTTTGTCTTGGTTGTTATAACGTGGAGTTTATATGTTGTTTTTCTGGGATAATTTATAATGAAGAGCAGCGTTCATCAGCTGTAGCCAAACCCCACACGTGACCCACAACTTGAAGTCAGATATTGCCAAAGACGTCTAGGGAATTTTGGCCGCAATTGTACATTAAACTTCTTATACATCATTGTGTTGGTTTGTGCCTCGGTGATTTATATACGGTTTACATAATTGATATTTATGTTGGGTTTATACGCTCGTAATGTGTGTTATATGGCCGTGTGTTAGGGACAATAAGGCCACATCACACTGTAAGCCTTCGGTACACAAGGGGGTGAGTGGGAGAGCCTCGGGATTGAATTAGCGATCCTCTTATCAGAACAGGAGATGAGAACTGCATCTTTTCTTTAAGTGTCCACAATACACGTTGGTCATCTACTTAAGACATTGTTTTACTGAAGGCCACACACACACCCGCCATTCTCCGGGGTTTATTGTTATCTGGGATATTTCTAGCCCTTGTTCTACGCCAGCGGAGGATATGGTCAAGGTTATAGCTTAGCCTAGCGCCCTGAGCCCCGTCTTGATACCATCCAGGGTCTTGTTTTCTGAGCCGTTTCCTGGGTGGATGTTTTTGTGTTTCATATATTATCACTAACATACATATTCCCACCCAATTATTATTTTATATTACAATCATTTCCACTGATGTATTAACAAAGAAATATATTTAATTTGATTATTGAATTTGTTGCGACTATTGACTATACAGGTATTTAGAATGTACCATGTAAATGATACACGTATTTATAGCACCAATATGAACGTTGTGTTGAGTTGGGTTAGGTTAGGTTGGAGTTTTATTTTGGTTATGTCAGTAAATTTGGTTAGGTTAGGTTAGGTTGACGTTTTATTTTGTTTATGTCAGTAAATTTGGTTAGCTTTGCCAATACTTCTCATACCAAAATTTGAGTTTATGTGAAGGACTTTTTGGCCAAGATGTGAGTGTATTGTAACAGCAGGAGGCCAACTATCACCTATTCTCTTGTTTACACACACACGTGCAGCCCAACACACACACTGCCAAGGTCTTTTTTTATTACGTTGTATAAATACCAAATTGTTGGTTCATGTGGCTACCTCATCACGAATTCGGAATTTTGTATATAAATAAAATAAAAGTAAATTATCTTCTTTTTGGTCTCTTAAGCTTTTGTTAATCGCTGGTCTTAAGAACATCAGGTGATCAATTTTACTGTTGCTGGTTTGTGAAGGTAACTGTGTATTACTATACTGGATAAAAACTTTTCAGAATTAATATATTATTTGTATTGTGTTCTTGTGTTCTAGATACAAGGGGAAATAGTCGATGTTTTGTTTCATATATTTAATTTCCAAAGTGTTTACGTGTGAAACTTGACTAAGCTTTGGGTCGGATAACTTAAGCTTTTTGTTTTTATTTGTGTAATCAGCAGCCGAGATGTTTTGAGTGCACAAGGTCAGTTTACACAACACAACAACAAATACAATTACAAAGATCATTTTTTTTAAAGATTGTGTACGAAGAATTAAGCATTAAAACAATTCCCTGGGATGAAAACCTTCTCATCACGTATGCGATTTAGGAATTGAGATCTTTGCATTTTAGTCCTAATTGTTTTAGTTAATTATAGGTTAAGTGTTGCTGCCAGTGAGGATGAGAGAGAGAGAGAGAGAGAGAGAGAGAGAGAGAGAGAGAGAGAGAGAGAGAGAGAGACCCCCCCCCATTCTCTACTGCACCATAACCCAGATAACAATTGGGTCCAGATACACGAAAATTATTCTTAAGATAAATATTCCTAATAACTGAAGATGTAGAAATGTAATTAACTAGTTGAATTAACCTGCTTAGCGTTTAAAAGGACTATCAGACGAAGCTAGACTTAGTTCACGGGAATTAAATTGACTGACACGTGTAATTCGTATATAAAGGTCACTCATCGGATCCTAATAACAGTAATTTAAAAAGGTCATTATATTTTATACAATTTTCTGGTAATGACCCTTAACGTAATAATGCTCTCTGATAAAAATAAATGCAAAGTGGTCGTTGTACGTTTCCCTGCATAGTTAATACTGGCAATAAAATTAGCGAGGCGTTGTGGCATTATCTACCATTATCCTGACTAACTGTTCTACCACATTTTGTACCGCTTACCACTCCCCACATAACCATACTAGGCTACACTTGCCAACATCAACACTGGTCTTCTCGCGTTCCTACCAACATTAACACTGACCCTCCCTCCATGACCCCTACACAAACGCTGCCCCTACCCCCACCTCCCCGCGGCCCACTCTCACTACCAACACCTCTATCACTACTAATAATTGAAGGAATGGAGGAAGTAGAGAATGAAATAAGTAGAAAATGAAAGAAATGAGCATCGCGACTGTTGACAAGTAAGAAGGAACGAACATATTTTATAATGGAACCAAAACAAGTGAAGGTCGTGCAATATAAACAACGTGACCTCTTGACGTAACATATAGTTCCTGTGTTCTCTTTCTCTCTCTCTCTACTTCATTTATTGGTCTCTCGTTTACACCACCACCAATGCCAACTAATTCAATCCTCTACTCGGCTTCCCTCCCTCACACACCATCAATAACACTGTCAGTCCGCCACCTTCACCGCTTCGTCCACATCAGGCTAGGTTAGAGCGTCCT
>CAUDMG010003593.1:595000-905000 GCA_958450375.1 Homarus gammarus | reverse complement strand
AAGGATTACAAAAACATTTATTGAAGAGCATTAAAACCTGAACACTGGTAATGGCAAGGTGGAAGTGTTTACCCGAGTGATTCAAGTGAAGTATATATTAACCTTGTTTTACTGACTAATAGTTCACGTAAACGATCATGCGTGTGTGTGTGTGATAAGCACGTGGCTCTCTTGATTTTGGGGTCACGATTCTGTGTGTGTGTGTGTGTGTGTGTGTGTGTGTGTGTGATAAGCACGTGGCTCTCTTGATTTTGGGGTCACGATTCTGTGTGTGTGTGTGTAAAATAATAATAATAAACGGTTTATTAATATAGTTGCAGCCGGTGGCTGACAATATACAAACTAATATGTGATTTGGACATAATAATATACATTGAATACATTTACAGGGCTGTACAGTACATAAATCAGGAGTTGTTTATTATTTTAACAATAGATGGGATGGTGCTGTTCTTATATCTATCAGTGCGGCTCTTATGGGCTGAATTTTGTTGTAGTGGCGAGGTGGGCGGGGGACCGCCGGTGGCAGTAGGTGGCGATGACGAGGATGGTGCAGTAGTCCACTGCCAAGTCTTCCTAGTGCGTGGTGGTGGAGGTCACTGAGGGATGGCATTTCCAGTGTGGAGAGAGCGTTGGTGTAGCCGGAGTATTCTGCGCCGAGCATGATTCTGCAGGCCCTTCTCTAGCTGACGTTGTTGGGTGGAGTTGAGAGAAGACGACCAGGCTGGTGACGCATACGTTAGTTTGGGGAGAATAAAGGCGTTGTAGATAGTCCTCAGCTCTGGCGTGGGTGTCCCAAGTGACCTGAGTCGTCGTAGCATGTAGAGACGGTACGAGGCTGCCTTGACTGTGTTGTTTACATGAGCCTTCCAGTGTGTGTGCTTCACTGCCAGTGTCATAGCAACTTTAAACACCTGAACTTAATTTGGTTAAAAAACTCAGGTGTGTTGAAGTACCTGATACCATTATACACGCACCAAACACCTGAGTTATTGTTTGAATTGAATTGAAACAGTTTATTTAGCCAGAAAACACAGATACAGAGTGGACAATAAAAACACTGGCAGAGTGTGTGTGTCCTCTTATGCCTTCATCCCCTTCTTCTCCCCCCTCTCTCTCTCTCTCTCTCTCTCTCTCTCTCTCTCTCTCTCTCTCTCTCTCTCTCTCTCTCTCACTAATCCCCAGGTGGTGTGTCTCCAGGTAGGTTTGGGACACGTGACTCAATTGAATTAGTACACGCGGGGGTTACAGGGACCCGAGCGTTATATTAAGCTGCTTAACTGTTGCGTCATCACCGTCGTCATCGTCACCATCATCACTGTCGTCATCGTCACCATCATCGTCATCATCATCTGCTCGAGTCTATATTGATTATTGCAACTTTCTTCCCTAGCTGAACTGTCTACCTGTCCTCCTGTCTCACTCCTCTCCTCCGTCTTCTCCCCCACCCCCCTTTCTGTCTACACCCAACCTCCGTCTGCCGTCGATTTTGGCTTCCGTCCACTCTGCTCTTCTCTGTCCACCGTTTGTGTGTATGTGTCCCACACACTACGGGGGGGGAGGGGGGGGACATGGTGGACCAGACCGTGTTGGCGAGTAGCCCCGGCCACTAGGTCTAATGGCATTTTCCTTCAATGATTTTAGAATCTGTGTTATGTACAACACATACACACACACACACACACACACACACACACACATACACACAAACACACACACACACACAGTTCATGGATCAATGTATTCTTGAATGTGTTGTATCATCACAACGAATGTTATAAGAAACAAATATTTTTTTTAATGAACTAAAGGTTGTTATTCATGACATTGAGAGAGAGAGAGAGCACTAACCCCCTCCTCTGGTGACCGACCCTCCCGCCCTACTGCGCCAGGCAGGGAGGAAGACTACCAGGGCTGCCTCATCAACAGTTGGCTGTGGAAAAGTACCCGCGTGAACCGACTGTGCGCCTCCTGTGTTCCCGCCTCGCCTGGTCGCCATGATCACCCTAGTAAACAAACAATCTTTGTTAATATAACCATAACTCCGTGTAGTCGAGGTAAGCAGATATATATCTTATTTTTCCCAGTAATAATAATACTGAAGGTTCCGGTTAGGAGCACCACGCAGGCGCCTGTCCGTCAACCAGCTCACTGCCTCCCCCCACCACACGAGCTCTGCCTCTCCCACCACACGACGCTTATAATGCTTGAACCAAGACTTATAACTTCTGAATACTTTATAAATCTCTTCTATTATAATTATTAAATAACCACAAAGACCAAGAAAATAATAATGATGATTTTTAGTTGTGAGAAGTGAGCGACCACGACTGACTGACTCATCCGGGTTGAGAGGCTGCGAATTCGAGCTGAAAGTCTGGCCTCCCTCATCCACCCCCTTACCAGCGTGACCTCGAGATGTAGAGATAAACCATTGGAGGGTGAGGGAGAGTGTGAGGGAGGTAGGGAGAGGGAGGTAGGGAGAGGGAGGTAGGGAGAGGGTGAAGGAGGTAGGGAGAGTGTGAGGGAGGTAGGGAGAGGGAGGTAGGGAGAGGGAGAAGGAGAAGGAGGTAGGGAGAGGGAGAAGGAGAAGGAGGTAGGGAGAGGGAGAAGGAGATAGGGAGAGGGAAAAGGAGGTAGGGAGAGGGAGAAGGAGGTAGGGAGAGGGAGAAGGAGGTAGGGAGAGGGAGAAGGAGAAGGAGGTAGGGAGAGGGAGCAATGCTGGATCTTGGTAAAGTATTGATCACCGTTGAAGCCTGGGTAATGGTGGGGGGGGGGGGTAGGGAGGGAGAGGGGAGGTAAGTTGAGGAATATTCCTCTTCTACCCCTCCCCTCCCCTCCCCTCCCCCTCACGCTCTGCTATCATGGGAGGGAAGGGGAGGTATTCCGGTCGTTTTAGTCCAGTTTTAGGTTAAGCTCTGTTTTGACTTCCATTCAACATTTACCATAACACACACACTTGGCCACTCTCAGGTGTGTGTTTTAAAGACTCGAAATGCAAATGGGGTTAGGTTAGGTTAGGTATATGTTGGGGTGGTTTAGGTTAGGTTAGGTTAGGTATATGTTGGGGTGGTTTAGGTTAGGTTAGGTTAGGTATATGTTGGGGGTGGTTTAGGTTAGGTTAGGTATATGTTGGGGTGGTTTATCTTAAGGTGAACTAAGCTGGGGGAGCTAATCTTCAGGTGATTCAAGAAACTAACAGCATCATTATCCTCACACATCAACAACTGATGACAGTGTTGTTATAATGTAAATATTCACTCAGTCTCCATGAAAATCTGTAAGGTTGTTTATACATTATCCGGGTCACTTTATATACCACCAACACGACCAGATTGCGTCATCAGCACAGACCAGATTTTGTTACGCCATTAGTCAGTTTAGGACCTTCCTCTTGACTCCCCCTGACACATTAACGCGGCTGCAGTGAACTCTCTCTCTCTCTCTCTCTCTCTCTCTCTCTCTCTCTCTCTCTCTCTCTCTCTCTCTCTCTCTCTCTCTCTCTCCCAGATCCTGAGATGTAAGGGGTGTGGTGGGTGTAGCCAGGTGGGGTACACTTGTTGGTAGCAGAGACTGGGAGGTGTGCCTTGTGTTCATCCATACGATACAGAGTGAGGTCTTGGTGGGTGGCGGGGTGAGGGTGTAAGGCAGTGGCAGGTTTCTATACAAGGTCTTCCTCCTCCACACCTGGCTAAAGGTCGGCTCGTTTAATACTTATATACGAACACCTTTTAACATATTGTAACCCAGATGGTACTAACATAACATAACTCCTGACCACACATTATTCCTAAAAATATCCACCAACAGCTACTTTACATATATACGGATAAATTAAACATAAGTTAACATTCAGAAGACAGTCATCATTATACCTGACCCAGAAGACGTATTTTATCAACACTGTGTTTACGATCAAAATGTTTACCGACATAAGTTACTGAAGTGGGTGATTTTTCCTGACAAATCTTATAATAAAGTGACAAATTCATTGTCTTCGGTGAAAATTAGTTGGGTTGGGTTGGGTTGGGTTGGGTTGGGTTGGGTTGGGCTAGGCTGGGTTGGGTTGGGTTGGGTTGGGCTGGGTTGGGTTGGGTTGGGCTAGGCTGGGTTGGGTTGGGTTGGGTTGGGCTAGGCTGGGTTGGGTTGGGTTGGGTTGGGTTGGGTTGGGCTGGGTTGGGTTGGGTTGGGCTAGGCTGGGTTGGGTTGGGTTGGGCTGGGCTGGGTTGGGTTGGGTTGGGCTAGGCTGGGTTGGGTTGGGTTGGGTTGGGCTAGGCTGGGTTGGGTTGGGTTGGACTGGGTTGGGTTGGGTTGGGTTGTGGTTGGGTTGGGTTGCCGGGGTAATGGATGTCTGTCGTCATAACAAAATGATGCTGGGACAACACTGTCTTGTTAGCTCAGCTTTAAAGTGTGTTGAATGCATGTGAGGGGGTGAGGGGGGAGGTGAGGGGCTGGGGGTGTGAGGTGAGCACTCCGGTGGGAGGGAGGGGTAGAGGGGAGGGAGGGGTAGAGAGGAGGGGTAGAGGGGAGGGAGGGGTGAGAGGACTGCCTTTGTGTTTTCCTCCTGTGAGATTCTTTGTGATTACTTTTGGTGTTTGTGTGTTTGTGTTTAGCCTCTGATTGTGTGGTGTTTGTGTTTAGCCTCTGATTGTGTGGTGTTTGTGTTTAGCCTCTGATTGTGTGGTGTTTGTGTTTAGCCTCTGATTGTGTGGTGTTTGTGTTTAGCCTCTGATTGTGTGGTGTTTGTGTTTAGCCTCTGATTGTGTGGTGTTTGTGTTTAGCCTCTGATTGTGTGGTGTTTGTGTTTAGCCTCTGATTGTGTGGTGTTTGTGTTTAGCCTCTGATTGTGTGGTGTTTGTGTTTAGCCTCTGATTGTGTGGTGTTTGTGTTTAGCCTCTGATTGTGTGGTGTTTGTGTTTAGCCTCTGATTGTGTGGTGTTTGTGTTTAGCCTCTGATTGTGTGGTGTTTGTGTTTAGCCTCTGTTTGTGTGGTGTTTGTGTTTAGCCTCTGATTGTGTGGTGTTTGTGTTTAGCCTCTGATTGTGTGGTGTTTGTGTTTAGCCTCTGATTGTGTGGTGTTTGTGTTTAGCCTCTGATTGTGTGGTGTTTGTGTTTAGCCTCTGATTGTGTGGTGTTTGTGTTTAGCCTCTGATTGTGTGGTGTTTGTGTTTAGCCTCTGTTTGTGTGGTGTTTGTGTTTGTGTGTTTGTGTGGTGTTTGTTTGTTTTACCTTGTGTAGTATTTGTGTTTATAAATATGGTGTTTGTTTACTTCTCATAATGTTACAGGTGAGTGTTAATGATTAATGTTCACCTCAGCTTCTTGGTGCTCAGGACTCGTCTGTTTATTGCCCCTCGTCAGGTGATTCCCTTCAGGTACCCTCATCAGGTAGTTCCCTTTAGGTACCCTCGTCAGGTAGTTCCCTTCAGGTACCCTCATCAGGTAGTTCCCCTTGGGTACCCTCGTCAGGTAGTTCCCTTCAGGTACCCTCGTCAGGTAGTTCCCTTCAGGTACCCTCGTCAGGTAGTTCCCTTCATGTACCCTCGTCAGGTAGTTCCCTTCAGGTACCCTAGTCAGGTAGTTCCCTTCAGGTACCCTCGTCAGGTAGTTCCCTTCAGGTACCCTCGTCAGGTAGTTCCCTTCATGTACCCTCGTCAGGTAGTTCCCTTCAGGTACCCTAGTCAGGTAGTTCCCTTCAGGTACCCTAGTCAGGTAGTTCCCCTCGGGTACCCCCGTCAGGTAGTTCCCTTCAGGTACCCTCGTCAGGTAGTTCCCTTCAGGCGCCTATCATTCACACGTGTTAAAGGGGATGTGTCTGATGGAGGTGTGTGTGTGGCTCTCTCTCTCTCTCTCTTTCATCATCTCAAAGTATCTCTCTTTATCTCTCAATCTCTCTCATTATCTCTAAGTGGGAGGAAAGTGCTAAGACAACGCGTAGAAATTTCCACACACATTATTATTTCTAAGTTACAGAAAGATAAGATAAAAGAGACAGACAGACAGACAGAAGGTTCCTTCTTGCCTCTGATCAATACCAACCTACGAAAGGGTACCACCACTACAACAACTACCACCACCACTACAACCACCACCACAACGAGAGAGATTTAGTAGTAATGATAAGTAGGAATCTTAAGCCAAGTAAACAATGTGTTTTTGCTCGTAACAAGGCTAATAAAGTACTTGGGTTCAAACAAAGGAGTGTTAGTTACAAGACTAGCGAGGTCATCTTACGATTATATCTTGCGTTTGTGAGACCTCACCTGAATTACGCAGTTCAGTTCTGGTCACCGTATTACAGAATGGATATAGAATCCTTGGAAAGAATTCAGAGGAGAATGACAAGACTAATCCCGGGCATTAGGAACCTTGAGTATAGAGACATGTTAAAGCATCTTAATTTGCACTCCCTCGAGAGACGTAGAGCGAGGAGAGACCTGATAGAGGTGTATAAATGGAAGTCGGTTAAACAAAGGGGACATTACAAAGGTACTCAAACTATCCAACCAGGAGCGTTCTCGTAACAATGGTTAAATTAGATAAATTTAGATTTAGGCGTGAAATAGGTAAACACTGGTTTGGAAACAAAGTAGTGGATGAATGGAACAAGTTACCAAATATCATCATTAACTCGAAGACGCTGAATAGCTTCAAACATAGGTTGGATGCTTATATGAGCAATAGGGGTTGGGTGTAAACGGGACTGCCCAGTATGGGCCAATAGGCCCGCTGCAGATTCCTCCACTACTACAACTACCGCCATAATCGTAACTAAAAATTACTCGACCAACCACCACACACAGTACACAACATCCCAAGTGAAAACAATAACCATTTAATGTCAACTACAAATATTTTGGTACGTGAAAGACAGAATAGCGTTTGGTCGATGGCCGCCGGACTGAGAACATGAATTATGGGGCAGGTAAACGCCAGAGAGCGAACCAACCCTGAAAAAGTGTGCAATCCACGTTAAAGCGGGCATGGCGGGCGGTGATTGGTCCATACTCATGTGATGTCTAAATGTGTTGATCTCACTCTCTCTTAAAGATGGGTTGGGTTTGGTTAGGTTAGGTTAGGTTAGGTTTTAATAGATGATGGGACGGGATTGGGAGGATAAGGTGTGTCGGGGTGGGTGTGGGACGGGGCGGGACGGGGCGGGGCGGGACGGGGCGGGGCTTCATGCAGCTTAATGTGAATTTAAACTGGCGACTGCGTGGTGGTCGAACCTTCCTCCTCCTCCTCCTCTTCTACACTGACCTGACCTTGACCTTGACCTGGGGAAGGAGTTGTATTATGGAGAGGTCATGACCCTTGTATGAGGGATATACTAGAAAAATAAGTGACCTACAGCGTGACGTGATTGTTTAGTGAATTTGTGAGGTCGTGTTCTGATTGGATAGTAACCTCCTGCAGACCGTGACGTGAATGGCTTGTGTCTTCAGGAGACCATGACCTGATTGGTTAGTGAAGTTATTAGACTGTGACCTGATTGGACAGGGACCTAAAAAGACCTTGACCTGATAGAATTGGATCCTGTGATATCCATCAACAGGCTGGGGGGGGGGGGTGGTGGTGATGGTGGTGGTGGTGGTGGGGGTGGCGTGATGATGGTGTGGTGGTGGTGGCATTTTTCTTAGTATCAAGGGATTAAATTATGGTCCTCAAAGGGTTAATAAATAATAATAATAATAATGGTTGCCCCTCGTGTAACGAGGATGGCCTGTTCAAGGGCCACCTGGGCGTGAATTTCTTTAAGGTGTGGTAGATGCTGTCGCCAATACAACAACCACACCCTGAGTTAACGAGCTGCATCACCCAGTGTCAAGGAATAGTCCGAGAAGACCGGACAACTCGCCAACTGCACTGGCTAACCATTACCCCGGAACACGATCCACAAATCGATTTACATCCAGGTCCCAATTACTGCTGGGTAGACAGAGGCAAATGGCGTAAAGAAACTTGTCCATAGTTTCACCCTGCCCGGCGAGTATGCTGACCATTACACCACAGGTCGGGTTAATATCACCCACCTGACTTTACAGTTGGGGGTATGAGCGGTGTCGAGTACAGTACCTCACCACACTGCCTCTATCATCCCGTTGGGGTTATAACAACTTATTTTCACTGTTCTCTAGGGGTTGTGTTATAACAAACAGAGGTTATATTCCCTTATATAATATAACTATAAGGGTATATCAGTTAAGGAATCGAGGTGTTATTCTTAGGGTTGGTGACCAAAACCCTCCACTCAAAATTTATTCTTGTTGTTTTTGTCAATATTAAGATGTTGTGTCTCTATCGAACACAACATTTAATTTCACTCATATCTTCGAGTCTCTGCCTTCTCCTGGGCCTCCTACCTCAAGTATTAACTAATTTATCTCTACCATTTATCTTCTCATCCCATATTACGTGATGAAACTTTAATTTGTCTTGTTCAGTAACTCTTACATGGTAACGGCTCTACGTGGTTGAGATGAGATATCAAGGATTTTCCTTGAAGCTCAAGTCCTCAGTTGGCAATAAGTAAACAAAGTCATAATGTTAAAAAGATTCCTTGAACTGTGACCTAGTTTTGTTTTTTCGATGTTTTCTCTTATCAGTCACACAGTTGCCAGCTTAAAAAAGTAATAAAATCCGTGGATTATGTTTTATTGAGCCATAAATATATAAGGTCAAGGATCACTTTCTTTGGTAACTGTTGTCTTATTATTTAAGAAATAGTGTTGAACGAAACACTTTATATAATGTTTATTTTATTTAAGTTGGTATTTTCTCAATTCTTCGTTTGTCCTTTATTTATTTTTGGTTATTTACTTATAATTATTCTTGTATTTACACCTTAATCTTGTATTTATTTAACTAGAACACACACACAGCTCACTTACTCAACAATGACTTGACTAACTGGAGTGAAAGTGACTGACAGATTGGTAAACGAGTGTGACTGGTGAACAAATTAGAGTAAATGATAACTGGGCCTACGTGATTGGTGTACATCTAAGTATGACTGTTGATCGACTGTGAGTGGTGAGCGAGTGACTGGTGAACGACTGATTGTTGAATGCGTGACTGGTGAGAGTGGCTGGCGAATGACTGGCGAACGACTGATTGTTGAACGCGTGACTGGTGAACGACTGATTGTTGAACGCGTGACTGGTGAACGACTGATTGTTGAACGAGTGACTGGTGAACGAGTGATTGGTGAACGGTTCTGTATCGGTACATTACAACACAGGGAGAGTGTAGGAGCCAGAGGGTTTAAGAAGTACGACGTCTTAACCCGTGAATACGATAATTTAAGCCTCTTAGTACGATACCTTACACCCCCCCCCCCCTGAGTACGATATCTTAACCCCCTGAGTACGATATCTTAACCCCCTGAGTACGATATCTTAACCCCCTGAGTACGATATCCTAACTCCTCGAGTACATTAATTTAACCCTCTTAGTACGAAATCTTATCCCTTGAGTACGATAATTTAACCGTCTTAGTACGAGATCTTACCCTCCGGAGTACGCTGCCTTAAGTCATCGTACTCATGTTAAAAGCTTCTCCCTCACAGTCTATAAATATCCATCAGTTATTTCAGGAGAGGAGAGCATTAGGTTAATTAAATATAGCCAGAAAAGGGCAAAAGTGGGGTGTGTTGTATCATAGACTTGGCAACACTGATGAAGTGATGACGAAGTCCCATAAAAACTGTGACGTCACTGAGTGTGCACCAGGCTCCCTTATAACACCTAACCGCGCCGTGATTACTTCTCTTCGTATCTGTAATAACAATAAGCTATGATTTGCATATAGCTGTACGTAATGATAAACTAAGCTATGGTTTGTATATATCTGTATGTAATAATAATCTAAGGTATTATTTGAATATTTCTCTACGTAATAATTTCAACAACGATTTACTAATACTTATAAGTGTTGGTAATTTCAGTACAGTAATCTTTACGAAAATTATCTAAACTCTCTAGATAAGTCGAGTGAGTTTTTTTATTTCATTATTTATATAAATTGTTATATCTGTCCCGCACGATAACACGATAAGCCAGGCTGGACTTTCATAACCACACTCACTGATAAAATATAATAAATATATAACTCCATTATCCTGTGGTATATATGTAGAGTAAAAAAAAAACACTTATTATTATCTAACATTCCAAGATGGATATAGAGTGAGATAAGGGCGCTTAATACTTTTATAAATAATATGGCAGTAATGGTATTTCCGGTTGGGGGCAGAGATGGCGTCGGAGTCCACCACTATTCTCTGTGCCCTTCGTTAACACTCACTCGCTGTCTCTTCTCTATCTCATCTCGCTGTCTAATCTTTCAAGGGATGTATGTCGTCATGTATACAGGGGCCACTGACACACGTGGCTCAAACACTTAAAACTTGACTGTGTTATTTGATGATTAAAACACACGAGTTATCATGGGACATTTGTCTTGATATAACTATGGGTTGGTAAGAGATTGTAGAGAGAGAAATAGATTATAGGTAGACGGACACAGACAGATGACAAAAACAGGTATTGACAGAGTGACATTGAGACAAATAGATAGACAAACAGACAGAGAAGTAGACAGACAGCTAGATAGATAGATAAATTAGCAGATAAACAGACACGAGGGAGAAGGGCGAGACATGAGGGCCGGACAGGTTCACCAGCCCGGGGGTCACTACTGACTGGCTGTAGACAATGGCTGTATTCTCAACGCACCTTAATGGGAACAATGCCTTTAACCTCTGTGACTTGACCACTTTATTTGTTTATTTTTTATGTAATTGTGCTTGTTCATGCACTGTATTTGTTGTTTTATTAGGGTTTTGTGATGCATAGACACTCGTGGGTTTAAGGGTGAGGATGATAACCAGTTGTATTTTCTGTTTCTTTGGTTTTCGTGTTTCAGTAATTTCTCTGCATCTAAAATTTTTTAATATATTAGTTGGCAATTTATTATTTGATATTCTGAAATAGATATTAATACTTTAGAGAATATTTCTGGTGTATTTAGTAAAGTGACTGGACGATAGCGCAGTACGAGATGTATTTTAGTATGCAGAGCGGCATATGTTAACAGTGTTGCCAATTTAGTGGCCTCCGAGATTGATGTAGAAATATTACTGACATTTACTTCCGTTTAACGTAAACTAGGTGCATTTACCGATATTCTGGAGATCAAATAAAATTATCAGTAATATTCTAGATATTTTATAATGTCCTTAATTCTTTGCTAGCGATATTCTGGGGTATTTTGGCATCTCTGCTGATACCCCTATGCGCTGGTCCATACTGGGCAGCGACCTTGATCAGCTTCACCTTTGGGATGTTATGTTACAAGATGGACTCTGTCAGGTATAGCTGTGTGGGATTAATGTACTTCTTGTGGATTATTGTACAGTGAGACGTGGGATTCTAGAGATTATTGAACAGTTACGACCAGGGCCGGATTCAGGAGTGGGCAAAGTGGGCAGCTGCCCAGGGGCCTCCACATATCAGGGCTGGTCGACTTGAAACCACATGAATGACTCCAGTCATGTCTCACTTTTGTGTGTTGGGAATTTGTACACTATCAATAAATATACAGTTAATTAAAATTTTCTCAATGTTCTAATTTCCCAGATGTTTAGGCTCGCTTCACTCGCCACCCCACCCTCTTGGGTAGTTATCATGAGGGGGCCTCCACAAAGAGGCTGCCCATGGGCCTCCAGAGGTCTAAATCCAGCACTGGTTACGACATAAGGGTCTCTAAGCTCCTCTGAATTACTGAACACTTGCTACAAAATTACCGAACTTCTTGTTAATTATTGAACAGTTACGACGTGAAATCTAGAAATTATTGAACAGTTACGACACGAAATTGCTGAACATTTCTTGGACATAAAACTTAACTCCGATATTAACGTTAGATTCATGCCACGTAACGTGCTTGGTGGTGGTGGTGTGTTAGTTGCTTTTCCTTGTTTGTAATTTCTTGTGGTCGAGGGTGTAAATTGACCTTGTCCTCTGTGTTCCACGGCCTTTAGTTACTGACCAATAAAAGTTCCATCAATAAAATTAAATAAATCGTTTTCTTATATTTGACTTGTGAAAAAAGATGAATGCTGTTTTTTCTGTAGGTGACATATAAGTTGTTTAGTGGTGTTAGTGGTGCTTCGGTGACGCCACACATGTCCTGAGGGAGGGGGGGTGTTATTGGTGTGTTATATACAGTATTGGTGTAAGTGGTACCTTTTTTTTTATTAGACATCCCCCCTACATCCTTGTGTAAGGTGAAGCGCAGAAGCGTTTACAGCGCCGGACAGGGAAGCATGCTAAGTTCATGCTTGCCTTTATGTCTCACGAGTTAAGGGCGTAGAAGCCTTAGGGTTGTGAGAATGTTGGTGCAGTACCTGGCCAATGTCACAGTTCACACAGCTGCGTCTTATTACCAGCCAACGTCTCTCAACCACGCACTGTGTTGTGAAATCTTGTACACAATATACTGATCGTGCGTCTCAGTGGCTCTTGCATCATGTTCAAAAGCAAGATATTGGGGCACTTTATTTCATACTCTCGTGTTATATTTCTCGTTCGTTTCTGCCTAGAGTTGTAAGAACAAATTTATTACTTTTCAGTTTACTGTAACAATGTCATGAGTTTCCCGCAGCCTGGGAGTTCCCGCCAATTTCGAACCAATAGTGTGAAGGCCTTAGGCCTGTTTTCGACCAATGAGAAAGCCTATGAGGCGTGACGTCATGAAAGTTGTGGCGTCCCGTGTGAGCTGACGCAGTTTGAAAAGCAGAAACTGTGTTGAAATTTTGTGTAGGGAGGTGTGGGACGTCTGTGGTGGCGACATGGCAGGTATTATGATGTATATTCTATTTGGTAAATCCTTAAGTTCCCATTTGTTGTGAGATACATGGTCCCCGAGGAGCATAGGTTTATTGTTTTAAAGTGTAACAGTTAAACCCGAACATAAAGTATTCAATAAATACAGTAACCGTTAATAAGAGTCCTAATTCATCCCCCCTTATTGAGAAAGAGTGATGTGTTATATAGTCTTGGTATTATGTAGTAATACGGTGAGTCCTTTATACAATAACTATCCCATATTTCCCCTCTGATTAAGTTGTTGTATGTTAGCCCCACTGACCAGCCTCCCCGTGTCGCCCCTGGCTGCTGGGTGTGGGAGGGCCAACTGTAAGTTTCAAAAGGAAGCTAGATAGATTCATGGATGATAGAGAGTGGTAGTAACTCTCGACAGGAGCTGCCATGCACAGGCCAACCGGCCTATTGCAGACTCCTTATGTTCTTATCACTAGCCGACCGCAACCATTAACAATTGCCTCCTTCACTCCCTCCACCTGAATTGAATTAAATTAAATTGAAACGGTTTATTTAGCCACAAAAACACAGATACAGAGTGGACAATAATAATGTTAACATGGCTGAGCCAGTTGAGAACCTGAGCTCTCTTTGAGGCACCTGATATATACTATTCATTTATCTCAAGGAAGTATTATGCAACATTTAATAACATCTGGAATAGTACAATAGCATGGTGGTTGCTCACGTGGGCAAATATACAGTACACAACTCATTACAGCTAATGGTGACTTGATAATTAGGCTGCAGTATGTCGCTTGTGTGAGGTGGAGAGTTGAGGGTTACTCGTGTCTGTAACTGGGATAGTGAGGTGTACATTGTGGGTTAGGTGAGGTGAGGTGAGGTGAGGTTAGAAGTGTGTGCCTTTAGAACTGACTGTCTGGAGTAGTGTCAGTAGAAGTGTCTGTCTGCAGAAGGAACACTTGATGAGGAAGAGAGCGTGAGGGCGCCGCTGGGGTCTCGTAGAAGGACGATGCCTCTAGACCTCCTCTAAGGGTGTAGTGAGGGAGGAGTCAGTGGGTACTGAAGGCCAGATTATACCGGTTATATCCAGTCACTACCAAGCCTCTCTGTCTGTCTGTGTGTATGGGTCCTGGGTGGGTGGGGGTCCTGTGTGGGTGGGGGTCCTGTTTGGGTGGGGGTCCTGGGTGGGTGGGGGTCCTGTGTGGGTGGGGGGGGGGAGCGTCTATGTGGGGGGGGGGGTCCTGGGTGGGGGGGGGTCTGTGTTTGTGGGTGGGTCCCTGGGTGGGGGGTCTGTGTGGGTGGGTCCCTGGGTGGGGGGTCTGTGTGGGTGGGTCCCTGGGTGGGGGGTCTGTGTGGGTGGGTCCCTGGGTGGGGGGTCTGTGTGTGTGTGGATAGTGCAAACATCACGGTTGGGTCGTCGTGAGAGGCTGTACACTTGCACAACTCTTGCCTACCTCGGGTCTCTTCATCCTCCTCTTTATTGATATTGAAACAGTTTATTTAGCCAGACAAACACAGAT
The DNA here is from genome assembly GCA_958450375.1 of Homarus gammarus. Taxonomy (NCBI): domain Eukaryota; kingdom Metazoa; phylum Arthropoda; class Malacostraca; order Decapoda; family Nephropidae; genus Homarus; species Homarus gammarus. The sequence continues at coordinate 890,632 of CAUDMG010003593.1, read as the reverse complement.
ACAGAGTGGACAATAATAACATGGCTGAACTGTCTTAGTGGCACCTGATATATACTATACATTTATCTCAAGGAAGTATTATGTAACGTTTACTATCATCTGGAGTAGTACACGGAACATAGTGTTAGTGTTACCACGATTATCACTTCTCATTTATTTGTTTACATTTATATTATAAGTATAAACATATTTTACAGTAGAGTTATATACAGTAATCATATTGGTAAGGGAGGCTATGGGAACAGTCTGGATAACGGATTTACGTCAAATATATAATTATTTCATGGTAATTTCTCTCTACGTGACAATGTATGGTATAAGGTTTTGATGGTAAGGTAAGTGTTACAAAAATATTGACACAGACAATAGTGTGTACATATATGTATATGTACTGTCAATGAATATGATGCAACTCTTTGTGTGTGAACCTCTGTCCTGCGTGGCAGTGAGACGTGATACCACCCTCAGTGTCAAGACCTGACTGAATTACTCAGAATAGGCAAACTGTACTACAAGCTTTGTCAATAAATTTGTTAAAAAAACTAAAGACAATAGATATATTTTATGAGATGATTTAAAGTAAGGGAGCGTAGTCTTTGCTGGGATGGGTGGGGGTAAGTTGGTCCACACTGTGATATTTTATGGGGGGTGGTCTTGATAGGTCTTCTTCCTCTTTTTCTCCCTCTCCTTCTTCCTCGTACTCTTCCTCCTCTCGTAGTTCTTTTTCCTCCTCTTCTTCTTTCTCTTCCTCCTCTTCTTCCTGTCCTCCTCTTTTTCCTCCTGTGTCGTAGTTCTCCTCCTCCTCACCTGTCATAACCTTAGGCCTATTCAACACAGCATTATTCGTGTGTGTGTGTGTGTGTGTGTGTGTCCTTGTCCAGAGTCACACACATATGGGGGTCGAGGCATCAGCTGTAGTGCGTGTCATCAACAGCAGCCCGTGTACTTGGTGAAGGACTCGGGCACATACTGTTAACAAGTGTATTTTAATGGACTATAATACCTGCTTAATGTATACACTTTTGTGGAAGCTCAACCATGCATTATTATATATCCATGTTCAAGATCTTCTGTTGTATATTATGTGTTTGGTTAGGTTAGGTTAGGTTAGGTGTCAGGGTGACCTTCACATTGACCCACTGACCAGACACAACACACACACGGTTGGCATTAAAATATTTGCTCCTCAACCTCTCCACCGTGACGACCTCCTGGCACACACACACACACACACACACACACTTACCAACAAACATTCATTAAATTATGATATTGATAATTATTTAAGTCGGATGCGCCATGATAGTCACTACGAGCCCAATACATTATATATATTCCCAAGTTATAGTAATGGTTATAACTTATGTTTTATACCATCTGAACTCATGTTATAGTTTGTAAAGGTTAAAACTATATCACTGTAACCTGTACCACCTGTAACTGACTTGAGTTACAGGTGTGAAGATGAGTGTAAAGGTGTGTGGATGAGTGTAGAGGTGTGTGGATGAGTGTAGAGGTGTGTGGATGAGTGTAGAAGTGTGTGGATGAGTGTAGAGGTGTGTGGATGAGTGTGGATGAGTGTAGAGGTGTGTGGATGAGTGTAGAGGTGTGTGGATGAGTGTAGAGGTGTGTGGATGAGTGTAGAGGTGCGTGGATGAGTGTAAAGGTGTGTGGATGAGTGTAAAGGTGTGTGGATGAGTGTAGAGGTGTGTGGATGAGTGTAGAGGTGCGTGGATGAGTGTAAAGGTGTGTGGATGAGTGTAAAGGTGTGTGGATGAGTGTAAAGGTGTGTAGATGAGTGTAGAGGTGTGTGGATGAGTGTAGAGGTGTGTGGATGAGTGTGGATGAGTGTAGAGGTGTGTGGATGAGTGTAAAGGTGTGTAGAGGTGTATTAAGGTGTGTAGAGATGTGTAGAGGTGTTAATATCTCACCTGGAGGAGCTACTGGGTCACATTCCTCTCCGCTGTTCTCATCCTTCTCTGGGAACTTGAGGTTGTTGGTGGGAATTATCGAGGTACCGGGAACTACTGAGTGACCTGGGAGATGGGAGTTACCAGGAATGTGTGAGTTACCTGGTGATGGAGTGGCGTTGGTGGTCTTATAGCTGTAGCTCTTCCTCCTCTTCTTCCTCCTCTTCCTCTTCTTCCTATCATACCTCCCTCCCTCCCTCTTCCACCCTTCTCCTTCTCCCCACCCTCCTCTCCACACCACTCGCCCCCTCTCCACACCACTCGCCCCCTCTCCATACCACTCGCCCCCTCTCCACACCACTCGCCCCCTCTCCACACCACTCGCCCCCTCTCCACACCACTCGCCCCCTCTCCACACCACTCGCCCCCTCTCCACACCACTCGCCCCCTCTCCACACCACTCGCCCCCTCCCACACCACTCGCCCCCTCTCCCACACCACTCGCCCCCTCCCACACCACTCGCCCCCTCTCCCACACCACTCGCCCCCTCCCACACCACTCGCCCCCCCTCCCACACCACTCGCCCTCTCCACACCACTCGCCCTCTCCACACCACTCGCCCCCTCTCCCACACCACTCGCCCCCTCCCACACCACTCGCCCCCCTCCCACACCACTCGCCCTCTCCACACCACTCGCCCCCCACTCAGCTAAACTAAACACGGCCTTGGGGCACCAACGCCAAAATACAGATTCACCGCTGGATAAAAACACAGCCGCTCTTGACCTCCATCTCGACCTATTTTCACCTTTACTGCTGTTGGTAATAAAGGTGATATTAATTAACGATAGTAAAGCTCGGAATAATGATGTAGAGCAAGGTATTTTTACCCTTATAATACCTGTATATAAAGACGAATTTTAAGTCAATATAATTATGGCTTTTCGTATCGTATTTTGACCTTTATTGTTGTAGGTAATAAGGGTGATATTAATTAAGGATATAAAGGTAGTATTTTATGACAGGATATTTTGACCTGTATAGAAGGAGGTTATAAAGTTGAGTTTTGTGTGAGAGAGAAGTAGGTGTGGGCGTGAGAGAGAGAAGTAGGTGTGGGCGTGAGAGAGAGAAGTGGGTGTGGGCGTGAGAGAGAGAAGTAGGTGTGGGCGTGAGAGAGAGAAGTGGGTGTGGGCGTGAGAGAGAGAAGTGGGTGTGGGCGTGAGAGAGAGAAGTGGGTGTGGGCGTGAGAGAGAGAAGTAGGTGTGGGCGTGAGAGAGAGAAGTAGGTGTGGGCGTGTGAGAGAGAAGTAGGTGTGGGCGTGAGAGAGAGAAGTAGGTGTGGGCGTGAGAGAGAGAAGTAGGTGTGGGCGTGAGAGAGAGAAGTGGGTGTGGGCGTGAGAGAGAGAAGTAGGTGTGGGCGTGAGAGAGAGAGAGAGAGACAGGTGTGGTCTGAGTAGCAAGACTCACCTGTAAACACCGCTGTCTCACACTTCAGGTTATTATTACTACAGTTAACAGTCATAATGCACCATATATTGACTGTTTCACTGACTGACTGACTGACTGCTTGGCTGACTGCTTGGCTGACTGACTGACTGACTGCTTGACTGACTGCAAGGCTGACTGACTGACTGCAAGGCTGACTGACTGACTGCTTGGCTTACTAACTGACTGACTGTGTGACTGTTTCGATGTGAGACTAACTGACTAATCGTGTGACTGACTGACTTTGACTGAATTTGAGTGTCTGTAGCAATGATTGTTTGACTCTCTCTCTCTCTCTCTCCCTCCCTGTTAACTCTTGGACCCCATAAGTGACCTCTGGCGGCCACAAGAGGTCCCCATTGAGATACGGTGATAAGGAAAGTTTCTCAATAACATCATAAAGAAAAAGTGTTCAGTATATACCTGTTAATTCTGGGTAGATAGGTGAGTGTGTGTTGGGTCCACTGAGAGAGAGAGAGAGAGAGAGAGAGAGAGAGAGAGAGAGAGAGAGAGAGAGAGTGTTTTTGTGTGTGTGTTAAAGAGAAAATGATAGTGGGGGTGTGTTGGAAAATAAGACAGACAGACAGACAGACAAACAGACAGACAGACAGACGAAGTGTTTTCATAGACAGGAGTCCCACCCACCTGTCATTAAGAGCGACTCACCTGTACTCTCCCGCTCACTCAAGGAGGCTGTAGGGACGGATGATGTAGGATTGGATTAAGGATTTTAGGGTTGGATTAACAGTTTTGGGGTTGGATTAAGGGTTTTAGGATTGGATTAGGGGTGATGAATACAATTAGTACTAACCTAACCTAACCACACACACACACACACACACACACACACACACACACACACACACACACACACACAAATTATCCTTACATTACACAACAGCACACTTAAAAACTTGGGCCTATGAGTATTCGAAATTCCCAAAACATTACGATGGGTTAGGGTTACCTGTAGTGTAGTTAGGCCACCTGTTGCACACCTGAGCTCTTACGTCAAGATTATGGTGAGGTGTGAGGGATCTCTCTCTCTCTCTATATATATATATATATAATTATTGATATCTAGTGAATAACGTAACTTAAAGTATTCTTCTTCTTCTTCTCCTCAACGGTGAAACATTATGACCTCTACAATATTGGTGTGTGAAGGAAACCATACAGAGTTACATGATGGGATTACGAGACGGTGTGTGTGTGTGTGTGTGTGTGTGTGTGTGTGTGTGTGTTCACTTTCCGTTCCTTTTACTTCCTCATATGAAAGGTTTTGTTCAACGACCTCCGCCCCCCCCTTCATATCACTTTCTTCCCATGTCACTGCCCCCACCCCTATGTCACTTCCCTCTCTCTCTCTCCACTGCCCCCCTCACCCACGTCACTGCCCCCAACTCACTGTATAAAGTCAATCCTTCCTGTTGTATACAGTGAAGCACTACACTGTATAAAAGATAAGCTGATAAGAAAACAATAGTGAAATATTCCTCCCAGGAGCAGACCCACCCTGGTTAGGTTAGGTTAGGTTAGGTTAGGTTAGGTTAGGGTAGGTTAGGTTAGGGTAGGTTAGGGTAGGTTAGGGTAGGTTAGGGTAGGTTAGGGTAGGGTAGGTTAGGTTAGGGTAGGGTAGGGTAGGGTAGGTTAGGTTAGGGTAGGGTAGGTTAGGTTAGGGTAGGGTAGGTTAGGTTAGGGTAGGTTAGGTTAGGGTAGGTTAGGTTAGGGTAGGTTAGGTTAGGTTAGGTTAGGGTAGGGTAGGTTAGGTTAGGGTAGGTTAGGGTAGGTTAGGTTAGGGTAGGGTAGGTTAGGTTAGGGTAGGTTAGGGTAGGTTAGGTTAGGGTAGGGTAGGTTAGGTTAGGGTAGGTTAGGTTAGGGTAGGTTAGGTTAGGGTAGGTTAGGTTAGGTTAGGTTAGGTTAGGGTAGGTTAGGTTAGGGTAGGTTAGGTTAGGTTAGGTTAGGGTAGGTTAGGGTAGGTTAGGGTAGGTTAGGTTAGGTTAGGTTAGGTTAGGGTAGGTTAGGTTAGGGTAGGGTAGGTTAGGTTAGGGTAGGTTAGGGTAGAATCCAGTGAGAGTCGGTTTAGTAAGACAAAAAATATACAAGAATGTGTCTAATCTCGGCAGGCCTGAACCGCTGCCAGACTTTTGTGTAAGTGGGCCACTGATTCTCTCTTGGTAAACGAAACACAATTTTGAGGAATTCCTGTCGAGGAGGCTAAGGTCTTGTTGTCGTGTCTTAGGTAACTTCAAAGTCATCTTGTCCTTGTTCTCATTCGTTGAAGATAACTTGACCACTGGAGCACGATGAATTAACTACTGGAGTACGATAATTTAACCAAACTAAAGATAATCTAATGTAACTAAAGGTAATCTAACCAAACTAAGGAGAATCTAAGCAAATTCAAGACACCCTATATAACTTCGTGGTCGAGCGAATACAGCGCTCGCCTCGTGTCCCATGAGTCGGTGGTTCGATCCACCGGGCACTCCAAGTTCACCCAGCTGTAAATGGGTACAAGACCTAACTTTACAATTTGGGGAAGTGGAGGCGGGTGGGGTGCAGTACCGGCCTTGTGTACAGTGTGTTGTGTGCACACTGTCATGCCTATGGGACCCACCTGAACCTAACCTACCCTCACTTTACCGTACTCTTCCTAGACTAACCTAACCTCACCTCATTTCACAGGGTAGTAGAGAGAACTGGAGCAGTATCACCTGACTGGCATAGTTGTGGATCTCTCATTTTAGTGTGAGGGATTAGACCTAAAGCTTCACCTGTTGTTATCCTACTATTATTAACTCTGCCACACGTAACTAGCTCTTGATATCTCCAACCTCACGTAAATTAAGATCAAAATTAAGTCAGCAGGGAGATGTTTTAGAGTATTGGAACGCTGTAACGTAAACACTGCGGACGAAAGATTAGCAAACTTGGCGAATTTCCTCAACCAAAATAAAAACACGTTGAGGAAATCGCTGTTGAACGTCATAATTCAGCGGTTTCTATCCTTGAGTCAAGGTACTTTACGTGTACCGTTGATATCATAGTGAACCAAAATACCTCGGTAAGCAGGTTGGCCCGTGTATGTGTGTGTGCGCGGATGGTGTATGTGTGCGCATGTGGTGGGTGTGTGTGTGGGGGGAGGGGTTACCAATATCCGGGACTTGACATGATGTGGCTGGCAGACGTGTTGCGTAAGGTGGGGAGGAGGGAAACCTACAGTATACAGTGCCAGACCTACTATCGCTCTCCCCCTGTACCTCCTGCATTTCTCCTTTATTCATCTATTTATCATATTGTTTCCTTCTATGTTACCACACTTCTTATTCTTCCTTCTTATACCTTCTCAATCTCTCCCTCGTTTTCTCTTCTCTTCTCTTCTGCTCTCTCTCTCTCTCTCTCTCTCTCTCTCTCTCTCTCTCTCTCTCTCTCTCTCTCTCCTTGGCTCTATTCCATCCCCCAGTTAATTTTTTATGTCAATTATCCACCACGTTTTATGGCCCCCAGTATTTCATCCTTACCATTACTCCCCACGTTTATCACTCTTCTTCTCTCTCCCCCACCTCCTTCTCTTTCTTCTTCTCTCTCTCCCACTTCCTTCTCCTTCTCCTTTCTTACCTCCACATCCTCATTCTCTCTCCAATCTCTTCCTCCTCCTTCTTTGGTCCTCCTTGAGATGATCTCCCCTTAGGTCCTCCTTGAGATGATCCCCCCTTAGGTCCTCCTTGAGATGATCCCCCCTTAGGTCCTCCTTGAGATGATCCCCCCTTAGGTCCTCCTTGAGATGATCCCCCCCTTAGGTCCTCCTTGAGATGATCTTACCTTAGGTCCTCCTTGAGATGATCCCCATTAGGTCTTCTCTGGTCACTCCATCAGTTGGCTTCCTGTTGCCTCGTCTCTCCTTGTTACGTCACCCTTCAGGTCTCCCTTTTCATAATGTCGCTCAGGTGGCCCTCTCCTAAAGGCCATCTCAGGTGGCCCTACCATAAAGGCCATCTCAGGTGACCCTACCATAAAGGCCTTCTCATAACGGCCCTCTCATAAGGACCCTCTTAGGTGGCCTTCTCATAACGGCCCTCTCGTAAGGACCCTCTTAGATGGCCTTCTCATAACGGCCCTCTCATAAGGGCCCTCTTAGATGGCCTTCTCATAACGGCCCTCTCAGATGGCCTTCTCATAACGGCCCTCGCATAAGGGCCCTCTTAGATGGCCTTCTCATAACGGCCCTCTCATAAAGGCCCTCTTAGATGGCCTTCTCATAACGGCCCTCTCATAAGGGCCCTCTTAGATGGCCTTCTCATAACGGCCCTCTCATAAGGGCCCTCTTAGATGGCCTTCTCATAAGGGCCCTCTTAGATGGCCTTCTCATAACGGCCCTCTCATAAGGGCCCTCTTAGATGGCCTTCTCATAACGGCCCTCTCATAAGGGCCCTCTTAGATGGCCTTCTCATAACGGCCCTCTCATAATGGCCCTCTTAGATGGCCTTCTCATAAGGGCCCTCTTAGATGGCCTTCTCATAACGGCCCTCTCATAAGGGCCCTCTTAGATGGCCTTCTCATAACGGCCCTCTCATAAGGGCCCTCTTAGATGGCCTTCTCATAACGGCCCTCTCATAAGGGCCCTCTTAGATGGCCTTCTCATAAGGGCCCTCTTAGATGGCCTTCTCATAACGGCCCTCTCATAAGGGCCCTCTTAGATGGCCTTCTCATAACGGCCCTCTCATAAGGGCCCTCTTAGATGGCCTTCTCATAACGGCCCTCTCATAAGGGCCCTCTTAGATGGCCTTCTCATAACGGCCCTCTCATAAGGGCCCTCTTAGATGGCCTTCTCATAACGGCCTTCTCATAAGGGCCCTCTTAGACGGCCTTCTCATAACGGCCCTCTCATAAGGACCCTCTTAGATGGCCTTCTCATAACGGCTCTCTCATAAGGGCCCTCTTAGATGGCATTTTCATAACGGCTCTCTCATAATTATGAGCGTTATGGAGCTCTTCTGTGAATCCGACGGTGTCTTGTCCCCAGAATTTTCCTAAAGGAGCTGCTCTCTCTCTCTCTCGCTCTCCTAACATTCTTAAGGGCTTCTCTCTTCTTGTCTGTGCTAAAATTTTCACGTTTTTCATGCCATTGTTCGTTCTAAATTATCTCTCCTTCCTGTTAATTCATCTATTTTATTTACTGTTTTATCCTCTCGTATTCATCCCGACTGTCACTTGTTTTGTCTTGTGGTCTCTGGCCGTCACCTTCAGTATATAATGATAAAAATTGGTATTAATGTAGTTTTTCCCTTCAAGTTTAGTTTGGTGTGTGAGTGATACACCTCAGCCATCTTACGCTCTGGTCGGCAAATGGCGAGTTTTTCCCCCCTCGTATTTCTCATCTCCGTTATACGTTTTCGTTTCCCCACTCCTCATTGTTTCCCAGGTCTTCCCCCATCAGCAGAAGCCGAACATGAGAGAGAGAGAGAGAGAGAGAGAGAGAGAGAGAGAAGGTGAAGAGCAGCAGCCAGAAGAGTGGGAGAGAAGGAGGGGGGAGGGAAAGATTGGAGGGAGGGGGGGAGCGCTAGTGATCGAAGTAGGAGGGAGTGCTGGGGTCTGGGTGACTGCCTGACGAGTCAGGCTCAGTCGAGAATCAGCGCGCGAACGGGGAAGAACTCACATCTAGCTGCTCCCTGCTGACGCCACGCTACTCGACACAACACTGAAACACTCCTCTAGGATATATAAACTGTCAAGTGCCTCCCTGTCTACTGCTTAGTGAATCACTTAGTACAACGTTTACTCACATCACGCCACGCCACCCAAGTTTGATAATCAGAGAGGTTTGTCACGCGTGGAGCCCGCAGTAAGTACTGACTTGGGCCGACCTCATTTCTCTACAAATCGCTCACAAAGAATCAGTAACACGGCGACTCTTGCGGGAAACTGGCAACAATGGCGGAGAAAAGTAAATTCAATATCACCTTCGACGACCGAGATCTGGAGGACCAGCAGGTGAGTCAGTGGGACTTGTTGCTCGGATCCTGCTGTAGGATGCTCTCAAGGGGGTCCTACCAGGGTCCTACCGTGAATATTGTTCCTGTAGCTTTAGCTCTAGAATAACTTTTTGCCACTTAACATAAAAAAAACGTTCTAAATACAACGTGAACATTTTTACGTTATTATTGAACGTTTTTAGAGTTCATCCTGACATCTTTATTAACGAGTAATAATCACCTTACCATATCCATAGTAAATCAATTATCTGAACCGTTTTCATTGAAGACTTAATACGAGTCAGAGAAAATGTTTTAAGAGTTAACCTGAGTGGACGGTAAAATGTGTAGAGTAGAGCAGTGAACGACGCCCTCGCTATCACTTAACAGGAAATGTGGCGGCCGCTGGGTCGAGAAAACTGGATTGTGTTATCCCAGGAACGATAACGACACAAGCCAGAGATATGAAGGTTTTGGTAGACAGAAACAAAATGATAAAGAACAGGAAGTTGGAGATAAGGTCGCGAGTGTTAGAGACCCAACCGGCTGTCTGGTGTAGCCGCTCCCCTGCCTGGCCTCGCCCCTGTAATTTTAGCTTATTTTCCTTCGTCACGGAAGGCGTGTGAGCTCCACGGAGGGGGTGTGGGAGGGCGTGTGAGCTTAAGGGAGTAGCTGAGGGAGGGCGTGTGAGCTCCACGGAGGGGGTGAGGGAGGGCGTGTGAGCTCCACGGAGGGGGTGTGGGAGGGCGTGTGAGCTCCACGGAGGGGGTGAGGGAGGGAGTGTGAGCTCCACGGAGGGGGTGAGGGAGGGCGTGTGAGCTCCACGGAGGGGGTGTGGGAGGGCGTGTGAGCTCCACGGAGGGGGTGAGGGAGGGAGTGTGAGCTCCACGGAGGGGGTGAGGGAGGGCGTGTGAGCTCCACGGAGGGGGTGTGGGAGGGCGTGTGAGCTTAAGGGAGAAGCTGAGGAAGGGCGTGTGAGCTCCCAGTAAGGGTTTAGGGGCAGGGCGCACACCAGGACCCACCACCACCTCACAAACGTTACAAAAACATTATTATCTTCAAGACAAAACAATCCACTACGGCAAGGACCTCAGCCACTAGGGTCAACACCGCCTCCACGGATCACAAATAAAAAAGAAAAGAATTTGTTATATTAAGTTGTTTTCGGTATTTTCGACGGTCATGCTAAATACCGAAAACAACCAAAATTACTGAAAAGGGTTGAGAATTACACAAACACGTCTAAGTAAATGTAATAAAATATTTCCTTCTTTAATAAACAGAAAAGTACTGGAAAAAAATAGTAATTGCATAAAAAGTTAGTGAAGTGACTGAAAGATAAATAATTTGTCATGTAAATAAGAGTTAAGTCTTTTTTGGTATTTAATATGACACCTGCCAGCCACAGCTCATAACACACACACACCCACACTCATTATTACCACGACACACACACACACACACACACACCCCATAGAATTCGCTGAACAAGTCACAGCAACACTTAAAATGAAAATATCAACAAAGAAATTAATACTTGTTTATGTAACCATTACTGCAGTTGTGTGTTTGTTGTCATTGTTTTACTGCCAAACAAGCGCTCATTATTACTCGTATAGCAAGTGTTAGTGTGTGGTCAGCGAATTCTGAGAGCTAGCTTAACGCTTGAGGGAAGACTCAGCAGTTTGTGTGAGTGTGAGTAAGCGAGTATGTGTGCGTCATGACACGCCAGCAGCAGCCAATGATGCAGCACTCTCACTACCAGCGCCACTAGAGAACCTCAGGAGCCACAATGACAAAATACTGTACACACACGCACACCTACCAGCACGTGCCCCCCCCCCCCCCCCCCCCCAACACTGTGTCCAGCCACTTATGTTAACTGTTCACTCACTTAGGTTCTTGAGAGGGAGAGAGAGAGAGAGAGAGAGAGAGAGAGAGAGAGAGAGAGAGAGAGATGGATGGATTGCTAGATATTTATTCAGTAAAATCATCATATACAAGTTTATAGTGATTCAGCGTGTATATAGCCAGTACAGGTATACAGTATGCATAGACGGCTCAGGTATACAGTATGCATAGATGGCGCAGGTATACAGTATGCATAGACGGCGCAGGTATACAGTATGCATAGACGGCTCAGGTATACAGTATGCATAGACGGCGCAGGTATACAGTATGCATAGACGGCGCAGGTATACAGTATGCATAGACGGCGCAGGTATACAGTATGCATAGACGGCGCAGGTATACAGTATGCATAGACGGCGCAGGTGTACAGGGAAAATACGTTGTTTAATGTAGTAAAATACTGATTGTGTAAGAGTGTGTTGGGATTGTGTAAGTGTGTGTTGGGATTGTGTAAGAGTGTGTTGGGATTGTGTAAGAATGTTTTGTGATTGTGTAAGAGTGTGTTGGGATTGTGTAAGAGTGTGTTGGGATTGTGTAAGAGTGTGTTGGGATTGTGTAAGAGTATGTTGGGATTGTGTAAGAGTATGTTGGGATTGTGTAAGAGTGTGTTGGGATTGTGTAAGAGTGTTTTGTGATTGTGTAAGAGTGTGTTGTGATTGTGTAAGTGTGTGTTGGGATTGTGTAAGAGTGTGTTGGGATTGTGTAAGAGTGTTAAATCCTTCTGGCACCGACACCACACCAGGAAGGTGGGTGGTGTGTGTTATGGGTGGATATGTATGATGGGTGTAGCTGGGTGGACGTGTGGGCGTGGTTGGAATGTTCTCATGTTTACACAGTAGTGGCGGCAGTATTTGTAGACTAAGGAAGGATTAGTCTAAGCGGGAGTTTGGGAGGGTCGCTAGCTACTGTACTGTGACTCCTCATCTGGAACCACGCCTAAGATAACTAACATTATTATCTTATATTTTAACATTAACTCGTAAAGTATTGTCGGTATTAACATTAACTCGTAAAGTATTGTCGGTATTGTGTTTTAAATCATTAACTGAAAGGTGATATATGGAGATAAGTTATTTAAAATTGTTTTAAATATACCGTCTATATTTACGTAGGTTGTAAATTACTTCAAATTATGTTAAATATTCAGGCTATATTAACTCAAAATCGCATTAACTAGACAAACTATAAATTACTTAAAATCACGTTAAATATACAGGCTATGTTCACTTTAAATCCCTATATACAAGTCACAAACAGCGCCGGCCATTGTTTACACAGACCCCACCAGCCTAAATCATTTATGAAATTCTCGCGGGAAGAAAGTTCTCTCACTTCATTTCTCAGTAAAGGAAAGTTTTCTCCAGACAATTTCCTCCCGGATAATTTCACACTGTTAAAATTGAATGGGCAGGAACCAACCAGTTAATTTTTATGTCAGATCTGTTATTTTGGTGTGTGTGTGTGTGTGTGTGTGTCTGTGTGTGTGTGGGTGTGTGTGTGTGTGTGTATTAGGTTTCGTTAGACAAATCATTTGTTAATTTGGGATTAAATTAAGTTATTTGACTTTAATTTAATTTGTGTTGATATTAATTAATGATAATAGGTTTACTTTTAATACAGTAAATGAGGTTAACTACAATTAGGTCAGGTCAGGTCAAGTTAGGTCAGGTCAGGTCACCACTACCCAACATGATAGATCTTACAGCATTAGTAGGGAAGGTGAGGTAAGGTGAGGAGAGGTGAGGAGAGGTGAGGTAAGGTGAGGAGAGGTGAGGAGAGGTGAGGATCGGCGAAATAAGTGGTGGTCGTTATGCTTGTTGAAATAAGTAAGACATTCACTTGACTCGTGCCTGTCTGACCCCTTGCCTCGCTCTCCTCGGCCTCCTCTCCTCGGCCTCGCTCTCCTCGGCCTCCTCTCCTCGGCCTCGCTCTCCTCGGCCTCCTCTCCTCGGCCTCCTCTTCTCGGCCTCCTCTCCTCGGCCTCCTCTTCTCGGCCTCCTCTCCTCGGCCTCGCTCTCCTCGGCCTCGCTCTTCTCGGCCTCCTCTCCTCTCCTCCTCTCCTCGGCCTCCTCTCCTCGGCCTCCTCTCCTCGGCCTCCTCTCCTCGGCCTCCTCTCCTCGTCCTCCTCTCCTCGGCCTCGCTCTCCTCGGCCTCCTCTCCTCGGCCTCCTCTCCTCGGCCTCCTCTCCTCGGCCTCCTCTCCTCGTCCTCCTCTCCTCGTCCTCCTCTCCTCGGCCTCCTCTCCTCGGCCTCCTCTCCTCGGCCTCGCTCTCCTCGGCCTCCTCTCCTCGGCCTCCTCTCCTCGGCCTCCTCTCCTCGTCCTCCTCTCCTCGTCCTCCTCTCCTCGGCCTCGCTCTCCTCGGCCTCCTCTCCTCGGCCTCCTCTCCTCGGCCTCCTCTCCTCGGCCTCCTCTCCTCGTCCTCCTCTCCTCGTCCTCCTCTCCTCGTCCTCGCTCTCCTCGGCCTCGCTCTCCTCGGCCTCCTCTCCTCGGCCTCCTCTCCTCGGCCTCCTCTCCTCGGCCTCCTCTCCTCGGCCTCGCTCTCCTCGGCCTCCTCTCCTCGGCCTCCTCTCCTCGTCCTCCTCTCCTCGTCCTCCTCTCCTCGGCCTCCTCTCCTCGTCCTCCTCTCCTCGGCCTCCTCTCCTCGGCCTCCTCTCCTCGGCCTCCTCTCCTCGTCCTCCTCTCCTCGTCCTCCTCTCCTCGGCCTCCTCTCCTCGTCCTCCTCTCCTCGGCCTCCTCTCCTCGTCCTCCTCTCCTCGGCCTCCTCTCCTCGGCCTCCTCTCTCCCCTCTCGTCGCCTCTTCCCACATTCGTCCCTGTCCATTCTTCCTTCTTTTACACACACACACACACACACACAGGGGTACAGTGAGGGGAGGAGAGTTCAAGACCCCCATAGCGAGAGAGAAGATAAAGAGAGAGGGAGAGAGAGAGAAGGAGGGAGGGAAATGTGATAAAGAAAGATAAAGAGAAACAGAGATACAAACCGGAGATATTACATACATACATACATACATACATACATACATACATACATACATACATACATACATACATACATACATACTTACATACATACATACATACATACATACATACATACATACATACATACATACATACATACATACATACATACATACATACATACTTACATACATACATACATACATACATGACACAAGACGGGGTAGTTTTGTTAGTAACGGGAAACAGCGACTCCGTGAACACCGTTTATCTCAGACAACAGTGATGGCTGCCTCTTGCCTCCTGTCTTGTCTGCGGCCTCCTGTCTTGTCTGCGGCCTCCTGTCTTGTCTGTTGCCTCCTGTCTTGTCTGCGGCCTCCTGTCTTGTCTGCGGCCTCCTGTCTTGCATGTTGTGTACTGTGTTACATAAGATGAGTTACATTACTTTAGATTAGGTTAGGTTAAGCTTGGTTAGGTTAGGTTAGGATGGACTCAATCATCCTTTATCTAGTTTTTATATTGATGGAGTTAAACACGAGACTAAAACAGAGATAATTATACAGGTTTATATTATCAGGATTATAGACGATTATATACAGTACAGTGTGTCTCAGAAAGAGTTATAGACAGATTATTACAGATTTTTGTGGAGATCGTGTGGAATACTGTTAAACCTCCATATAGCGGACTTCTCTTTCCGTATAATTCGTTAAATAGAGGTTTCACATATAACGGACCCACGATATAACGGATCTTCTTCTCTTTATAACCCGTTAAAAATGTGTGTTTATTTTGACACCCCCTGTATATATTATGACGTCATCCATCACGTGGCCAGGGTTAAGTGACGCATGTCTGCAGAAGGAGAGTTGAAGTGTCCCTAGCTGATGGTGTGGCTGATAATGGTTCTGGGTCTCACCTAACCTCTTGTTACTTCATAGTAGGGATAATGATGATGGTGTCTGTTCAGCCACACCACCATCCACTCACCTTAACGGTACTACCCTCTCTAATGTTACCCACTTTCGGTATCTCGGCTCCCACCTGTCCACCACCGATGAAGAGATTCAGCATCGGATCAGATGTGCATCTCAAGCCTTTGGCAGACTCTGTACCCGAGTCTTCAGATGTAGGGAGCTAAAATTATCTACAAAGCTGCACGTACTGTATATCGAACAGTGGTCCTCCCCACCCTGCTACAGGGCAGTGAGACATGGGTCACATACAGGAGGCACCTCAAGGCACTTGAAAACTTTCACCAACGTAGTCTACGTTCCATCCTCCGAGTTCGCTGGAAAGACAAGAGAACAAATGCCAGTATTATCGTTGACACCAACTGTAGGAGCATCGAGGCTCCCATTATCCATGAACAACTACACTGGACTGGTCATGTTACCCGCGTGGACGACAGTAGACTGCCAGTCACTACACTGGACTGGTCATGTTACCCGCGTGGACGACAGTAGACTGCCAGTCACTACACTGGACTGGTCATGTTACCGGCGTGGACGACAGTAGACTGCCAGTCACTACACTGGACTGGTCATGTTACCGGCGTGGACGACAGTAGACTGCCAGTCACTACACTGGACTGGTCATGTTACCGGCGTGGACGACAGTAGACTGCCAGTCACTACACTGGACTGGTCATGTTACCGGCGTGGACGACAGTAGACTGCCAGTCACTACACTGGACTGGTCATGTTACCGGCGTGGACGACAGTAGACTGCCAGTCACTACACTGGACTGGTCATGTTACCCGCGTGGACGACAGTAGACTGCCAGTCACTACACTGGACTGGTCATGTTACCGGCGTGGACGACAGTAGACTGCCAGTCACTACACTGGACTGGTCATGTTACCGGCGTGGACGACAGTAGACTGCCAGTCACTACACTGGACTGGTCATGTTACCGGCGTGGACGACAGTAGACTACCAGTCACTACACTGGACTGGTCATGTTACCCGCGTGGACGACAGTAGACTGCCAGTCACTACACTGGACTGGTCATGTTACCCGCGTGGACGACAGTAGACTGCCAGTCACTACACTGGACTGGTCATGTTACCCGCGTGGACGACAGTAGACTGCCAGCCACCTAACGAACAGTAAACGTAACGCTGTCGGACAACTGAAAAGGTATAAGGATAGTCTTAAGACAAACCTGGGAGACGATTACTCCACACTTTCGAGTTAGCCCGACTGCATACCCAGGCAGACATGCGCCAACACCGGAAGGACGCTGCCGCCGCCCCTCCCGCACTATATGTAACCCTCCATACCTGCAACATATGTGAACGACCCTGCCAGTCCCGTATCGGCCTCTCGAGTCACCTCAGAGCTCACCAACGAAGGTGACATCCTTGTTAACTCATATCATTGTACCATAGCTGGATGATCGTCATACTCGATTCCGAGTGACAGCAAAGTAGTAGTAGTAGAAGTAGGCGAATCAAGCGAGGGAAGAAGTGTCTCAATGGGTCAGTCAGGAGACGCACTCATAGAGCTTCCTGACTCAACTAACTAGGCACCACAGTGGTATTGGTCTTATAAGTGAGTGATGTCTTGGTGTCTTGATGTCTTGATGTCTCCCCATAACCCAGCTGTACAACTGGTGAGTTTGGGTGACCTTGTGGGGCCCCTGATGTATTTCTTAGTCTCTTAAATATAATAGTTTACCAGAATTATCCCACAAGATAATAACACTGCCACTTACACACCAGCCAAGACCGACAGCTGCACGGACACCCTCAACACGGACACCCTCAACACGGACACCCTCAACACGGACACCCTTAACACGAACACCCTCAACACGAACACCCTCAACACGGACACCCTCAACACGGACACCCTCAACACGGACACTGACGAGAATAACAGCTGTGTAAAAACCTATTTGGTTCACGCTGAGACCACAACCCTCTCCACATATAAACCCTGCAGGAGTACGGGAGACTTGGGTAAGGCCGGAGACATTCACATTACACTCGGACTAAACCTTTACTTAATAACAGTTAAGGGAGATAATATATGTTAAATGAATCTGTATCTTAATTTATCTCGTAAATAGTGTTGAGTGTAGTTCTGATAGAGTCTGTAATTTCTATGTTATTTTCCGATATGTTGCTTTTCAGTTTAAATTAAATGGTTAGTTGAGTTCTTTCTTCTTTGTTTACGAGGAATAATACATACTAGTAAATAGTGGTAGGTTGTTCTTATCTTGGTCAACACGGCAGTATTGTCTAGAATAAATATTTTAAACGTGTCTTCTTGTCATGAGTTTTATTCTGTATCAAGACTTAGTTGTACATCTGAGCTTCAACAAGTAAGGTCTTTGGTAGGTTGAAACTAGGCAACAGATATTAAACATTACAGAAAATACAGTTGTTCTTCTTGTCATGTTACATATTTTGTAAGTTATGTTGTTATTACTGACTGTTTGTGAGTTTGTTGTGTTGAATATTGTTTTGGAAAATGTGTTGTATCGACGGTGTTGCGGCAGACAGCGGGAGTTGTGGTGGCCGGCCTTATGTGCCAGCCAAGCTCCTCGCTAACTAAATTAAGGTTGCTTCTGTGGCCTCTTCCTCTTACATATCTTTCTTTTATCACGTGAAGTAGCTTGGGTCTTATTGTTTCTTTCCGTTGTGTTATTAGGCACTGCCACATTTGTCTTCTTTATTGGGAAACTTATTTATTGTAATGGAGAGAAAATATAATTACTCTAGTCTTTTTTATTCATTTTGTTATCTGGAATTGTTAATTATTAATCCCATTTCTCCTTTTGTCTATTGTGTCCATTTTTTTTCTTATTACGAAAGTTGTATACTGGAGGACATGTCTAGATGCCAGTGAACCTTCTCCGTGTGCTGGCGTCCGTGCTCGCATTCCTCCGCCTTCACTAATGCCGTCTTCAATGAATGTCTCCAAAACAAACTCATTTCTAGAACATATATCTTGTTTTTCTTTATTTTATATTATTTGTTTAATGGTATTTTGTTATTAGTTTTCATTTGGTGTTCACATCAAGTCTTTGGCATGTACGTATAGTAACTCTTAATTCAACATGTTACTAAAAATCCTCAGTATAAGCTAGAATTTGTTTCACATACAACGCCACCCTTAAGACAAATATTTAATGATATATTCTGGCACGGCTTTGACCACGTAACCTTGAGTTATATATTTTGTCACTGTTTTGTGTTCCGTTGGTAGTTATTTGTGACGATTACCTTGGCCATTATAGTACCGTTCGCGGCTAAGATCACTGTTTGCCAGGAAATTTGGTTGAGAAAGAGACGAATGATCGATATATATTCCGAACCTTTGTTAATAAGAAGAGAAACGTTGAATTTGTAATAAAGTGATTTGTGAGTTAAAATGTGGTCGTTTGTGTATCTGTGTATTAATTACTGTTGACTGTATGTGTGTGTATGATGGTGTATTTAATGAGAGGGAGTGTGTGTGTGTGTGTGATGGTGGTAACAACGAACTCAGTGACAAAAGAGCGCCTTGGTGGGGGCGTGACGTCCTGCATGGGTCTGCTGGCAACGAGACATCTCACCTAACCAATAGAGCACTGAGGACCTGAGATGACACACGTAGCTCAGTGCAATAATCCATCCATGTTCAGATCAAAGGGCAAGACACAATTGAACATTTATGAACTGATATTACCAAGACGAATCGCTGAGTTGTCGAGTTAAAGAAGTGGTGATCTGGGTGATGAAGAGGGCAATAAACACACCACGTGATCCAGACGACGAGGAGTTGGTCCTTGAATATTAAAAGCTTCACCGAAATTCCTTCTGATTCATACTTGAAGAGTTAGGTGGAGGGGGAGCGGTGTTGTCATGGTAACGGGGCCTCACGTGACTGCAAATCCTGGAGTGTGCGCAGCGACACCCCTCAACTATACCAGCCAGCGAAGTTCATCTCCACCCTCCTTAGATAGATAGCAATTTATTCAGTCCATTTGTCCTACAAGTCCCACTCTACTGCACTGTGCATTAACAACGTGGGCAGAACAACGCTGGTAAAACAGTCGAGTTAACCAAGGGCGTCGTCCAAGTAAACTGTTGAAGGGTTATTTCCATCGGGGCCTTTACTTCCCTGTATCATTATTATCTGCCTCGTCCTCCCCACCCGGCTGATGCCATGATTGATATTTCTGTATGATATGCTTTCACATGACCTACACACACGTTATTATTCAACACTGGTTTACTGTCCACCACTACAGATCACTAGTGTTTGATTTGTCTTACTTGGGATGCAAAAATGTATCTAGAATGAATGCCGAAATATACTATAGTACACATACTTTACATTAGAGAATATTTATGTATGTTTAAATGTTGGTAAATTATGTGTAAGAAATTAATTATGTGTTGGTGTGCAGGACTGTGAGGCCGTGGAGGTGAGGGAACCTGCCGACCACGCTCGACAGAAGTGGAGTCGCCCCATCGAGTTCATCCTCTCGTCCCTCAGCTACGCCGTTGGTCTCGGCAACATATGGCGCTTCCCCTACCTCTGCTACAGAAATGGTGGCGGTAAGTACCTCTGATGCATTACTGACAGCGGCAAGTACTCCTGCTTGGAGAATGGCGGCAGGAAGAACATCGGTATCTATAGGCTGTGCTGTACTCCTCATCCACACAAGACAAGATTTATAACTGTGACGGATAAATACAGTACAGAACCTACCGCTTGATGGAGTGGACAGACCACGGTTTGTCGGACTCTCAAAGGTCCCTTATAATCTGAGGTAAAGTCTGTATTCCTTAGACCCTGATTACAGGTATATAAGACGTAACAATTTACCTAACTTGCTGTTGTCATAGGAAATATTAATGTTACCGGGATATCGAACATAGCATTTCGCTTGACAGATCTTTGGGATACATTGACACTAAGCGTCTCCTAAACACACAAACACACTCACGTTCAAAAAACATATCATACTAACTTTGAGTCTATGAACTGCTGTTTAAGATTGATATTGGAGGCAAGTTTGTCTGTTATTGACGAGGCATTAAAAGTTTGTAATAACATGTACCGTATACAGTATCTGCCTCCGTTTGTACAGTATACAGTATCTGCCCCCGTTTGTACCGTATACAGTATCTGCCTCCGTTTGTACAGTATACAGTATCTGCCCCCGTTTGTACAGTATACAGTATCTGCCCCCGTTTGTACCGTATACAGTATCTGCCTCCGTTTGTACCGAAAACAGTATCTGCCTCCGTTTGTACAGTATACAGTATCTGCCTCCGTTTGTACAGTATACAGTATCTGCCTCCGTTTGTACCGTATACAGTATCTGCCTCCGTTTGTACCGTATACAGTATCTGCCCCCGTTTGTACCGTATACAGTATCTGCCCCCGTTTGTACCGTATACAGTATCTGCCTCCGTTTGTACCGTATACAGTATCTGCCCCCGTTTGTACAGTATACAGTATCTGCCCCCGTTTGTACCGTATACAGTATCTGCCTCCGTTTGTACAGTATACAGTATCTGCCCCCGTTTGTACCGTATACAGTATCTGCCTCCGTTTGTACAGTATACAGTATCTGCCCCCGTTTGTACCGTATACAGTATCTGCCTCCGTTTGTACAGTATACAGTATCTGCCCCCGTTTGTACCGTATACAGTATCTGCCTCCGTTTGTACAGTATACAGTATCTGCCCCCGTTTGTACCGTATACAGTATCTGCCTCCGTTTGTACCGTATACAGTATCTGCCCCCGTTTGTACAGTATACAGTATCTGCCCCCGTTTGTACCGTATACAGTATCTGCCTCCGTTTGTACAGTATACAGTATCTGCCTCCGTTTGTACAGTATACAGTATCTGCCCCCGTTTGTACCGTATACAGTATCTGCCCCCGTTTGTACCGTATACAGTATCTGCCTCCGTTTGTACAGTATACAGTATCTGCCCCCGTTTGTACCGTATACAGTATCTGCCTCCGTTTGTACAGTATACAGTATCTGCCCCCGTTTGTACCGTATACAGTATCTGCCTCCGTTTGTACAGTATACAGTATCTGCCCCCGTTTGTACCGTATACAGGATCTGCCCCCGTTTGTACAGTATACAGTATCTGCCCCCGTTTGTACCGTATACAGTATCTGCCCCCGTTTGTACCGTATACAGTATCTGCCTCCGTTTGTACAGTATACAGTATCTGCCCCCGTTTGTACCGTATACAGTATCTGCCCCCGTTTGTACAGTATACAGTATCTGCCCCCGTTTGTACCGTATACAGTATCTGCCCCCGTTTGTACAGTATACAGTATCTGCCCCCGTTTGTACCGTATACAGTATCTGCCCCCGTTTGTACCGTATACAGTATCTGCCTCCGTTTGTACAGTATACAGTATCTGCCTCCGTTTGTACCGTATACAGTATCTGCCTCCGTTTGTACAGTATACAGTATCTGCCTCCGTTTGTACAGTATACAGTATCTGCCCCCGTTTGTACCGTATACAGTATCTGCCCCCGTTTGTACCGTATACAGTATCTGCCCCCGTTTGTACCGTATACAGTATCTGCCCCCGTTTGTACAGTATACAGTATCTGCCCCCGTTTGTCTGGCAACACCCTCGTTGATATAGGTGGAGGAGTGGGGTATAATATTTACAGAGATGAAGGAACTTTGACAACGTCAACTTTAGTGTACAAACTACCACAGTCGAAGTAAGATACTTAGCCCAAGAGCCTTGAACCAGTGTTGTCATACATCCACCACAAGATGTGCTGCCTTGTAAGGTAATGTAAGATACCTCACCAAAGATATTGATTGTGTGACGTCAGCAAGAACTGGGTCATCTATCTGTCCTCCCTCACTGCCAGGCGTGAGGCAGTGTTGTGTTGACCAGGTGGTCACATTACCACTTTCTCTTGACCATCTCCCGCTTTCCAGTGTCCATTATCTACTTTATGTACCGCCATATCGTATCAGACATGGCATTAACCTGTGACACGTAACTAATGTGTTGCATTATACCTAAAAAAAAGAGATTATATATACAATATATATTGTGCGTGTCTGTCTGTGTGTGTATAGATGAAAACCAAGGCGGGTTTTTAAGAAGTGGTTGTTGTTAGGCACAAAATAGCTAGGCTCGGCAGATCAGGAGAGTTGCCATTCGCGTTTGTATTGATCGCTCCACAGACTGGGCTACACCGTCCTCACTTACCACAACATTTTGCAAAAGAACCAGAATGTAACTGTTAACATTTTAGCGAATTCAGTATGAACAGAATAACATCGCCTGGGTAGTTCAGTTCACAAACATTTGCACTGAAAAAGCCTGGAATTCATACTTAAGTTAACAAGTAGTTATTATACACGTGTAAGTGCGTAGTTTTCCACTACAGGGTATTTGGGTTTGTGAACTCTTCAAAGAAGAAAGGAGAGGAGGAGGAGGCAGCTGGTGGTACCGTGTGGGTCCATTGGGGCCAGGACAAAAGCCCCCTAGGACAACAGCCCCCTGTTTTTATGTTAAAGAGAGGGTCATTAGAAATATTAAAAATATATAGATTTAAATATGAAATTATTACAATTTAATTAATTAGAATATTATAGTTTATTCTGTATTTACTGAGGTGACCCTCGGGCCCAGTGAGGTCACTGAATGTCAGGGGAGTAATTACCCCAGCAGACAAAACACGTCATTGCAGATTTAATGAACATTCCTTGTATACTTCTTTATAACTATAACAGAATTCCCGAAGGTTAGGTTAGAGAAGTGTTCATAAACTACAAAAATAAAATAATTATTTAAAAAATTCTTATATTATATCTCCTGGGGGACTTTTGTCCTACGGGGCTTTTGTCCTACGGGACTTTTGTCTTAGGGGGCTTTTGTCCTACACTCGGGTCCATCAGGGGTAAGCGGAGGAACAGTGAAGGCGTACAAAGCTGCCAGCACGTCAGCACTCAGCAGTATTCATAGTGAATGTGCTAACTAAACACACCAGTGGCGGCGTCAATTACGTCTAATTACCATTGATTTGAACCATAAGAGAATTAAGAGCAACCAGTAATTGGTATATGAGCTACATCATCGCGGGCTGGTAAAAACTTTCATCAGTAAGGATTGTTTCATTAAACAGCTAAGAGGTAAACATATATCATTATTGTGTTGACTTTAGCTGCGTTTAGTCTGCTTAATTCTCACCTTTTTCCGATCTGATTAATAGACGTACATGACGCTTGAGGAATGTTATTTCAAATAAGGTTTAATGCACCCGGCAACCATTCTTGTTACCCCTTGTTTTATACATAATCTCTATGGATTGACGGTCATCTTTCCCTCCGCGCAGTTCGTGACCGGTGTCTGAGTGGCATTTCCAGTTCCAGGAATTCCACAGCATAGAATCTTCCATCACAGCCACCAGACCACCACTGCTCAGGCCTTAGAAGTTGTCAATTACTGTGTAGAAATCTTTCAATACTATAACCCCGATATTTTTGTGTGGAAACTGACAAATGTTTCATCATAACACTTGATCTGTCCAGAGCTTGTCCACTCGTCTTTCGTAAGTTGACACGTTTAGAGATGTGGCCATTATTCAGAGAAAGTTACATACGTACATAATATTTATCTTTTTTTTTTTTTTTGCCACGGCTCAGTTTGTGCACGTTTAGTGATGGAGTGTGGGGGTCGAGGCTTCAACAGGGAATGTTAACAAAATACTTTAGTTGGCCACACACACACAATTGGAAGTAAGGTTCTTGGTTTATCGTTGGTTAAATCGACTTTCTGTTGCATGTGCAGCATACTACAGTCTTTGTACACTGTAAACCACCTTGAACATCAATGACGATTTCTCTGAATTAATAGCTATCAATCTATATCACCTTCACTCACGCTAGAAGCATTTTGGAATCCCTTTAACTGAAAACACTCACAAATCTACGCCGACTTAAGCAAACAACCTAACTTCTCTTGCCATTTTTTTTCTCTCCCTCTCTTTCCCTGTAGTTGTGTGTTCTTATGTCGGGGACGCCATGGTGAAGTGTTTCCCGGCCCGGCAGGTGAGGGTGGCCCAGGGTGACACACTGGGCCCCGCCACCAGGGGAAATTGTCCTCTCCGGGTAAACATTGTCTGCGTCACAATATGTCATTATAAGGTTCTCGGAAATACATACTGTACATGACCTTTTCTTCTCCCTTTATGGCTGCCTATGTTTAATGGGAATTATAGTGAAGCTGCACCATTTTATATATATATATATATATATATATATATATATATATATATATATATATATATATATATATATATAATTTTGTTTTTGTTTTTTGTTAGTTTGTTGACCTCGGGTAAACCATCAGTTCGTCACGGGGTCCGGACAAAACCCCTGGAGTTAGGTTAGGTTTGTTTAAGGGGGTTTTGTCCTGGGTTTTTTTTGTCCTGGTGGGAGGGGGGGGGGGCTGTCCTACACTTGACCGTCACACACATAATAAAATCACATTGTGTTTGTGCTCTGAATATTAAGGTCACTTCAGTGAGTTTGTGATGCTAATAATTTGACCATATTGTAATTCCCAGCACGTGACCATTGACGAAAGATTCAACTCGTCTAGTTTATATTGAAATGACAATTATCTGTGGATCTGGTGACCTTCTCAGTCGTGTACATACCGGCAAGATTCTTGTATGTTATCAAGAAATCCTGTATAACATGTGTACAGGAGGTCCAGATGAAAGTTTTGAAGAGCAGCTATTTTTTTAGTCTGTAAAGTGGAAACTTAGATATTAATGACTTATAAATGCACGTACAGTATTCATTTGAGCACTATACTATACCAGGATTAATTTTACCATCAAAAGTTTTCAAGACATGTAACAGTTATGATAGTTGTGAGTGTATAGTGTTATTAATGTTGTTGTTGTGTTTCAGGGGCCTTCCTGATCCCATACACCGTCATGTTGTTGGTGTGTGGGTTGCCTCTCATGTTCTTCGAGTTATGTCTGGGTCAGTTTGGACGTGAGGGCCCCATCACTGTGTGGAAAATATGTCCTCTCTTTACTGGTAAGTTAACACGCACACACGTTTCTACCCATTATTTTCAAAGTATGTTTAAGGAAAAGTTGCTTATTATCTTGTAATTTTTGTCTTATAAAGCAGGTTGGAAACTACCGGTACTAGAAACATTATAATTAAGTCATAAATAACCTTTCTTGTATTAAGTGAAGTAAGACTTGTTGGATCACCTGATAATTAGCCCTCCCACCTTATTTCACCTGAAGATTAACCACCCTAATGGTACCTTGGGGATTAGATTAAGTTATGTTATAATCATCTGGTAAAATAAGGTGATAAAATTCGTCAAGAGGTAAAGGGCATGAAAGGAAAATATGAATTAATGTTTATTATTTTCCTCCTTCAGGTATTGGTTACGCTATGTTCATGATCAGCTTCTACATCGGGTGCTACTATAACGTGGTGCTGTCATGGGCCATCTACTACATCTACTCTTCCTTCACTCATACCTTGCCGTGGACTTCCTGTGAGAATGACTGGAGCTCTGAATGTAAGTTACGGAAACTGTTAATACTTGTTGTTTAAAATATATGTTACAGGAACTGTTAGTAATTATGTAAAATATATGTACTGTACTGTAATGGGAATTGTTATTAATGCTTGAGAATATAAGTTTCAGTATTCCTCTCACTTTCCATAGTCTGCAAGCAGTACAGTTCACGTAATTGTACGCTCAGCGGTGGACTGATGAACTTGACTGGGACGTGTATCTACCCCAACATGACCACTGATGAAGAATGGCAGTCACTGAACAAGTCTGTCAGCTTCCTCAAGAGCCCTGCTGATGAGTACTTCCAGTAAGGACAATCTCTACCTGTTGTTTATAAGAGAAAACCATATTTGACATTATGAAAACTCCTGTTATTATTATTATTACAGTAAACCCTTGATAACTCGGCACATATGGGGCTCTGGCCTTGCTGAGTTATCCCAAATTCTGACTTATCAACCCCCCCCCCCCCCCAACTTCTACAGAAATACAACAATAAAAAATTATCGACCTATTTATGTGTACATGAAATTATTAAATGTAAAAAAAAGTAACACCAGCACTGCACGCAAAGAATGAAGCATTGTACAGTATTAGGTGACACAGAGGCATGGTAGGTGACACAGAGGCATGGCAGGTGACACAGAGGCATGGTAGGTGACACAGAGGCATGGTAGGTGATGCAGGTGGCCAGATATGCTGAGATTTTCCCATATAATTTTATATATCCCACAGGGTTCTGTTCTTTCACCTTCTCTCTTCCTTCTTTTTATCAATGATTTACTTCACACTACAACTAATTCTATCCATTCTTACGCTGTTGATTCTACTCTTCACTCTTCTTCACCTTTTCCCCTTCCCCCTAATTCTCAAACTAGATTGTTTCTAGAGCTGATATCATTTCATATATCAATGCGGATCTGTGCATCATCTCCAAATGGGGAGGTAGAAACTTGGTTAAATTCATTAGTAATAAAACTCCGTACAGTATTTACCAATTTCCCTTTCCAAATTAGGTACCGGTAATCTCCCATCAAACACATTTCAGGACAATCATTCTGCCAAATTTTAAAATAGATATGCTAAGTCTCACCATTTCCTCTAATATGTCATGGAAGCCACACATCCTCAACATTGCTAAAGCTGCCTCCCGAAAGCTGGGAATGCTGTACAGATGCCGTAGCTACTTCACTCCTGGGCAGTTGCTTCAAGTATATAAGGGATTCATTTGTCCTAACTTGGAGTACTGCTCTCATATCTGTGGTGGCTCTTCTTTTGTCCAACTGTTAGATAGGGTGGAATCAAAGGCATTTCATCTTATTAACTCTCCTCCTTTAGTTGATAATCTTTCTTCCCTTTCTCTTCACAATGTTGCTTCACTCTCTCTTTTACAGGTGCTCTTAACACTCCTCTTGCCCGCAGTGCCCACCGTTTCTCTGTGGATGTCGGTCACACGAGAATAACCCATTATAGTACATTCTTCTTTCCTCACACAGCCAAACTGTGGAATGCTCTGCCTTCTTCTGTGTTTCCATACTATTACAATGTCTCACTTTAAAAAGCTGGTTTTCCGGCATCTTCGTGGTGTAGATTAATATAATCTTTCTTTTTTTCTATTTTTAATTTCTTTTTACTCTTATAATTCGCCCCCCAGGCCCCGTTGTGGGTCAATGACCTGTGCCCGGGTGGGCTATTCACCACAAAAAAAATCCTGAGTTCTACTAATACATTCTGAGTCCATATCCATGCCAAGTTATTGAGGGTTTACTGTATTTCTAATCTGATTAAATATTCAACAATAAAGTACCAAACAAAACTAACTTTACAGAGTACAGTACTGTACATTGTTTTTCCTTTTAAAGTACTGTACTGTATTACCGATAAGGTAGAGAAGGGTAAAATATGATTTTGAGATTGGAATATTTATTTTCATTGTCATTTCTCATGTAACTTGTCTCTCCAATGGTTTGAAAAGTCTATCTGTCTCTTACAACCTATATGAAATTTTGATAGATATTTTTCTTTAGTATTTTTTAATGTGAACTTCATAAATGACAAGTACCTGCACAATATACTTATTACTCTACATTCTTTTTGATATTTTGGCAAAGGTCCACAGAGTAAGCATTCGACTGAGTGGCAAAGAGTGTTAAACTGTAATTGTAGTATTGTACAGTATTGATGAGTGCATGATACATGTTGTCCCCTCAGTAACCACGTGCTGGACATCTCTGACGGTCTTCATGACATTGGAGGCTTTCAGGGAAATATCGTCCTCTCTCTGCTCATTGCCTGGATCATCGTGTACCTGGTGCTCATCAAGGGAGTCGAAACTTTTGGCAAGGTAAGAGGTGCCACCTTAACTTATTTTACTTATTACTTTTATCCTCTTTACCATTGATCGGTCTGTTAGCCGCTTGGGTGATCGGTTACGTCTCTGTTACACACTGTTGGCAAGTACTGGGCATGCACCGGCTCTTGAATGTACCTGAACCTGCTCCAGTGCTTATCCAGTCTGGTCTTGAAAGAGCTCACACTCGGTGCCGTCACAACACTCTCTGGCAGGTTGTTCCAGGAGTTCACAACCCTCACTCCGAAAAAGTTACCCCTCACAGTTTTCTGGACTTGCGACTTCTTTAACCTTAATCTGTGTCCCCTTGTGGGGCGAGCGTCCACCAGCTCCAGGTAAGGACACTCGACTGAGTAGTGCCCTTTGAGATGCTTGTACACCTCAATTAGATCTCCCCTTGCCCGTCTGTAGTATAAGCTAGGCAAATTCAGGTGCTCCAATCTCTCAGGGTAGCTGAGGTGGACATTTTCAATCAACTGACAGTCCCTGGCATATCTCGGGGACCAGGCGGGGAAACACTTCACTCTTGAAGATCGTTATGAGGGACGGACCGTCTAGATATCTGAACGACCTTATAATAATTTAGTAGCCTGATTTACCTTCTTCTCGCAATAGCCCGAGAACTTCAGTTCATTGTCAACGTACACACCTAGGTCCTTTTCACATTCCATCTCATTTAATGCGGTCTCCCCGTCCCATTGAGACATATGGTATGGCCCCTTACTGTTGGTACATTCCAGGTGCATCCTCTTACACTTTGTGACATTGAATCCATAGACATTT
The DNA here is from genome assembly GCA_958450375.1 of Homarus gammarus. Taxonomy (NCBI): domain Eukaryota; kingdom Metazoa; phylum Arthropoda; class Malacostraca; order Decapoda; family Nephropidae; genus Homarus; species Homarus gammarus. Next base: position 861,698 of record CAUDMG010003593.1, on the reverse strand, counting down.
CTTTGACCATTCTTGAAGCTCTCAGAGATCTTCTACAGCTCTTTACAGTTCACTTGGTTGTTAATTTCCCGAAATAGCTTGGCATCATCTGCAAACTTTTGTATGGAGGAATGCACAGCTTCAGGCATGTCATTTATGAAGCAAACAAACAGCAGTGTGCCCAATACACTACCCTGTGGTACCCCGCTTATGACGGGTACAGATGATGATTTCATGCCATTAACGCTATCTGTGTGGGGGAGGGGGTCTCTGTGCTGAATAAATCATCTGGTGTCCCCATAGAGAGGGGTTAAGGACTTGACAAGTGGCAGTTGTACTCCTGTCAACCACAGGTAATGTTGTTTATCATTTTGGTAACTTATCATTTCATCTACTTCTATTATTTCTACTCATACGGCTACTGTTTACAATATCTACAGGTACAATTAACAATTGCCACCCAATAGTGCATAACAGACCATTCAGCTGTGAAAAGGATAAAGTAGAGTAAAGCACTACAGTACTGCCACAAGGGTGAATGAATGACAGCAAATGGAGGCAGAATGGGTGTATGTGTGTACAGTAAGAACTCTGTAACTCAGTGCATATTATTTACCCTTGAACTGTGAACTAAAGAAGTTTTACAATAGATGTTTGGATTTAGAATAAAGTGAACATTACTACAAAATTATTGTATTAGTATTATCTAATCATATGATGCAATACTGACACAGATTCACTTTGTATAGGCTGTTTACTTCACTGCAACATTCCCATACCTGATCCTGATCGTGCTACTGGTGCGAGCTGCCACACTCCCAGGTTACATGGATGGTATTGCCTTCTACCTCACTCCTGACTGGGACAAAGTCTTTAAAGCAAGTGTAAGTAACTGTACTGTCCCTCACACCATTCTAATGTGTTGAGGTCATCCCACTGTTAGATTGATAGATATTTATTCTGTTATATGTCGTACAGCTTTACTGTTGGTTTGCCATTTATAAAGATAATTCAGGTATATAGTTCAGTATGTATATAGACAATGCAGGTATGCAGTTTATGTAGACACTGCAGGTATGCAAACAATGTACCTGGACAGTGTAAGTATACATAATAAAAATTAACAAACAGTAAGGTTGGGTTAAGTTAGGTTTTGAATGTTTTCTAACTAGAACTAGACCAGAGCTAATTGAACCTTCATTTGTCTCTAATTATTCACTGACTTTTTCCTTGCATTTAGGTTTAATGTCACCATCCCTACTGTGATCAGAACGCTGCCGTAAATACCAGAAAGTTCCATTACCTTAAATGTTTATGTTTGCTTCTCGACACTTACTATTGCCACATTGTATTACAGTATATGATAAACACTTTGTGAAATGATTATGTATTTTATCCCATATATTTTGTATGAATGACAGTGAGATCTCTGCATTAGTGTTGCAGAATGATGGAGCCTCTTAATATATTTCTCTGGTTGGATGTTTGTTCATATTAAGTTGCCTCCAGCCAGTAACACTGTCCCAGTCATCACATACACGGCTTGCATCTTGTTTGATCCCATCGCCAGGTGTGGGGTGATGCAGCCATCCAGATCTTCTTCAGTTTGTCACCGTGTTGGGGCGGTCTTATTACCCTTGCGTCTTACAACAATTTCAACAACAACTGCTATAGGTAAGTTCTCATAATAACCTCTCTCTTTATTATCTTTAACTCACTTAGACATTACATTTTGTACCGGGTGAAACAGTGGAGCATGTTCTGTTACTTCAACTGAAGTGTTGTGTATGTTATTTTAAGATTTGTGTTTTCCCAACCATGTGGAGCAGTTCATTTTAATTTTAGTAAATTAATCCTTCTATTGCAAATGTGCCATCAATAGGACAGACAGCCATTGTATCAAAAGTGCTGCACTGAGAGTACTGTACACTTGAAATTTAAACCATTCACATAGAGTGGGTTAAATGGCAAATCATATACAGTACTGTAAGTATTTTGATCTTCAACTTCTTGGAATTGCTTATCATTGGCTAAAAATGCTGAACTTTGATAAATTCATTGTTTTGCAAGTCTACCTGGACAATTTCTGTGGTCAGCTATTATTATTATTATTATTATTATTATTATTATTATTATTATTATTAAATAAAAAGTACACTACAGTAGCCTGTTTGTATGAGACTTGTTCATCATGAAAGTTAGGATGTCACTCACTGTAGGACGATAAACTTCATCACCATTCACCATATTGACCTAAGTGTTGTCTTATATGTTGACGTACACAGTGTAACTAATTATCAAACACCATAAATGAATAGTTAAGTATATAATAATAAATAGACGATCACACTAACAATCGTTCAAGTGTTTCACAGTAAACTATTCAACATGAAGCTTTTGTTATCACTTTGGCCTTTGTGTAGAAGTTTTGGGGGTTCTGGATAACTGTTCAAGCCTTGCATGGAAAATATCATGTTAAGATAAAGGAATAGTCATACTGTATTTACATATTTAATTTTCCTAATAGTCTACTGTACTGTATTCATAATCCAGATTATAAAAACTTTCCCTGTGATTAGACCTGCAAGAGAAGGTTGGGCATTTATCTTTGAAAAAAGATGTTAACCTTGAGTGGAAGTAACTAAGCACTGTACAGGTAACAGTTAACAGCGTCACTGAGTGTGTTATACTTCTCACTGAGATAGGTCAATTATTTTCATAGTTGGATGGAAACTTTTTACTTCAGCTTTTCAGTTCAACAACTTTTATTATAGATAAAGAAAAAATCCTTCCTTTTTATGCTGTACTTATATGCAATAATATTTAATTCCCAATTATATTAGTCATTGGACCAACAAAGGTTCACAAGTTTACTCTCACTTGATGGGTCTAAGTTTAGCTCCAGATAATATTGGTTCCGTATATCTTAGAAGGACTGTCCCAGCAGTGTTGTGTAGTCAATAACAAAGTGACCAAGACTTGGATGAAGATGAATATTCTTATCAAAACAGCTTGATAGAATGTTAATAACTTGTCCTATTTAAGGGGCATAAAATATTTATATAGTATAATCATCATATTTTCTCACAAATGGTTGAGCCCCTTAGGAACAATAATATAAATTACAGTACAGAATACAGTACTGTATTATAAAGGAAAAATATCTTAAATTTAATGAAGCATCGTTATTTACCTAAATTGTGTAGCTGTACTGTATATGTTTTGTGTAGCTATACTGTATATGTTTTGTGTAGCTGTACTGTATATGTTTTGTGTAGCTGTACTGTATATGTTTTGTGTTCCTTTACAGAGATGCCATCGTGGTGTCCCTGGGTAACTGCCTCACCAGCTTCTTCTCTGGATTCGTGATCTTTGGCATCATTGGCTTTATGGCTCACGAACTGGGCGTGCCCGTTGACAAGGTGGCAGCAGAGGGTATGTAGCTCCTACGCCCACAATGGCATTTCCTTCTCAATCTTCTTCAGGGTTAGCATTTCCTATAGGTAACTTGGTTTAATAATCTTTCATAAAGTGACCTGAATCAGCCCTGGAACACCTCTCAGTTGTCAAGTTGTCACTAAATATTCCCAATTGGGTTTTTTGAGGCTTAAATAGGTTTTATTCAGTGGGCATAAAATGGAGGTTGACACTAAAAATAATTTGTCTTCCTTCAATTTACCCAACTGACTAAACACCCCCAGCCTCCTTTAATGTCATTAACTGATATTCAGACATTTTTTATAAAGGTTCTATTCCTTTGAGACTGATCGTTGTATTTCTTGAACTTTTTTTTTAACATAAGAGACATTTTTCCCGTCGTATTACTGATACTGGCGTCAAGGTGTTGATTTTCTATTACTATAATACCAAACACTCAGTCTCTTGTTTACCTCATAGGAACACTGGCTCACACGTCCATGCTTTAACTCAATAAAATTAACGGAAAAAGTTCTAGAATATTGATCCACTTCAGGGATATATTCTTCTTTATTTTTTATTTCACTTTTGTTTCTACAGTAAAATTAATAATCAAATATGAACAAAGTATCACATATATGGCAGATGCTGTATTATACTGACATGTGAGCCAGCCATCTAAATCACAGTCTCCATAGTGTAGATGGTACAGTAAGTCAAGGACCAAAATACTTCATTTACTTTTGGTTCATATGTTTTCAATGCATCAGATTTACAAGCAAAAAAAAAAGAAAAGTATTAATTTTTTACAACAATTTTTTTTGAAGACAATCTTTCAAAAGTTAGAGCCATCCATATACTATATCAGTGCAGTGTCTGTCCATCACACCCACCACTTGTAGATCCAAACTTAATCCTCAATTTTAATTCCATTGCCAGAAACCAGAAGACATTTATTAAATTCCTCATGTCATGTTGTAAGTAGCCCCATGTTCCAACCACACAAACTCCTCCACCGAGGCTGAATAAACTGGTACGTATCTGTAACTAACATTATAGACTAATGCGATGACGGTCATTGGTGCCACTAACTGCAGGTAAGCTACAGGTAATATTGTACATCACTCAAGGACAATACAAGATACAAGGGTGTCACCATTAGCTTGGTGTGTATTGGTAAATGTTGCTATTTTATATTTGTCACATTCTTGGCAACTGTCTTCTTCACAACGTTTGGTGATTACTATAAGTGGCTTCCTGTTACACTCTTCATGTTGGTTACAGAGAGGAGACATGCTACTGTTGTAACGTGCTTGTTAGGTAAGCATACGGTAGAAGGTAACGTGTAGTGTGTAGATCACTGTTTCGTGGCCCGCTTAAGGACACCGGTATCTCGTGTGCCCTCACGCATCCTTGTGTCTATCACCGGTGTGCCTTACCATTGGTCCCTTGGCGAGTTGGCTTGGACACTCTCTGTGGGCGCGTCACCTCACCATCACCAGTAGGGTAGCATACCTCCACGAAAAGTTCTGATGTGGAGTCGTTTTATGCACGTTCTAGGAGCGGGCCTGGCGTTCGTGGCTTACCCCGAGGCCGTGGCCCGCCTACCTCTGTCGCCGGTGTGGTCCATGTTGTTCTTCGCCATGTTGCTGACTCTGGGTCTTGGCACGCAGTTTACTATCCTAACCACCATCATCACCACCATTACTGATGACTTCCCAGCCCTGCGCGGCAAGAACTTCAAGTGAGTCTACCCGCCAACACCTCACCGGCAACATGCTCCCCAACCATGTATATATTAACAGTATTGTGGGGTGAACTCACATATGGTATGTGATTATCCGTGTGACTAACCTTCATTCATGGCAGGGTATCAGTCATCCTCTGGAGCACTTGGCTAGAAAGCCATTATGATATTAATATTTTATATGATAATTTCTTCCCCCTGCACAAGCATCAAATATGCAACAACTGCAGGTGACCAGAAATGTTGGCACGGACTTTACTGCTTCATAAATTATTTGTGAATGCTTGCTATGGCAGTGGATACCAACAGTCATTGGCATGATATGCCCCAGCCTGGCACTGGCAGCCAGTTGTCCTAACCGATGACTCTCCAATGGCTCCTTGGTAAACACTGTCACAGCTTGCTCAGAATATTAATCATGACCTTCTACTCAGGGAAAAAATACCATACCAAAAGTTGTCTGCCCTCTTGATGGAGTGTGTTGAACACTGAACTGTGCCATAACTCTGCTCTGCCATTTCATTGTTTTGTATTATAATATTTACTTGTGGTGAACCTTTGTATTATAAGTGTTAATATTTTTATCATTAGCAAAACTTAACTGTGTTTTTGTGGTTAAATATGAGTTTTATTTGTTGATAATTATAAGCTTTGGGGGCTTGTGCTGCTTCATGTTCAGAGCTGACCTACTGCCTTGTACCACAGGTGGGTCCTCCTAGTTGCCTGTGGCGCCATGTACTGTGTGGGGCTCTCCATGGCAACCAAGGGTGGAATGTACGTCCTGCAGATGATGGACTCTTACTCCTCCACGTTCTCGGCTCTCATGGTCGGCATGGCCGAGGTGAGACCATCCACGACAGCAGTTATTACCTTTTTGTTTCCAAGAGAATAAATTTATTTTTGTCATGAGAGTAAATTAGCCTTTTATTTCCAATAGAACAATTAACTGTTTTATACGAGAATAAGATATTTGTCTTATTTCCAAGAGAATAAATTGACATTCTCTTACAGTAATAATACAGTAGATATCTATCATGATGGTTTGAGTTGAGCTGCTTGTGTACAGTGCTGCAGGGTGAGTACAGTAATACCTGAACCCTTCTTAAGTATGTCAATATTCCTGTCTCAGTCTTTCCTCGGGTTCACTCTGTATCGCTTCCTCCTCACCTCGGGAATAATTCACTCAGTGTCACAATTCCATTTGTATTCTCTTAACCCCCTTTGATTATTACAGTATTCAGAGTCCCCATCTGATGTCCTCCACCTAACCTCACATCCACTCTATTAAAGATCCTTTCCAGCTGTTAGTGTTATGGTTCAATCTATTACTAGTTCTGTACAGTACAGTGGTCCCTCCATTAACGAGCACAGTTGGTTCCACAGAATCACTCGTTAACTGAATATTATTTTAATGGGATATTGGGTAATTGGTTCCAGCTCACAGAAAAAGTACATACAAAGTACTGTATACCGGTAATAGAATTCACAAAACATTAAATATAAACCAAATACAGTATTGTACTGTACAGTATACTGTACAATGATAAATAAAAAACAATAGAATATTTTAACACTTTGAGTTGTATATGTAGGATGTTGTTGGTTGAGTTGAAGGGTGGAGGAGGAGGAAGATGAATAATTGTAGACACAGTCGATGACATGCCAGATTCTTTACAGTGCAGTGGTTCTAATGCCTTGTCCTAATTCTTAATAATTTCTTGTTTCGCTTGAATTGAAATCGCCTTCCGAGATTTCTTCTGACCCGTGCTTGGTAATTTCACCGAATAAAATTTTAAGTTCACAACAATTTATTTAACTAATTCCAGATTGTTTTATTTAAACCAACATTTCACTGTATATTATCAATATGTTAACTAAATTTCAGAATGACCAATGATTTTAATATAAAAAATGCAAAAATATTTACTGAACTATGAACATATGTAAACATAGAACCGATTACACTATTGGCAGACTAGCCGATCAGCTGATGCACGCACCAAAAGGTGTTTCACGTAAGGCTGTCGTTAATAGAATTTGTACTCATTAATAGAACTGAAAGTCCTTACGGGAGGTAACTCATTAACTGAAATCTCGTAGATTGAAGCGCTTATTTATGGAGGGACCATTGTACTGTAAAGTATACACAGTACAGGGGGTCCCCGACTTACGAAAGCCCGCTGATACGAACCAATGAGGTTAAACTTTGAATTTATAGTACAGTGAACCCTCACTTTACGCGGTTAATTCAACCCACGGCGGCCCGCGTAAAGTGAACAACATAACATATGGGATTAATTGAAATAGAGACCGGGCCGACCCCCAAACTCCACTTTTTCAGACACAATACCTACATTGTAGTAAAAATAACTTCTTAATTTTATGATGGTATGCACACACAATTAATAATTAAGAGAAATATCAATAATATTAGGTTTTTTAACACTTACATTAGTAGAAAAGATGGCTGGGCACACGGGGATGGGGGGGTTGGTTCCGAGGCAGAGGGCAGATTATTGGCCCTCACCTGTATCACTTGTATCAATTGTATCACTATCCACCACAGAGGCTTGCAGGGCCTCTTTGTCAAACCCCTCAAAATCCATATCCTCACTATCATTATCACTATCACTGACTTGGGCCGGCTGTGGTGGGTGGCGGGTGAAGAACTCGGTAATGTTTTGATGACTGGGCGACCTTGTGCGCACCCTGCTCGTTCCGCTCTTCGCATAAAAGGGTACACACACCGCGGAAAGTGAGCATTCCGGTTTCGGCAGGGTACCTTGTAAACGTGGAAACGCGTAAAGTGGGACTGCGTAAAGCGAGGGTTGACTGCATTTTATTTACCTGATGACCTATTTTTTACTTTCATTTACTGTATTTTGTCATTCTATTTCTTCTTTTCTCTTAAATTAAATGATATTAGATGTATATAAGGACTTAGGGTATGATATAGTGGGGTTTTAAACATTGTTCTGTAAGTACAGTATGCACATGGAATGTGTTTCGACTAACTTACAGTACAGTACTATGGGTAAAAGCCAATGATATGGTCGAGTCTCAAAATAAGACCATTCACAATTGCAGCTTTTATGGATCATCTGAAGATTAGCCCCAAGTGTTCGCCTGAAGTTTTGTAACCCAGCTAAACCAGCCCAAACTTTGACCATCCCAAACTGTCTGTTGGGGGCAGGGGCTTATCTTCATGTCATCTATAAAACTAAACTTGTGAATGAACTTATTTGTGGTCTCAAAAATGTTTTCTAAATGTATTGAATTATTTCAAGGGACATTAATTACTACTGGCAATTACTCATTTTTTTTTATGCCACATCCTTAACCACCATGTAAAGGAGAATCTTTGTATGAAATATGAATAAAATCTGCAGTTTGACCTCAGGATATTGTACACGTATTTTCACTTTATTTATTTATCATTTCACCACCGAACACCTTGGTGACCATTCAGGCTGTTGTTCTGTCCTTTATTCTTCAGTATTAGTACTGTACAGAAGGAAACCTACCACGACTGTTAGGGTCACACTGGATAACACCCTTCTCACATCTGAACATGGCTGGGGATTGAACCCAGAACACAATGATGACAGACAGGTGTTACCATCAAGTGAGGCTCAGGATGACTCTTTTCACTGATGTTTCTTCATTTGCTTTGAGTAAGATCAATTCATCATATTAATTTACTTCTATGATTTATTTAAAATTTTTCCCAACAGGTTACGGTGGTGACATGGATATACGGTGTTGACAACTTCTTGGAGGACATCAACAAGATGTTAGGGTTCTACCCATACCCAAGAATATTTTGGAAGTACATATGGAAGTTTGGTATGCCTCTGGTGGTGACGGTGAGTACTGTAACAAAGTGTTTAAGTAATATTGTTTATATAATATGTAATGAATGTGTGTCTCAAGATAGGAATAACTCAAAAGTTTTTGCAGAGAAAGAAATTGTGTCATTGAAGTAGTTTTGTCAATAGAGAAAGTATCAGTATTAAAAGTTGTACTTATAAGTTTTTGAGGTGTAGAGAAGGCAGTGAAAGGTTATCAGGGAACTTGTAGAACACACTGTAAATATTAACCGAGACATGAGTGAATAGGTCAATGTTGGAGCAAAATAAGTCCTGTGCTGGTCAGTTGCAGATCACCCAAACAGTATTTATATAAATGTATGGAACAAGATTTACAATAATAGTTGTAACTCGACCTTTTTCTACATCTTGGGACTAAAATGTTCCAACTGTACTGTAATTGCTTTCTAATTTCCAGACTATTTTGATCTTCTCTTGGATTGACTATGTTCCAGCAAGATACGGAGATTATCAGTTTCCAGTATGGGCCAATGTTGTTGGCTGGATGCTGTCTTTCTCATCAGTGACTCTTATACCTATTGTGGCAATCTATAAGATCCTGTGGGAGAAGGGCCCACTGGTCAAGGTGAGTCGCAGTACTTAGTATCAGTCAATAGAGACTAGTGTGATTGGTGGCTCACAGACACAGTACAGTACAGTATATAGTACCAGGTGAGAGGAGATCAGGGGTCCTTTCTTAATAAGAGTGTACAATACATTAGTGAGTTATGAGAGATATAAACCATTTACAAACTTAGTAATAAGCTCAGTTTCATTTGCACAAAATCAATGTCTACTCAGAGTTTCAAAGAACATAGCCTCCACATAAACAAAGCCTTACTGTATAGTGGTACTTTTTCCAATCAAATAATTATGATATGTTAATTAATTTGTAGGATCAGAGACTTGTACAGTATTATGAGTACAGTATATCACAGGAAAACTGTAAATACATTTAATAGAAGTTCAAAAGATAATGAGATTGGTAAGAGCGGCATATTGCAAATTATTTTCTGTGTGTGTGTGTGTGTGTATATATATATATATATATATATATATATATATATATATATATATATATATATATATATATATATATATATATATATATATATATGTATAATTTTTTTTTTATTCAGCGGTTGAAGAAGCTGATTCAGCCTCTGCCAGAGTGGGCTCCTCCTTCAGAAGTTTACATCAGACCTAATGATTCATTTGGTGCCAAACCTCTCCTTAAAGTGACTTCTTTTGGTAAGTAGTGCACAGCTTGTGTCTTCTTTATGTTTAGTACAGTATATAAACAATATATTTTTACTTAAATTACTAATAAGATAAGATTACATGTGATCATATATGTTAATATTGATGTTTTTTTTCTTACAGATGAAGATACCGTGAACAAAATGTAAAATATATATATATATATATATATATATATATATATATATATATATATATATAATATATATATATATATATATATATATATATATATATATATATATATATATATATATATATATATATATATATATATTTTGTTCCAGCAAATGCACTTCTGTTGAAAAGAATTATTTGAACATTATGCCTGGAAAATTCCTTGAACACTACCAGCTCTGTGGAAGACACTATGTACTGTACTGTACTGTATGGAGCTGTGGTGCAAGTCTCTTAGTGATCTTATTTTATATTGTTTTAGTTTACACTGATTCATTTGTGAAGGTAATTTATTACTGTACTGTTATGTGACTTACAGACAACCATGGGCATTTTTTTCTCTTCAGTTAGAGAAAGCACCAAAGAGTAGAGATGTGTGTGTGTGTGTGTGCACAGTACACATGGTACAAGATGTAGGCTGGTGTTCCTGGGCTGTATCCTAAAGTACAGCAAACTTACAAATTAATTTAGTAATTAACATTATGCTGTATATGTTATATGTCTACTGTCCTTGTGTAGTCGTTAATAGTATAAATACAATACACATGTATGAGGCAGATACTATTTAGTTTGGTCTTGTATCTTTGGTCAAATAAGTTATAAGGCAACCTAAAAGTTAACATTAAAATACGATGACACAAGTAAAGTTTAAACTGACTCATAGTTTAAGCTTTGCATTAGGCATTAATTTGTGTGGGGAACACAATAATTGCTTATAACTCCATTAACTAAATATTAAGTCACAGCTTGAAGAAATAAAACATAAATTCTCACCTTTTCTCTGATACAGATTTAATGTTTTCCTGTAAGTTTTAGTCCTATAAAGGTAAATCTTATTGCCGATACAAAACAAGTCAATCGTATATTCTCATCAGTGTTATATTTAATTCAATAAAAGGTTTGCTTTACATTAATCCTAATGCTGCTAGATTTTAAAAACAATTTATTATTTTAAATGTAAAAGGAATATAAACCAAGGATAAAATGCTAGTAAAGATAGTTCACCAAGCACTTGTTTTTACCATAATACACAGCTTGGTAACGTCACCGATGTAAACGTGCATCATCTGGTGACCTCCGAGTGTGCCCGCATCTTCTTTGGGACCAGTGTATCAACAATATACGGGTACACCAGCATAGCTCAAATCCCAAGCAAGGAACACATGAAGTATTACAGATTTCCCAGAGATAAGAAAACTTGTGATAAATGGATAAATGCCTACAAGTGTTCTGATAAAATTAACACCACATTAGGCGAGCCAAGAACTTTATTGAAGAGAGTTCATATTTCTTTGGTATCTCCTTAATTCTGGAATGTCCGCCGATATCCAGGTATCTACAAGAAGGTGAGAGAAACTTGCTCTATTTTCTTAAGTACAGTAGTATACATTGTAAGGCAATATCCAGTTGTCAAGAGTACTCTCAAACATTCACCTTGCCGTGTCTGGCAAAAGGAAAATCTTTATATTGGTAATAAGCTAAAAAAAAAATTTGTTGCTTTGTCCATGTCATTAGCAAAATGCATCCCCCCTTCCCCCCAGGTGTTTTCTTGTAATATTTTGCTTTTTTTTTCCTATATCACTTATTTTTTGGAGGATTATAAGATCATAAGGCATTCATTTTGTTATACCTGTCCACAGCCTTAACCTTACAAGCATTCTCAAAAAATTAAACAATCAAATATCAACCAAGGCAAGGTCGTCACCAACTGGTCACCAGATGATGTGCATTGCTCGCATGACGTCATTGAACAGGGCGGAGCTAAAGTTTATGATGTTACAGCGGTCTGCCCTTCCTGTTTTTAGTCCTTGATATAAACCACATATATACTATAGTTTAAGAGACACTGCACCCTTTGTTGCCATTAAGTAACATTAATTATCATTTTATAATTTGACAATGAACGCTGTTTAAATCTATGTAAGACAAAATAAAGGAGGAACTGAAGTAGCTACAATGGACATACTGTAGAGGTCACAAGATATTTCAACTCACTTTGGTTAATATTCAGATCAAATGACATGATCTTTTTTCTCAAAAAACAAATTTTCTATTCGAGTTTACTCAAGATTCACGTCACAGAAACATGGTTAACAACACCAACACTCACTGTGTGAAGAAAATAGTTATTCAGTGATGGGGAGTGAGTGAGGTGTTGAGTGGTGCAGTACTTGTGAGTGTCAGAGTACAGTAATGGTGAAGATAATTTATAAAGGTTGAGGTTGGTGGTTGTTTGTCCTGGATTAGTGATGTTATCCAGTTATAATAGGAAGAGAAGTACAACTCAAGGTAAGACTTAGAGTTAAACCAAGTCTGTCTTAACTAACTGGATGAACAAAACAATTGGCAGTGATCATCAGATGACAGTGCCGGGCTTCCCAGGTGCCGTACTCATGAATTACAACAGACAAACACATCCACATGCTGATCCATAATTATTCAGTTTGACACTAGAAGTTTTGCTGAGCCACTCAAAAGGTTGCAGACTCAAGCATCCAGTTAAATGATGAATAAATGTTCTCAGGTGTACTTATTCCCAGAACTTATGATTATTGTAATTTTAACACGCATGTTTAAAGTTGTGAACAAGTTTAGGTACTTAGAAGTAATGTTTAATTATGGAAGCAATTGAGAAAGAGAGTAACGCAAGGAAGAGGTGATATCTAATTCTTTGAAAATTTTTGTTTTATTTTTAAAATCAATTTTTTGGTGAGCAATCAACAAAAATTCCATTTGTAAATAAGGTAATTTTGCTAATAAAGTTAGGACTGATGAACTGTGCCCCTGTGATGTTACTTTCAGTCTTGTTAACAGTAGGAGAGATGATCCTCTTGTTGTCCCACACACTACTGTATTACCAAGATTTTCATATTTGATAACAAACTCTTTTTCCATCTTTTGGTTTATTTTACTGTTATTGTACAGTACAGTGCTTGCTGACCTAATGCAAATGGTTAGTAAGTTGTCTTCATCAGCAGTTCTTAAACCAATTGTGATATGGATTTTAATTTTGAATCACCTATTACGGCTTTCATATTAAGTCAAAATGGTTATTTTTTCATGTAAAATAAAGCAATTAGACTTTTATGCAAAGAACTAATGTACTTATATTTTATGTAAATAACATACAGTACACATATTTCTTAACAACAGTCAAGTAGATTCTCCTGATGGTCTGTATCCTTCAATGAAAGTCTAATGTCAAGGGGTAAATGTTGAGGTAATGTGAATGACTGGTAAAACTTGTGGTTAATGAAGAAGATGGATAAAGTTCGTTAAAACAGCAACAATCATAATTATGAATTGGTTCAGAATTATGTGATGCAACTGTGTCAGCTGCTCGAAAGTTCTTTCAATCAGTCAGTGAAGATTGTTAGCCATAAGCTACTGACACCACACCACACCACCCTCCTCTACCCTACCAATTGCTGGTGTGTAATTTATTCAATATTTATACACACAGTAAGTGTAATATTTTTCCATACAGTAATTTATCTTTGTTGTTCCCCTCTTTGTATTTTATAAATTCCTCCTTCAGCATCCCACTGTAACTCACTCAGTAATGTACACACACCAACAGCTGTTCTTCACTACTATAGTGTGATTTTATACCTGTAGCAAAACTCTTTTACAAATATTTTGAATACTTCTTGAATTCCCACAATTGTGAATGTAAATAATACGTACAGTAAATATATATTATTACATATCTAGGGTAGAAACAGTATCTCATGTTCTGCTGCATTAAAAAAGAGAGAGAGAGAGAGTGTGTGTGTGTGTGCGCGCGCGTGTGTGTGTGTGTGACTTTTTTTTAATGCAACATAAACATGATAGTGTAACACGAGTTGTTGTAGACTGAGGTGGCTAATACAACTGATGCCTTGTATGCCACCACCTTTTACTTAGATAATAAACTATTGTATATTGCTATGTATATAGAAGCAAAGATATTTGTAAGTTTAGGAAGATGCAGTAGTGTTCGTTGCTCAGTATGTGTTTTATGACAAACTGTCATCGTGACTTTTGGGATCATGTGAGGAACAACCTTACCCAACTAAGTCACATGTGTGAGTTACTGAATTATGTACAGTACTACTTTATGTAACTCATGGACTGTGAGTTACTGAATCATGTACAGTACTACTTTATGTAACTCATGGACTGTGAGTTACTGAATCATGTACAGTACTACTTTATGTAACTCATGGACTGTGAGTTACTGAATCATGTACAGTACTACTTTATGTAACTCATGGACTGTGAGTTACTGAATCATGTACAGTACTACTTTATGTAACTCATGGACTGTGAGTTACTGAATCATGTACAGTACAGTACTACCTTATGTAACTGAGTTATGGTACATGTTACGTACTACCTTATATAATTAATATACATATGTGACATGAGATCAACTCGTATACTACCATATGTAACTTATATATGTGGCTTGAATCATGTGAAATACTACCTTATATAAGTGATGTGTAAGACATATCAGGCTCTGAAATGCTGTACTGGGCTGTATTTTACAGTCAACATTTGAGTATAAAGTTGTTATATTTCTCGCGAAATATTGGGGGTCACATTTCTCATCAATATTGAGAGAAGAGATACAGA
Source organism: Homarus gammarus (assembly GCA_958450375.1). Lineage (NCBI taxonomy): Eukaryota > Metazoa > Arthropoda > Malacostraca > Decapoda > Nephropidae > Homarus > Homarus gammarus. The sequence continues at coordinate 846,629 of CAUDMG010003593.1, read as the reverse complement.
CATAAGTACTGTGCTCATACTTTCTTCCCCTGTAACCTTGACTGTGACGAGGTAAGTGATACGTAACCTCTTAATGTTAGCGGCAGTGACTAATAATGTTTCAAACAAAACCACTAGTTGCTCCTGTAATGTTTCTCCTGTTGTACCCACTAAACTAATTTCATGCATTAAAGGGCATGGAAAATTTCTATGATATGTGTGTTGTGTATATTTTTTTTTTGTAACATCGGTAAAGTTTTGTGGCCAAGGATAGTGTAAGACCGTGCTCTTGTTAACTCTCACATTAAATATATTACTTATTTCATTTGAAAGACAAACAATATATTTCCTGCACATTTCACAACTGTATTTTATTTCCATTTTATGTTTTGCTGTTGTGTTATTATTCATTATTTCACCCTTTATATTATTGTACAGCAAAGTCTGCAACAATTGGTACATTATTTTGCCCAAAAATTAACAACTAAAATTTTGAGAACCAACTTGTATTTCTGAAGATTTTCTCACAAGCTTCGAGACCATTGACAGTACTTTGTCAGCACCATTGATGGCATGTTAATGTGGGTGAATGAATGTGTGTTTGTGTTGTGCATGTGACCATTATGTAAATAATCTTAAAATAAAGTATCAGAGAGAAAATCAATACATATGAGATAAAGTTCAATGTGTAAGAGCTCATCTTTACCACTAGCAGCAAAACATTCAGAATCTATTTGCAATTGAGTAATGAGGTCAACATTAATGTGGCAACATACTGTACTTAACTCAGTCTGAAACTTTGAGCTTTTCTTCTTGAAAGATCACTTGGCTCCACTGTGGTGCATGACACATGTTCTTATCAATAATGTACAGTACAATAATGTTTGATGAACTGTCACTAAGAGTATTAAGTAAAACTGTATTAGTTTAGTGAGGTATTCTTGATGGAGGAACTGATTACACTGTGGAGCAGCCAACTGTGTTTGAATACTTTCTTCTTGGATGGTATATGAGCACTTTCTTGATATTGTTATAAACATAGATTATATGATGTAAATAAAAGCATTTATTCACATGTCTAAGTATATATCTTGTTTGTCTTGGAGTTAGGGATGTGTTTTCACTCTTCATCTTAAAGGATTCTAAAGGATGCAGTCATGGATCTCTCCTATTACTTGTGTCCAAGAGGATCATTTTCCTGTAGTTTCATCTGGAAATTAAAAAACTAAGTTAATTTTCCTAATTCTGTCTATTCAACTGTTTTATGATTCAGAAAGTTTCACCAAGCACTAGAAGACAATATTGAGGCTCCGCACATCATAACTTCATATTGATTCACCTAAACGGTTCTCAAGTTGAAGCTATAACATCTTCACAAACTCAACACCGAGAACATGGCGTCATTTTCCAAGGGCACAACTGTAGTGGAAATTCACCAAACCTGTTAAAAGCTTTTGCTGCACTAATTTATCACCATTTATATGAATGCATCTGAGTGCTAACAGGTGATTATCCAAGGTATGAACAGTCAAAATGTTGACAGACAGAATGGCATCTCTTCTGAATTGTGCCAATATTCCTGCCTTTCTCAGACATGAATTTCACCTCAACCTGTACTGTATTCAGAAACAAAGTCTCTTTCTCTCTTCTTATCTTGCTTAAGATAATAAAAGTTGTACATATTGTATACTTACTGGAAACTGTATATTGTGGTGTGAAAACACAAATAAAAAATGCAAAACAATTTGTCTATTAGCAGCCCAACAACAAAGGAATGAGAGATGGTGTACTGTACTATACTATAGACTTTACTATACTATACAGTATAGTACTATACAGTACTATACTGTACTGTACTATACTATGCTGTACAGGCTGTACTGTACTGTACAGTACTTGGTAGCGCCACCGCCCCTGAAATTACCCCCGGGGGCGCCGCTGTCCCTGACAAGGGCCCCCCGAGGTACCCAGCCAGGTGTGACAGACACCCTCCCAGGGGTGGCAGGGGCCCCTGGGACACTCCCAGAAGCAGCAGGGGCCCCTGGGATCCTTCCAGAGGCGACGGAGGCCCCTGGGACTTTCCCAGATGCAGTGGGGTCTCCTGGGACCCTCCCAGGAGCGAAGGGGGCCAATGTGAACCTTCCAACTGCGGCGAGGACCCTTTCATGGGCAACAGGGGCTCCTGTGACCCTTCTCGGTGCGGCGGGGGCCCCTCAGACCCTCCCAGGAGCGGTGGTGCTCCCTGAGATCGTTCTAAGGGCGGCAGGGACCACTAGAATTCTCCCAGAGGTGGCGGGAACTTTTGGGACCCTCCCAGAGGCGGCAAGGCCCCTGGAACCCTCCTAAGGGCGTCACATACCCCTGGACCCTACCAGAGGTGGTAGGAGCCTCTGAGACCCTCACAGCTGCTCAGGGACCTCTGGGACGCTCCCATCAATTCCATACTTAAATGTGATTGGTGGACTGAAATGTATACCCACCAAATTACAGCCAATAGGAGAAGAGACCAGTCAGTCAGCACAACACCCCAACTTATGTTTTCCTGTTGAATATTATTTTCGATTCCATTGTGAACAATGGAATGGAGAATGATAGCCAACAGGAAAACATAAGTTGGGGTGTTGTGCTGACTGACTGTTCTCTTCTGCTATTGGCTGTAAATTGGTGGGTATACAGCCAATAGGAGAAGGGAACAGTCAGTCAGCACAACACCCCAACTTATGTTTTCCTGTTGGATATTGTTCTCCATTCTGCTGTTAAGGAAGCGATAATAGTAGAAATGTTATAATGGGCATTGTAGTCCCATCTATCAGAGCTCTAAATAGCACAAAAACATCTGCCCCCAGGGACCCGCACCTGGGGTGCTGCTACAAGCAGGATTGACGATAGCCCCTGGGACACTCCCAGAGGCAACAGGTGCCCCTAGGACCCTTATAGAGGCGTCGAGAGCTCCATGGACCTTTCCAGAGGCGGTGGGGTCCCCAGGGCTCCTCCCAGAGGCAGCGAGGGCCCCTGGGACCCTTCCAGATGCAGCGAGGACCCTTACAGGGGCAGTGGGGTCTTCAGGGACCATCGCAGGGATGGCGGTGCCCTCTGGAATCCAACCACGGAAAACGGGGGCCCCAGGAATCCTCCCAAGATCGGTGGGGGCTCTTGCATCCCTCCTAGGTGCAAGGGGGGGGGAGGACAGGGGGCCCCTCAGACCCTCCCAGGAGCGGTGGTGCCCCCTGAGATCGTTCTAAGGGCGGCAGGGACCACTAGAATACTCCCAGAGGTGGCGGGGACTTTTGGGACCCTCCCAGAGATGGCAAAGCCCCTGGAACCCTCCTAAGGGTGTCAAATACCCCTGGACCCTCCCAGAGGTGGCAGGAGCCTCTGAGACCCTCACAGCTGTTCAAGGACCTCTGGGATGCTCCCATCAATTCCATACTTAAATGTGATTGGTGGACTGAAATGTATAACCACCAAAGTACAGCCAATAGGAGAAGAGACCAGTCAGTCAGCACAACACCCAAACTTATGTTTTCCTGTTGTATATTATTTTCGATTCCATTGTGAACAATGAAATGGAGAATAATACCCAACAGGAAAACATAAGTTGGGGTGTTGTGCTGACTGACTGTTCTCTTCTCCTATTGGCTGTATACCCACCAAATTACAGCCAATGGGAGAAGAGACCAGTCAGTCAGCACAACACCCCACCTTATGTTTTCCTGTTGAATATTATTTTCGATTCCATTGTGAACAATGAAATGGAGAATAATACCCAACAGGAAAACATAAGTTGGGGTGTTGTGCTGACTGACTGTTCTCTTCTCCTATTGGCTGTATACCCACCAAATTACAGCCAATAGGAGAAGAGACCAGTCAGTCAGCACAACACCCCAACTTATGTTTTCCTGTTGTATATTATTTTCGATTCCATTGTGAACAATGAAATGGAGAATAATACCCAACAGGAAAACATAAGTTGGGGTGTTGTGCTGACTGACTGTTCTCTTCTCCTATTGGCTGTATACCCACCAAATTACAGCCAATAGGAGAAGAGAACAGTCAGTCAGCACAACACCCCAACTTATGTTTTCCTGTTGGATATTGTTCTCCATTCTGCTGTTAAGGAAGCGATAATAGTAGAAATGTTATAATGGGCATTGTAGTCCCATCTATCAGAGCTCTAAATAGCACAAAAACATCTGCCCCCAGGGACCCACACCTGGGGTGCTGCTACAGGCAGGATTGACGATAGCCCCTGGGACACTCCCAGAGGCAACAGGTGCCCCTAGGACCCTTATAGAGGCGTCGAGAGCTCCATGGACCTTTCCAGAGGGGGTGGGGTCCCCAGGGCTCCTCCCAGAGGCAGCGAGGGCCCCTGGAACCCTTCCAGATGCAGCGAGGACCCTTACAGGGGCAGTGGGGTCTTCAGGGACCATCGCAGGGATGGCGGTGCCCTCTGGAACCCAACCACGGAAAACGGGGGCCCCAGGAATCCTCCCAAGATCGGTGGGGGCTCTTGCATCCCTCCTAGGTGCAAGGGGGGGGGGAGGACAGGGGGCCCTCTCAGACCCTCCCAGGAGCGGTGGTGCCCCCTGAGATCGTTCTAAGGGCGGCAGGGACCACTAGAATACTCCCAGAGGTGGCGGGGACTTTTGGGACCCTCCCATAGATGGCAAAGCCCCTGCAACCCTCCTAAGGGTGTCAAATACCCCTGGATCCTCCCAGAGGTGGCAGGAGCCTCTGAGACCCTCACAGCTGTTCAAGGACCTCTGGGATGCTCCCATCAATTCCATACTTAAATGTGATTGGTGGACTGAAATGTATAACCACCAAAGTACAGCCAATAGGAGAAGAGACCAGTCAGTCAGCACAACACCCCAACTTATGTTTTCCTGTTGTATATTATTTTCGATTCCATTGTGAACAATGAAATGGAGAATAATACCCAACAGGAAAACATAAGTTGGGGTGTTGTGCTGACTGACTGTTGTCTTCTCCTATTGGCTGTATACCCACCAAATTACAGCCAATAGGAGAAGAGAACTGTCAGTCAGCACAACACCCCAACTTATGTTTTCCTGTTGTATATTATTTTCGATTCCATTGTGAACAATGAAATGGAGAATAATACCCAACAGGAAAACATAAGTTGGGGTGTTGTGCTGACTGACTGTTCTCTTCTCCTATTGGCTGTATACCCACCAAATTACAGCCAATAGGAGAAGAGAACTGTCAGTCAGCACAACACCCCAACTTATGTTTTCCTGTTGGATATTGTTCTCCATTCTGCTGTTAAGGAAGCGATAATAGTAGAAATGTTATAATGGGCATTGTAGTCCCATCTACCAGAGCTCTAAATAGCACAAAAACAACTGTCCCCAGGGACCCACCCAGGTGCCACCAGAGGCAGGATTGGCAGTAGCCCCTGGGACACTCCCAGAGGCAGCTTATAGAGGCGTCGGGGGCCCCTGAGGCCTTCCCAGTTGCAGCAGGGGTACCTGGGACCTATCCAGGTAAGACAGGGCACCTGCAACCCTCGCAGGGGTTGCTAGAGTCCCCAAGGACACTTGCAGGGGCGGCACGGTCCTTAGGTACCCACAAAGGTGTGGTGAGGACACTCTCCGGGGCGTCGAAGGCCCCAAGAACCCTCCCAGAGGCGATGGGGGGCCTTTGGGACCCTCCGGGGAGCAAAGAGGGCCACTGCGACTCTTCCAGATGCAGCGAGGACCCTTTCAGGGGCAGTGGGGTCTTCAGGGACCATTGCAGGGCCGGCAGCGCCCTCTGGAAACCAACCACAGAAAACGGGGGAACCAATAACCCTCTCAAGATTGGTGGGGGCTCTTGCAACCCTCATAGGTGCAGCGAGGGCCCCTGGGACCCTCCCAGGAGCGGCGGCACCCTGAGACATTTCAAAGGGCGGCAGGTGCCCTGCCAAACCTGGTAAGGTCCCAGGAGCCACCGCCACACCTGGGAAGGTTTCAGGGGTCCCCGATGCCTCTATAATGGTCCCAGGGGCACCTGCTGCCTCTGGGAGGGTCCCAGGGTTCTGCACCGCTCTTGGGTGTCTCCCAGGGGCTCCTGGGAGATTGAATGGGGACTCTGCCGCGCTTGAGAGGGTCCCAGTGGCTACCACCCGCTCCTATGAGAGTACCTGGGGTCTCCAGCCGCCCCTGGGAGTGTTGCAGGGGCCCCGCCGACCTTGGGAGGATCCCAGGAACCCCCACTGCACCTGGGAAGGTCCCAGGGGCCCACGTTGCCTTTGGGAGGATCCCTGGGTTCTGTGCCGCCCTTGAGAGGGTCTACGGGGGCCCAGTTACCCCTGGGAGGTTTCATGGGGACCTCGCCACCCCTGGACCCCCTGCTGTCCCTAGGAGAGTCCCATGGGAAGTCGCCTACCCTGGGGGCACCGCCACCCCTGCCAAACTACCAGGAGCCTCCACCCTGAGTGTCCCGGGGACCCCCGCCACTCATGGGAGGGTTCCCACCGCACCTGGGAGTGTCCCAGGCAGGGAGGGAGGCAGGCAGGCAGGGAGTAGTCAGGGAGACAGTGAGCATGCAGGCAAGCAGGAAGGAGATGAAGGAGGGAGGCAGGGAGGAAGCAGTGGGGAGGGAGGCAGGGGACAAGCAGGGAGCAAACAGTGAAGGAGGGAGGGAGGGACAGCAGTAGAGAGAGAGAGAGAGAGAGAGAGAGAGAGAGAGAGAGAGAGAGAGAGAGAGAGAGAGAGACATTTTTCTGGGACACCCTCTATATATATATACATCCTTGACCACCGGAGGATCAAGATCTATTAGGCACCCGCTCTTGCTGCAGGCTGTCCCAGCCAATATTGTCCCATTCCCCAAATCCCTCTCGATAAAATCATTGTTTTGATATAGAAACTCGACAAAGAGCAGTTAGTCCTGTGAGAACAAAATTAAACCAGGTGATTTATTTTCATAATTACATTCAATGGAATACAACAATAACAAATTGTACAAAGGATGGCATCACATCTCTATGAGTTGGTATATAAAACTGTTAAACTGGATTACATAATAATCAAACAATATATACTGTATACTGAACTGTACACCTAATAGCTGATGTACTTAAATTAATATATAAACATAACATACAAGATTATTAAGGTTACTGAACATTTGATATCATTCGGTAGAAAAAATGTGTACAGTATCTCTTCTGACAAGAAAATATTTACTGATCTCGAATTACTGGGGATGTGATTCGCTACAATGCACAACAATCAGATAAGGGTTTAATGGTGACAAAATAATAGTAACTCCTAAAAGACATTAGGCATACATATCACAAATGATCCCTCATGGAGTACAAATAATCACTGGACTTGGTATGTGTACTAATACCATGTTGAACATCATGAAAATATGAAATATAAAGTTTTAGTTATGTACACTTGTAGTTCTTCACATACAATGGACATTTGCAAACAAGAGCTGTCAGATAAATTCATTGGTATATATAATTTCCTAGCCAGTATACAGTACTTGGAAATTTGCCTAATTTTCATCACACTTTAATCTGTGAAGTATGGTTGACCATTTCTCTCTCTACGCTGAGTGAGGATCTCGACCCCCGTCTCCGTCACCAGAAGAGTCTCCTCAAATTGGGCTGAAAGTTTCCCGTCGGCAGTTACCGCGGTCCAGTTGTCCGGCCACTGCTCATCTTTCCAAGTACCTAAAGTAGAACACTCGTTAGACACTTACACTCCACATAACGCACAATGTGTCGTAGAAGGAAAATATGAAGGAGTTACTGAGAGTTAAGAGAAGCAGGATAAACTACAATATTGGCAGAACTAATTCTTATTTTCCTGTGTTGTAGGTGATACCTAAAAGTTTTGAATAATGTAACACTACGACCTACCATCAGTACTATCGGTCAAGACACATGCAGTGATGCACAATAAGCCGATTCTCTGATGGAAATGCAACAATTCTAATCGGGACCATTTGTCAGATGTAATTCTTATGATATAAATGGTGTTAAGTTACGGCATAATCTCGGATCCATGTGCTTTACGACCATGTGGTATACATAGCATTTACACTGTTCATTATTTTTTTATAGCACTAATAAAAGCGTCAGATATAAATGCAATGTCCTGTATAAAGAATCTCATGAAAATGACTCAAGGACAAAAGAAATTATTAAGAGAGGAATAAAGGGGCAACGGAGGCATCTAAAAATGTGAAGCAGTACAGTACGATAAGAGATCACGTGGCAGGACAAACTGAGGGAGGAAAATGTGTCTACAAGATTCAGTACATTTAAAAGCCTGGGATCATAAGATACCTAAAGTGTTGTGTTAAGATAACTACAGTATACACAAGGTTATAAAATGCAATGTTAAGAAGTAATTCAAATACGACAATGCCAACAACAACATTGGATGTGTAACGGAAACTCTCCTGCTTTTTGTGAGAAACTAAAAATGTAAGTGTTAAAAACAAGATCAAATAAACAAACTACTGAGAATTAGTTTATTTAATATAAAAAAGTACAGTTGCCTTCACTTATACCTGGTACAGTGGCTGGCATGTTTTGTGAGATGTAGCAACTGTGGAATGCAAGTTTTCTTTGGGCCATTATGGGAGTTTTAACACTATGTAAACAAACACAGAAATGCCACATCTCACAAAATGTGCCAACCACTGTACCAGGTATCAGTGAAAGCCAATGTACTGTACATGGGAGGATGGTAACTTATGGAATTAAAAAAAATTTGAATTTTAAAGTACTGTACGGGAGGTCCAGGGGTTACGTACGTTCGACTTATGAACATCCACTGATATGAACGAGGTCCCATAATGTTAAACTTTAAATTTACAGTACCTGTATTTTATTTATCTGATGGCTTATTTATTACTTTCATTTACTGTATTTTATCATTCCATTTTTTCTTTTCTCTTAAATTAAGTGTTTTTAGGAGTATATAATGCACAGAGGGTATGTGGTTCACCTCAAGTACATTTTTTATTTAAGAACATACGTAGGAATGGAACTTGTATGTCACTCGGAGCCTGCCTGTACGAGAAAAATAAGATAAGAACAAACAGGTCTGAAAAAAAACAGTAAAGAGGACAATAAAACAAAACTTCATCAACAATCAGATCCAACAAAACACTCACCCTCTGAGATCATTGGTTCAATAGTGAAGGTGTGTCCAGGCTTCATGATGCCCACAGCTTTGTTTTCTGAAATTAATGTAAAAATGCAAAATTATTCAAGAGATCAACAAAGTTAAACTGAGAAGCGTTGGCGGGCAATTCAATCAACTGATGGGAGCACATAAACTGTACCCTATACTGTATATATTGTCAATATGTTAACTAAATTTTAGAATGACCAATAATTTTAATATAAACAATGCAAAAATATTCATGAGCACAACTTTCTCGATATTTACTCCACTGGAAAAAATGTAAACATAGAACCAATTACTGTATTGGCGGACTAGCCGATTAGCTGATGCGCACGCCAAAGCGTTTTTCTCGTAAGGCTGTCGTTAATAGAACTGAAAATCCTTATGGGAGCCAATTAGTTATCTGAAGTCTCGTAGATTGAACCGCTCGTTAATGGAGGGACCACTGTGTGTATATATATATATATATATATATATATATATATATATAAATATAAATATATATATATATATATATATATATATATATATATATATATATATATATATATATATATATATATATATATATATATATATATATATATATATGCTGATAACCACCAGGAAAGAAGAAAACACGAAGTTCCCAAGCGCTTTCGTGTAATTCACATCTTCAGGGGTGAGTACAGACTAGATAGATGTGAATTACACGAAAGCGCTTGGGAACTTCGTGTTTTCTTCTTTCCTGGTGGTTATCAGCATATACCTAGATCACGCGCACCTACAGTGATTTACTTGCATATATATATATATATATATATATATATATATTTCATGTAAATCCACAATGAAAACGTGGATAAGAGAAATCTTGATAAAATCACACGGGAAAATGGAAACAACACTATAAACTATTTCATGATGATCAAGAATGGTGAATAATGACGTTTGTCGTGTTTTAACTCCGTCACGTCCTTGGCAATGTAAAACAAAACCAATTTTGGTGTTATAACTCACTGGTATAATGTGGAACAGATGGCGCCGTGTGGAAGAGCTGATGGATGCCGTGCCCACAGTAAGAACGCACTACAGAGAAACCTTGGGAGTGGGCGTGCTTCTGGATGACTGCTCCCACGTCTCGATACTTAACACCAGGCTTAACTGTGGTAAAAGATTTAAGTTAAAAATAAATAAATGAGTCCAATTGGTAAATAAATTCAAAATGAAACTCTAGCATTACCTAAATTCTGTGCACATGAGATACTGTACCAAGTCATAATCCCTAAAATTACAATACTGTATTATAAAACAATTAGATTAGGGAACCAAAAATTATGAAAACAAATAAGAATTTATGTTATACATCACAAACTTGAAAGTATCACTAACTACAATCTCTAATCCATTTATTATTATCATAGATTAAGATTACAAAACATTACACCATTATAGGCAGCTACCAAACAGGGAGGTACTACTGCCTGGGAAGATATTGGAAGCATAATGTGTTGTCTAATGGTAGACCCTGCTGCCATATGGCATCACGAAAAGTGTGACCAAGTCCCAGGGTGCTGATCTGACTTTCTGCCTCATTCACACACAATTGCAGGGTCTCAATTGTTTCTCTTTCTATTGACAACACAACAGATATTTTGTTCCTCGCTTTAAATCTTTTTTTCATTTTTATATTAATTATGTTTCTTTACTATTATTATTATTATTATATAATATAGTGTTATTATTATTATTATTATTATTCTATTTTTTTAATTTACAGTAAATTATTATTATTTTTGTCCCCCCAGACCCCGATGTGGGTCAGTGACCTGTGCCCTGATGGGCTAATCCCTGAAAAAAAAAAAAAAAAAAACTTACCCAGCACAGCATAATTGACTTTAAATATTCTATATATCTTTAATTATTTTAATTGTCATTAATTAACACTAATTACTTAAATTTTTAAATTGTAAATCCAGATCCTTAATCAGCATGTAAAGTAGTACCGGCACCTTTGTATGAAATCTGAACAAAATCCATGGTATAACCCAAATTGCCGAAATGCATATTTTTGACGTCAAACGTCATTTTTTGGGCAAAGTGATAACCAGTCACAGCATCAGGGTTGGCCAGTTTAAACCAAACAAAAAACGTTTTTTTGCATGTGTTTTTTAATCAATGCATTTTTCTTGGTTTTAATAAATTTGGGGGTTTTAATGTTTTGCTTTTTTACTTACAGTAAAAAAAATTTTGCTCCTTCACACTTTTTCCTATGTAATGCAGGATGACCAGAATCAAGAGAATCAATATACAGTACTGTACAGTACTGTAGTACATAAATTATAGTACATGCACACACACATATTGTACACACTTCAATAAAATTCTTAAAATCAAAGATATAGTTACCTATTTCAATGGACTTTTGTAGACATTCCCAGGTAGTCTTGACTAGGTTTCTTGCTATACTATTTACTTCTCCAATAAACAAAGTTTCGTTCAAGTCACCGTGGAAATTGCGATGATAAACCGTAACATCAACTGTGGATGAAACATAAAACATTTAAGTACTGTATTGTATTTTCTCCATTGTTTTGTATCAACATTCTTGTGAAATTCACAATTTGATACAAAAGCCAATTACCTGCATCAACATAAATACATTCATTTCTCTGGTTTATATAACAAATCCGAATAATTGTGTGTAGAACTGTCACTACAAGAGGAGGAAGGGTGGTGGGTGCCTGGGACAAGTTATACCTTAGTGACACCCCTGCAGTCTACAGGCAGGAAATAGGGATTTGAAAGGCATATTTAACAAACAGATCTGCATAAGTGAACATTCAATTCCATGACAAACAACATGTTAGATCATTAATCAATAACTAGATTGTCTTACTTCCAAGCACATATCTGCTTTATTCCAGGCAACCAAGACCTCACTGGTACCACTATTGAATACAACAACACAAGCATTAATTAAAGCACACATTATTTAGCACATCCCATTCACCTATGCACCTTAAATATCCCAAGGACTAAAGCAAGACACAAACTAGACAGACATTATGGGTCAGTGACTAATATTTTGCCTTGAACTTGGTAACTTTCAAAGGGATATTGGTGTCATTAAATGAACACACTAGTCCCATGGGTCTGTCTTCCTGTACAGATGGAAACACAAAGAAGAAACAGGTGGACAGCAGAGACGGACCTGTAGCTACACTATAAAGATAAACACCAGGACTTACTGTTGCATATGTCTCCATTTTGCAGCGGCCTCATGTCTGGGATGCCATGGCAGATGACCTCATTGATTGATGTACAACATGACTTGGGAAAACCGTGGTAATTGAGGGGTGACGGGTAACACTCTCTCTCGACGGCAGCTTCGTGTACGATGCGATCAACCTCGTCTGTTGTGACACCGATGCCTGCTGCCTTCACTCCCTCGTCCAAAACTTCTCGAGCCAACTGGAAAAAAAAAATTTACAATTTAATTCACAAATGAGCAGACACACACAATACACCTGGAGCAAAATTAATGGATTCTTGCTACTATTATGAAGGTGTTCTACCGTGACACTCCCCATTAAGCCCCATAAATGGTTTATCTTAAGTCACCTCACACAACCTACTGTAGCATCACCCATCACACCAATCTAAATAACAAAAAATTGCTGCATTAAGCCAAGCCACCTTAGTGCACACAGTTATAATACACTTGTATGTGCCTTCCCGGTTAAAGATAAATCCGAGACAACAATAAGCAAATCTGGTTACCTTGCAGGCCACTCTCATCCCCTCAATCTCCTCATCTGAAAGGCACTTGATGTTGGTGGATCCTCGTAACTTCTGCTCTGAGTGAGGAAATCCATTTGGGTCGTCTGCATAGTCTGGTCTGCCTATAGGAGGAGGAACTTCTCTCTTGTTGCTTTGAGGGTATGGTCGTAAACTGCCTGTCAGGAGAACACAACACACTACAGTACAGACCAGACCAGCACTTCAGTAAACAAACCTTGAACAAAATCATCACCAAAATATACAAGTTCCATCTCTCAAGACTCTAGTATAAGTCTACATGTCACAGAAAACTGAGAATGGATGTGTTTTGTTTATATATATATATAGAGTACTGCTGCCATTTCTTTGCAGTTTCTGAACACTTTGATTAAAATTGAGGTAAATATACAGACAAATGGAAAACTATGACTTTACTGCGCTCTGTTAGATGATGGGTGTACAGTACTGTATATAAAAAAAATTTAATAAAATTCAAAATTCACCTTGTTTACCATTTCATTATTTTTATCAAACTACTATATATATTGCTAAGAGAAGATCCACAAGGACTACTATATCAGGTTTACAAAAGGTAACAGCCTTATGGATATTAACTGGAGGAAGAAAGTGTACTGTACTGTACTTACCAGTAAACATGTAGTATGGCCAGGGGTTGTACTGCGAGGAGTTGGAATCACTGGCTCCTGAAATATTCTTAAACTGAGTAACTGCTCTCTGAACTATTGAATATCCAGGAAAATACTGCAAGTAGTTGTCTAGCTGTTGGGTGAGCCATGGTGTCTCTGTACCAACAAGACAACACTCGGTTAATTTTTGGCTTGGCAGTTGACAGCAAACAATAGCAAGAGGTTTGTATCTTCAGTGCCTTAATCAACCAACAACAACAACAAGTAAGCAAATAATTAACTGCATGGATGCTACCAGGAATCTATGTTACACTGATTAAACCCATAACCACCTCAATCTGGGTCAGGACTAACACACACACCATGGAAGAAATACATTCCTGTTTCATTACAGCTAGTAGAGTACAGTAGGAAGAACTGTTTTGTGGGCTCAACAATGAAGAATAAGACAATGATTGTAAAACTTTAATAAATTCTTAAAAAAGCAACACGAACATTATCAGGCATGAGACTAAATGAGACTTTAAGTATGTCTGGATGAGGTGAAGTGAGAGGTTTTATAAAGCAAGGTAATGTTAACAAGTTGAATGAAGACCAGTAAGGTTAGGGTTTGTAAGAGAAGGAGAAAATGGTTGAAGTGAGTGTGAAGAAAACAAGAAGAGACAGTACTGTACAGTGTGTGGATTCAATCAAGTACAGCCTCAAAATGTGAATACAGTACAGTATTGTACCATGATCTAGAGACAAGTTAAAAACATCAATAAAACAGTGTTACCTTTACTACAATGACTGATAAAATTGATGTGGCACGAGAGAACTGACCAAAAAAGGAGGTGCAGAAAAGGTATTGCCATGAGAAAAAATAATAATAATACAGTAATCTGGTACTGACATTACACACCCACACCTGTAGCTCCACAAGACAGTAGGGAGATACACACTTGGTTCACTACGAGTGACAAAGCTTATCTATTGATCAGTTTTCTAAGTACTTACAGTATTTCAACTTTTATCCACAGATCCTTAAAATGTCAATTACATTATGTCTGTAAGGTTGAAATTATGTTTACAGGCAATCTCCGGGTTATGAGCGAGTTCCGTTCCTGGGGACGGTCTTAAGTCGAAAATGTATGCAAGTCGAAACACATGCTATGTGCATACTGTACTTACAGAACAATGTTTAAAGTCCCATTATATCATATCCTAGGTCCTTATATACTGTACATCTAAAATCACTTAGTTTAAGAGAAAAGAAGAAATAGATTGACAAATTAGAGTAAATGAAAGTAAAAAATAAGTCATCAGTTAAATATGGGCAACAACCACAACCAGACTATAACAGCTATGACAAGACCTCTACAGTTTACCTCAAGAGATGATGAGAGGGGAGATAACATCATATTATTTCTCTTACAGTAAGTTCACACATCAGCAAAGGTCTTCATGCCCACAGACTTAAGAGATAAAGTAACAGTTCACTATAAGTACACTATAATGAATGGAGTGTAAACTATCAATGCAAAAATAATTACAATTAAATCATTAAGGTGATAAATGACAACTCATGAACAATATAAGTAATAAATATTTGAGGATCAAAATTATTATGGAAATAATTTAAAGAATGTGTTCAAAATATATTATTTTATAATTCTCATTAATATTTGTGTGGCATATTCATAATTAATTGAAAGAATGTTTACAAAAGCCTGAAAAAAAGTCACTGTACTTCTTCAATTCAGAAAAACACACAAGGCTCATACTTTCATCATGCAATTTTACAGATCTAGAGCAGCTATGTTCAGTGCACGAGACGTCACACAGAAACTTACTGGTCTTTTTGTGAAGGAGTTTGTGTGAGTCCCAGGAACCCTTAAAGCAACTCTGTAAATAAAGAACAAATGTTAGACATAATGTAAGAAGTGACATTACTGTTACAGATATCATTAATCAACATGTTCTGGAGTACATACAGTATATTGAGACTTGGAACAAAGTTGGTGAGACCAAGTTTATGGCCAAAACGGTAAGCCTTACCCCTTAAAGAAATTTAGGCAGGACACCGTTTCTTTCAGAATTGAAATTTAAAGTAAACCAAAATACTTGTAAAACACAAAAACCAAAAAGTTAACCTTGAAAACCATAGGCAGCAAGTAATTAGCAATGAAAACAGGGCTGGCGAAAACCATTTTTTTAAACCGAACTCCAATGTATAAAAAAAATTAAAAATTTGGTTTTAATGCTAGGAAGTTAGGTAATGTTAGGTCAAGTTCTATTAGGTTGTTGTTAATGTTGCCTCTTTTAAAATATTTACTATAATGATAAGAATATATAGAATAATGAACAAAACCAAACAACTCCACTAAATTTGCCTGGGCTCAATTCCAACCTAAACCGCATAATATTTTGGTAACTATTCATTTCTGACGGAGATGCCATAGAAGAAAGGTGTCTTAGAATAGTCTGAACTATGTGTAAGACGTCTTTTAAATTAATAAATTGAGTTGTTCTAAAAATGATTGAGGATAATAAAGAGGATGATGTTGGTCACCAGATTTAGTTGAGTGTGGTGCCCCAGAACAGTCCTGGCTGGGTCAACATGGAGGTGTATCTGTACTAAACATAATTAACATCTGACGACATTGAATACATGGTCATTTATCATACACATCACTACACTAGTCTTAATATTTTTTTTTGTAATAGATGAAAATATTTGTTGGCCGGGAAGTGGAGTACTACCAGCACTAATGACCGTCTAACACCTCCACTATTAACTTCACCTGTGAGCAGAAGAATGATCCTTGAATGCCTAGTTTGATACATGTTGGACACTGAAGTTTGGCCTCAGAGTTACAGCCATTAGTTTCACAGACGTGGGTTATGGCCCCATTGGCAGACATCTTTGTTTTCGTACTGTGGCCGAGCCTAAAGTGTCTTCCTGCCACACACCACTACGAGCCTACTACCACACTACTACGAGCCTACTACCACACTACTACGAGCCTACTACCACACTACCACGAGCCTACTACTTCTCCTCCTTCTACACAAACATAAATACCTAATATAAATATATATATAGATAGTTAGATCTATAATTCTTCTATAAAATTATCATAAAAATTCACATTATTTAAGTATGTACAATTGCACATAGAATGCTGGGATAATAACAAAAACAACCATTAAGTCGTTTTTCCAGGATAGAACTTTAATTAAGACATATCAGCATCAGTACAAGTTAAAGGCTCACAGTATCTACTATGTCATGACACCACTATAACTTCTACTGCCTTAACTTACACACGAATATAAATGTATCTAATATCAAGGTAACTAAACGGTCGTCATGCCAAACCTACCAAAAGTAAGAGAAATGCAAAGCGGTTTCATTGTTTCATGTAATTGTGTATAATGTCTCGTCTCCTGTGAGCATCATACTGTCTTAAAGTTTTGTGCAGGTAATAATATTGTGTGGAAGATTGTTCAGAGGATCTCAAATATTAATGACTGCAGGAGAGTTGTATTACTGTGCTTCAACAACTAAGGCCTTGAAGCTCCTAACTAGGCTATCAATTACACTAATCATCATTAATTAAAATATTATATGGATATATTATCAAGGAGACTTTGTAAAATGTAAACGAGGTGTTTCACTGTTGATGCCGTGAATAGCCGAGTCGTGAGATTTTTTACTCCGTTTAAATGGCTCTCTTCCCTGGGCATGGATGGGTGCCATTAGGTAAAAAGTGTTGCCTGCCATAACTATTGTCACATGATACAGGTGTTCGCTGGCAGCTGTTGGTACAGACGCTGGAGGTGTTAGCCAGTAGAGACAGACGCTGGAGGTGTTCGCCGTCATACACCAACGACAACAAGCAAGCAAACCTTCAGCTACCAGACTAATATCCGATGGTTATTATCATTACCTTTAATAGCCGAGAGTTGTGGTTGTTGTTGTGTGTTGCTCCTTGGTTGTAGTGATGGTGGTTGTTGTTTCAGTCAAATGAGGAACAAGAAACACAAGTCGCAAGTTTAAATACACCATTGCTTTCTTCTTGCTTGCTTCCTGGTGTTATTTAAGTCACTTCAACTACGCAATTAAGTCACAGCTTCGTAGACGGTTGTTAATGACTTGTGATGTTACGTGTGAGGTTGTTTAATGGTTGTGAAGTGTTGTTAGCGGTGTGTGGAGCAGTGTTGGTCATGGTACTGTGTCACCCCTGGGAAGGTGATCAAGTGTGTTGTGTTAAGTGAAGTGTGTTGTGTAGTGTTGTGTGTTGACTGAATTGTGTTGTGCATTGTGTTGAGTGTTAAGTGAAGTGTGTTGTGTTGACTGTTTAGTGAAGTGTGTTGTGTGTTTAGTGAAGTGTGTTGTGTTGAGTGTATAGTGAAGTGTGTTGTGTGTTTAGTGAAATGTGTTGTGTTGTGTGTTTAGTGAAGTGTGTTGTGTGTTTAGTGAAGTGTGTTGTGTGTTTAGTGAAATGTGTTGTGTTTAGTGTATAGTGAAGTGTGTTGTGTGTTTAGTGAAGTGTGTTGTGTTGAGTGTTTAGTGAAGTGTGTTGTGTTGAGTGTTTAGTGAAGTGTGTTGTGTGTTTAGTGAAGTGTGTTGTGTTGAGGGTTTAGTGAAGTGTGTTGTGTGTTCAGTGAAGTGTGTTGTGTTTAGTGTATAGTGAAGTGTGTTGTGTTGAGTGTTTAGTGAAGTGTGTTGTGTTGTGTGTTTAGTGAAGTGTGTTGTGTTTAGTGTATAGTGAAGTGTGTTGTGTTGAGTGTTTAGTAAAGTGTGTTGTGTTGAGTGTTTAGTGAAGTGTGTTGTGTTGAGTGTTTAGTAAAGTGTGTTGTGTTGAGTGCTTAGTGAAAGGTGTTGTGTTGAGTGCTTGGGAAAGTGTATTGTGGAGCGTTTAGTGAAGTGTGTTGTGTAGTGTTTAGTGAAGTGTGTTGTGGAGTGTTAAGTGAAGTGTGTTGTGTTTAGTGAAGTTGTGTTTTATGGTCTGCTGTTGCTGTATTTATGTGTTTGGTCGTCAAGTATTATACGATCAGTTTTTTCTATTTAACTTACATTCAGAAATACTGTGTTTTTATTTACATTACATTTACATTATCATTTTATTCATTGCTTTTTCTTATGTAACTTTTCCTTGGTTATAATTCTAGCGAGGTCAGAAACAGACAGAATTTAATATGTTACTTGCCTTCTCCCAGTAGAATATTTACAAGTCTGTCTAGTTTTCCATCTTCACTTTCAGATAACACTGCATCAGCTGTCTTGGAGAGAAAAACAAGACACCAGTTTTTGTGATAAAAATAGCAAAAGAATTTCCTTTTGTGGCTACGTGAGAACATGTTGCTTATTGGTGTCAAAAATTAGAACCAGGTTGCTCAAAGACCATAAGTAATGTCTTCTGTGAAACTTGACCAAAACAACAAGAAAGAGGACGAAAACGCCAAATGTGGAATGATGAATGTTAGCGAAGATTCAGCCACAGAAGTCAAAGATAGAGAAGAGCAAGATGGAGGATACTTTGAGGCCATGATGGAACAGAACAACGAGGACGATAGCGATGAATCCATTGACTCGTTTGTGAGGAGGACGGAAAAGGAGAGCAAACAGAACTTAGAACGCGAGATGAAGTTCCCAAAGGAAAAGGAGGCATTGGTTGTTTATGGCACGGAAGAGGAGGAGGAGGAAGAGGAGGAGGAAGAAGAGGAAGAAGAAAGCAGCTCGGATGCAGATGTAAAAATTCCAAAGGACATCAAAGCAATGGCCGAGACCACAGAAATGTCACTTAAACCAGAAAGTGTTGAATTGACTTTGCATGATACAAGTGAAAATGGAAAAGATAAAATGATGGAAAATGAAGGAAATAATGAGATGGCAGGTGAAGGTGACGCTGTAGGTGAAGGTGACGATGAGGTGATAGATGAAAGTGACGAAGAGGTGATAGGTGAAGGTGACAATGAGATGGCAGGAGAGGGTGACAATGAGGTGATAGGTGAAGGTGACGACGAGGTGGAAGGTGAAAGTGACAATGAGGTGGTAGGTGAAGGTGACGACGAGGTGGAAGGTGAAAGTGACAATGAGGTGGTAGGTGAAGGTGACGACGAGGTGGAAGGTGAAAGTGACAATGAGGTGGTAGGTGAAGGTGACGATGGTTTGATGACAAGTGAGGGAAAGGAAGACAATGTGATGATGGAGGAGGAGGAGGAGAAGGATGAAGTAGGTGAAGAAGAGGTGGATGATGGATTAACTGGGAGCCATGAAGAAGGTGTGGATGGTAAGGGGAAGAAAAATGTGTTGCCAGGTGAAGATGGTGAGATGACAAGAGAGGAAAAAGAAGATTTGATGATGGGAGATGATGATGTGATGATGAAGGAAGATGAAACAACAGGTGAAGAAGAAAAGGAAGATGTTATGACTGGTGAGGATGATGAAGATGATGATGATGATGATGATAATGATAATGAAGAGGAGGAGGAGGATGTGTTGACAAAGAAAGAAAAGAAAGATGAAACTGCAGATGATGATGATGATGATGATGATGATGTTATGGATGATGAAGATGATGTGATGACAGTTGAAGAAAAGGAAGATGAGATGATGATAGGTGAAGATTATGACATCATTGCAGGTGAAGATGATGACGACGACGACGACGACGATGACGATGATGATGATGATGACGCCACTGTGAATGAGAGAGTAGAGGCGTTCATAGCAGCTAAGGAAAAGGGGGAGAACATCATATCAGGTGAAGGTAAAAAAGATTATTTGATGGCAGATGATGATGATGAAGAAAGTGATGTACTGGGCAGTGAAGAAGATGACATTACAGCAGACGAAGAAGGGAACGACGTGATGACTGGGGAAGACGACGATGATGACCTAATGGCTGGGGAAGGAGGAGAATATGATGACATGGTAGATGATGTTGAGGGTGACATGATGGCTTATGGGGACATAGAACTGGGGTCGGAGTCCTCTGGGGGCAGCGAGGGCACCGATTCACTGTCAAACAGTTTTCCACGCAGTAAATGCCCCGACACAAAAGAAAAAAATGAAACAAAAGAAGATGCCAAGAATGAAAATGGTAAAACTAGTCAGTCGAAGGTAGACGAGCGTGGTCTAGAAAACCGTGAGGTCCAGTCTGATGATAAAGATGAACTAAGCACAAGTGGAGGTGACCAAACAGAGACAGAGACAGAAGGTGTTAATAAACAAAATAACTCACAAAATGAAACTGAGAAGAGTGATTCAATATGTAAAGGTAATGAAGAAAACACAGCAGCAGAACAAGTGAACGCAGACGAGAACGCTGTAGACCGTCGGGAAACGTTAACCTCCGAGGATCTGAGAGACGGCGAAACCAGCGGGGAGGTTACCGAGGCCGACGAAGACTGTGAATCTTTAAGCAACGATGAAATCCCTAAAGTTAATAATTTGGAAACGAAGCAAGTGGTACACTCCCCACCGGCCATCACCATCACCAAGTGCGGAAATGAAAATCATCATAACTACACTCGGGTTGAAATATCGAAAAATGATGAAAGTGATGCACAAAACGAGCAAGTGAAGACGATGGAAGTTCCCGATGAGATAGAAGAACCAGAGCAAGAGGCAAGTGAAGTGAAAAGTGATAGTAGGGGTTTGGGGGGTGAGGGAATTTTAGAACTGAAAAGTGAGGAATGTGTGAAAATTGCACATACAACAAACAAGAGTGGGGTAGTGAACACAGAGATCAAGAGTGAAGAAGATAAGAAACACCAAGTTATCAGTAAAAATCAAGAGAAAAAGGTTAGTGAGAGTGAGCCAAGTACAGATTTGGATAAAGGTTTAAGAAGGTCGACCAGGACCCAAATTTTTATCAGTAAAGAAAGTGGAATTACTGTTAAAAAAAAATCTGATGGAGATGGAAGTAGAGCAGTTAGCAGAGATGAACTAGCTGGTGGTGATGGTGTTACCTTGGTTAAGAAAACTGTGTCAAACATACAGAGAGTTAAGAGAAAACTCGAGGAAATCCAGGAAGTGTCCAAAACTGAAGAGGACGCTGCTATAGAGGAACTCCACAAAATGAAGAGAGAAAAGACGGAGATACTGAACAAAATAACGTCGGAGATGGGGAGGTTGAAGAGTCTTTTGACTAAAGACAAACTCCTGGATCAAGAGAAATGACAAACTTGATGAGGAAGACATTGCATACAGTTATCTGAAACATGTTACTGTAATACTTTTCAATGTTCAAATAGATATGGTAGTATTAAATACAGTATGGTAAAAACCTTGAATTTTTTACCGTTATTGAATATCTGCTAACATGGTACAGATACAGTATATGTTATATCTTATAGGTATGTAAGATATTTATGTCTTAAAGGAGAAATACATGAAACTCATGCCAGTTTATGTACAATAATGTAGAGTTAAATTGGTCTCCCATCAACTAGGAATTTTCACACAATTATAATATGTTGAAGTAAAAGGTGAAGGTGTGTGTTCAGGAGCCTCAATGATTATCTTAATTACCTGTATAGTATGTGGCATTTAAAGGGTTTCTATGTAAGGAAATTTAATTTTCGGGGAATTTTATGGTGCTTGGAATTGGAACGGTGACTTAATAGATTTTGAACTCAAGAATGACAAGCTATTTCTCCTTGGTCACTTTTACACCTCTGTCCTGCCAGTACACTGGAAGAGATAAGGGGGGAATTTTGCTGGAATGAGTCAGGACTTGGAAGTGAGGTTAAGTTGAGTCTGTTTAGTTTAACTTGGTGTAACCCCTTGAGTATGGTGATTTAACCCCAAATACAGTGCCATCATATGCAGAGGACTAGGTCACTGTTTTCAAAAGGTCAAGAGTAAAGACATCATACTTACGGAATAAAGTTGCTGTACTAATGTGAATGTTTTGCCAAGATAATTTGTGGGTGTTTCCGTGCTCAAGGGGTTCAGCCAGTTTCGGGTGTTGTTGAGATCATCAACATGGTGTGTTGTTACCACTCTTGTGTTATAACAAACATGTTACTCTGGAAAATAATCATAACTTGAGTAATTTGAGTCAAAAGCCAATTTTCCTGTTTTGATTTTGAATGCCTGTACTGTACCACTAAATTTCTGCACACCAAAAATTATTATTATTATAATTGGAGTACACCTTGCTGAAAAGGTGAAGACCTTTGCTCGACATAAATCATGTTAGAAGAACTATAAAAATACAGTCGCTAAAAACACACACACACACTGCTTCCTTTAATATAAACCAGACTACTATAGGGGCCTCACTAGTACTGTACACACACCTTCACTCTGATGATCTGTGACATCAGTCTTGTGTTTTGTTACAAGGGAATGTATTGTATTGTTTATATACAGTAGTTTAATATCGGCACACAAATTGTCATTAGCATAATTGCCAGTTCCTTAGTACAGTAATTGTTTATTGGAATAGAAATGGCTTTTTATATTTGACTATGGTTAGACTTTTATGCACCAGCTTCTGAAATTGCTTGATTTAAGGGCTGCCTATTATACAAGTTTGGTGTTGTATATTTTAGTATGTAAATGACTTACTGTAATACTTTTCTTGTTTCAGTAGTTACTAAAGGACAAAGGAATAAGAAATACTATGTATTTTCATGCATTTTTTTTTTAACTGGTATTAACCTTAGTGTGTGTGTGTGTGTGTACATGAAGGAAGTGTGTGTAGATAATACATGTGTGCTGTAACATGTAATGACATTTCTATAGTATGAGGTTGTATCGATAAGACAAGGTTGATGGTTACAAAAGGTGGACAGTGTGGTGCTGGTAGAGAAAGTGTACAGCGAGGGACATAGAGGTTTTGTGCACAGTATTGTGTTGAGCATAAACATTGTTGTTGGTTTAAAATTTCAAATTCTGTAGTCAGAGAATTTTGTGAAGAATGAAGACCAACTGTAAGTGAGTGGAGGAATAAACATTGCTGATTATAAAATGAGAATTAACAGGATTAGTTAATGGTATAGTACTGTACATAATTACCCACAGGTGTGTACTGCACTGTATAGTATTGTACAGGTCACATCAAGTCAAAGAGTAATCTGATGTAGAAAATACACAGGTGAAAAATTGTCAATACTGTAATTATAGTATGAAGAGAGAGAGTCAGACTCTGGAAGACAAAAAGAGAGAACTTAGAAATATGTTGTCTGAGAGGTTTGAGTAAGAGGGGGATAAGCCACAATATATGCTAATTTCATTTTTTTCTATCAAGGCCACTACTGTACCTATATAAAGCTTATGACTCAATTGAATACTTAGAAGTTACTGTTGGAGTTCCCACACTTTCTGGCAGATATTAGCGGGGAAAAGGGAGATAAGCTACACACTTCTCCCTTTATAAATATGGCATCTTCCCTTTGTTGGCCAGTTCCTCATGCTGTACAGGACAGGCATCCCTCCATCTACAGAGTGTTTTTAGGAGCAGAACCCTTTCACAGTTGGAAGGATGCTTGTACACTACACTGCAGTACGTATGATGTTTGCTAAAAAAAAAGGTGTGTAATACAGTGCAGGCATCCCTCTACAGCAGCATTTCTTAACCTGGGGTGCTGGGAAAGGGCTTCTGTCAAGTGCAGTTTGATACATTAGGGCAGTTAGACTACACATACCCCTGTAGCAACTGTAGTCTCTGCAACCAGATGACGGTATGCTGGACTGCCTAGACCTGACTACAGGGGGTGCTGAGGTCGGAAAATATTAAGAAGTGCTGCTCTACAGTGTTTACAAAAGACTGATCTACACATGGTTGTCTGGAACGGAACCTTTATGTAAGTCGTAAGATGCCTGTAAGCTGTAACACACCTGTAGGAGTATTGTACTGAAGAAGAAATGAACATGTATTTGTGGAGAGTTAAGTGGGTGATGTAAAGTAGAGGGAAGGTGTGTGTGTGATATTTAAGGTATTTAAAACTTTATTATTAAAAGAAATGATTGACAGTAGAATTACCAGTGGAACAATTAAACATTTTTGGCATACAGCAAAAATATTCTGTATACATGTGTGTTGTGTTGTGAGCAATATACAAGAAAAAAGTTAACATATTTAATTAGTATTGATATTGAACATATTTTGATACAAATTATGGTGTAGGTCCAGAATTTCTCATTCTTTGGAGGATATGTAAAGTCACGTACACTACACTACTGTATATATAAAGCATTACTGCGTGTTTAGGGATATATTGTTCAGGGTGTCTTAAAAAATGTATACACACTGCTTTATAGATACTTGTGGCAACGTTACAACAGTAACATTGTCGTCACTTGTTGATGCTTGACCCACAACAAGTGAGAACAGACTTACCATTGTAATACTTTAGTACTGTACAAGATTCACACGCTCACAAAAATCTATAAGGCAGTGTGTACAGTCCATATATTTTTGAGTCACTCTGTATGCTGAGAATGGTCATATCTTGCGGCCACAAGTGTGGCAGGAGTACAGGACAGTACAGTATTGTTCTTCTATTAGTCAGTCCACAGCAACTTCTCGGTCTCTTTTAAATTCTCAGACTCTGGACTTGTTTCATTTCTCCCTTGTTTATAATTTTTTCCAAATGTAATCTTTAATTATCTATCTTCACTTTTCTAAGGTAGCCTACACGATTTACATTCTATCTCTGCAGTACTGTATTTTGTTTAACACTTAAACAGCAGCCATCATCAGTGGAAGTTAGCTATAGGGAGGACAACCATCATCAGTGGATAGTTGGTGTTCTTTATATTCCATTTTAGCATGTACAGGTACTGTACTGTATGAGAGCAGAGTAGGGAATCCTTACCCACAGGTTAAAGGGGTTGAGTGGTGGGATCACTTCACCCTTTAGAATTTTTCTGTAAATAGTTTGACTTTTGTCAAAGTCATTTGACACCAATATGGAGATGTTGGTAACCAGAATATATGGCAAAGTATGTTTATACAGGTCCATAAAGCTGCCAGTGTGATACAAGGCACATCACTTAGCTCTTAGTGTTTTATTGAACCAACTTGCAGAAGTTTGGAGTCCAGATTCAGATGTTCTGCATGTTTATTTTGTTCCTTAACTGGTGCTAAGTGAAAGTGCAGTACAGTATTTAGTGAAGGTTCAGTCTCAGTGTAATTGCATACAGTATTGTTGGTGATGCTTTGTGTTTGGGCTATTTGAGCCTCTTGCACAAGTTATTTTATCTCTCATTACTGTACAAGGAAACATCAAGGTACAAACCTTTGAGAATATATACTGTATACAGTACAGTACTTGGGTGTGCAAGTGTTGTAGAGGTTTGAAACTGAAGTAATTTGAATTTAGGGCATTGTGTGAATGTTGTGGAGCCTTAAATGTATCTCTTAGGCACTGTTACAAGAATTGCTTAATGAGCCAGTGAATACAATACAATACTGCAATTTGGTAAAGCAGATTTTATTTTTGGTCTGTGAGATTAGTAATCAGGAATTTCCTATAACCAATTTATTTTCATAAGAAATTTCAATACTGTACATAGCCCAGTGATAATATTTAGTGTACAGAACAGATGCTCTGAAAATGGTGTGTGTACAAAATACATACATTAGCATGTACCTTTATACTGTACTGTATATCATTACTCTAGTAAAGGCTTAACAATAACATATGATGGAACAGACTTCATCAATGAGGACAACAATAAAATATCACCCCAATGTTGTGGCAAGTTGCTGGTTTATGGTTTCAACAAGACTTATGTTGTGTTCCTAAGTGTGTATGTGTGGGTTCTTGGCCAGTTTGCTTTTCATCTGCTCCTTTATACAAGTTAACCCAATTTATCCACCCATACCAAGAGCCACATCAGATTCTGGTGGATGGTCTGAACTTAACCTTTGTCATTATGGTGAAGGTGGTAACTGCTGGGGTAATGTACTTGTGAGATCTGGTTAATGACCACTGGAGCTGTATGTGCTTCTTTGCTCTGTAAGGACATTTTCCCAAACTACTCGGTGAAATTTGCCACACAGCTGACTGATGCCGGGGTTAAGTCTCACATATCAGTGTGTGAAGGAAACGACAATAGGATGACATTTCTTCTGAATGATCTTTGTACAATAGTTGTATGAAGAACAAAGATACTGTTAGATGACTTACAGTATATTGTTTTTGGGTTGAGATTTATGTTCAAATTTGAACAGCCGAGTGGAAGTCTGCACGCATGCATTCAGTGGTTCTTCTCCGACTCAACATGTTAATACTGAGAGGAAGGCTGGTGGGGGCTGTTCATTGCCAATTCTTCAGACTTTCTTTGTGGGTCAGTTTGTGAGGATCTTGCATTGCTGTTCCTCTGATCTTGACTGCACCAGACATCGGTGGCATTAGTCATTTTGTAGGTAGTGTTTCACCCGGTCCAGTCAGCTTTCTTCCATGACCTCTACAGTACCGTATATTTTCTGTTGGATGCACAGAATAGTACTGGTCAAATTCTTGTAGTTCCTTTTATATTTGTTTTGATCCTTTGGTTGACACCTTGGTTGGTACTCAGGCTGACTGGGGACAGTTGCCATGTGTTCTTGAAGTTCCACTTGGATAGACCCACTGCAGCCAGGGCCATTTCACACACTAAGCCATAAGGGTCTGGCTATAGTTGGTACACTTAATAGTTTCTGAGGTTCCTTTCATTAACAGATCTTGGTGTTGTAAAAAAAGACAGCGAGTCACAGTGTACAGTACTGTACTGTACTGTACAGGGTGTACAAGAAAAAATATGTATACACACTGCCTTAGATTTTCTTGATCATATGAACACTTTACTTGTACTATTACAACAGCCATATTGTCCTCACTCGTGGGAGACCTCGCACATCAATAAAGTAATCTCCACTAAACTCTGTGAAGCAATGTGTGTACATTTTTTCTGAAATACCCTGCCCGGCTATCACTTGTGAGAGGTGGAGCAGAAGGATCACTGCAGTAGCACCATTCTAACTGTATTTTAATTTAACTTTGACCATTGATGCTGTTTCATTTACTCACTGAAAAGCAGCTGGCATATTCTGACCAATCATCCTGATGATTTTAATTTTTTTTAGTTTATTACTGTACAGTACTTGCAGATTGTTAAAAATCATTGAATTAGTTACAGTATTACCTGTATGAACTTCTCTAGTCCAAGTACATATATTAACTTATGGTTCTGGTAACATGATAAAATGTTCTCTTCAGCAAACAACTAAAATCCGTTTCACTACATTGGCTGGTTGTACAGTATCACTGGATGGCATAGAGTACTGTACAGTACAGTATCAGGTGAAGGAAGAGTGTAGACACCCCCATACTTCCTGTTGTAGTATTTATCATGGCTTTTCTCAATTGGTTATTATATAATCAGTTATTATAGGTAGGAAGTGTATCAATGTATCACTTCAAGTAATTAAACTATGACTGCTGCACTCCATTACACTTTTATTTGTCCATCGCTTGATAAACTTTGGCATAAACAAGTTAGGGATCATTTCAGTCATATGTCCAGCATTTATCATTACTTTTCAATTATTTCTTTATCATGTACCTGAATGAGACAGCAACTTGTTAATACAGTATATTGGTTTTGCTATTAAGTTTTGAAATAATAAATACTAGACCTTATTAATGATCTTTTGTTTTAAATAAGAATAACCACAATCTATCTTCCCTTCCTGCAAATGCAAAATATTCTTTTGCATTTCACATTTAGCCACAACTCGATGTTCCATTATCCCGGACCATACGAACACAGTCACTTACATCTATGTATAAAAGTACACGGCCAAGTTGGTGTAGTGTGAGGACAGAATCTCCACGAGGAAAAACCTAAGTTGTCAGGTGTATGTGTGTACAGCATAATGTTAGGGAAGGTAAACTGGAAATTCTAAACAATTCCTTATTACACACATCAACCTAAAGGTCATAACCACCACACACAAGGTCTGCTTGGCCAAAATTTGCCTTTATTTAATCTCATGAAAGTGAAAATCATATTAATGACAAAAGTAGCACCAAAAATATAAATTAAATGCATATCCCCTTTTCTCAAAATTTCATAGAAAAACGGCTTTGCATCATTTGAACATATCTTGATGATGTAGTATTAGGAATAGTGAGGAAGCGGTAATCTATTTGAAGAGCTTAAAATAATCAACATTTTAAGGCCATTTTCCACGTCTGTGAGCGTTAGCCACAACTACCTGATGGCCGTTGTCGGGTAACACCAGAACTGGATGCCTCCCTTCCCACTCACCACCTCAAACCCAGGGCACCGGCCCAGAAAATGCAGCAGAGACCAGGGGATGGGCACAGTTTTGGCAAACTCAGCTGCCATCAGGCATGTTTAAGTGAAGTTGTACAACTTGATGACCTTCCCCAAAACAACCCACAGTACAGTAGGGTCACATCTCCCAGGGGTAAAGCACAATACAGTACATACACTAATTACTGTACTGTGAGTTATGCTTTAATATAACACAAAATGCTTCCTGCCAGCCAACAACAATGGATGTACCAAATCTTCCTTATGAAAATTATTTTTATTCATATTATTTCTTCATCAATACATATAGAAGATATGAAACAGTTGATCAACATGTAAAGAATAACATTTAAATACAGTACTGTACAGTACAGACAACATTAATATCTGACCATTGTGTAAACAATAGTATAAAATAAAGTATTGACAGTGTTAACATATAAAGCAATGATATATATTCACCACATACCAAGTAACTAGCATATAAAACATCACCACTACATTATTTACCTGTACAGTACAAACTCTACTTATTACTAAACATAAATAATTTAACAACATATAACTCACTGTTGTGGTGTTTTGTCCTCCCAAACACACGGGCCTCTGGTTACTGTTATTGTACTGCTGGTGTGACTTTGCGCTTGAGACTTGACTAAGGATGTTTTGTGCACTTGTTAAAAACAGTTAATACTAATCTTTTACCCCATTATATGAACTGTACATCTCCTTGGTAACATGATGTACAGTACTTGATTGAGCAATATCAGTTCTCCAATAGTTCATCAAAAGAAAACTTATTTATTTGTCATAATTTTTTCTGTGCATAATTCTTCTTTTACCCTTTAATTCCTGTTTTACATGTAGATATCCCTTCTTAACTTGCTGCAGTAACAGACACATTTAAAAGTACTGTACTGTACTGTATGTAGAGTATATCGTAGCTTTTGGACTAATATACGTACAGTATTAAACTTTCCATTTTCCAACTTCCTTTCCCCCTCCCAAACATCCTCACTTGCCTTATTCAACATATAATTCTGAATAAATCGATCACCACCACTACTGTACTTACCATCAAATAAAGGTTCGACTCTCACAAACACGTTCCAGAAATACACAAGAGAATTTGGCATTTTCCTGTATTATTCTTTCATCAGTTTAATGGCTCCTATCCCGTCATCAGGTAAACTTCCTTTACAATATCTTAGGGGGCAGCCTTCAGTCTCCTACATTTTTTGCTAAACACAGAATAACTTGTAATTTCAACACAAGCTTTAAAAACAACTGTATACTTATTAGTGTGTGATTTGGACGTGTTGAATACTGTACAATGAAACCTCTATTTAACGGACTCTATGGAGAAGAAAGTCTATTATACCGAGGGTACGTTAGATGTGAAACCCCCATTCTAACAAATTATACGGAGAGAGAAGTCCTTTATATGGAGGTTTTACTGTAATGTCCAATATAATTCCCAGAACTAAAATGATTCATGCTTAAAATGGTTATCAACATTACTAAGAATATGATTATAACTATACAAATTTTGTTTAGTATATACACAACACTAGATATAAAAGTTAGTCAATTTTTTTTAGTATATACACAACACTATAAATTACAGTACAGTACAGTAGTTTGTACAGTATAATACTGTACATACACAACACTAGTTATACTGTACAAACATGTGCCTGATATAAATGCCACTTCTAACACATAACTTGTGTCACTACATACAGTTGTCCTTTAATAAAATAAATTATTAATACAACCTTAGTTTCTCGATAACAATTTGTCCATACAGCATTTAAATTATCAATTACTGGTACTGATTATTCTAAACTGAATACTATTACTGAATTACCTCTTGCATGCACCAACCATATCTATTCTACTTTAGCCTTGGCCTCAGCCTTGATAGCCTGGTGGAGTTGTGTCAGGTCTGTCATCACGTTGTGTTGTAGGATGGACGAAGCACAGAGGAGACCTCCCCAAAGGGCTCCTGCAAATCCACATGAACAGATGTCCTGCCCTGTTAAGTAGAGTCCTGAAACACGAGAAAAAATTTTAAAGTGGTGAAAATTTATCCCAATTTATGATATTCTGACTTGCAAGCAATGGGTTTCTCGGAAACGTAACCCCATCGTAAATCGGGGTATACTGACCATCCTGAAGTTTAATCACCCCCAATAGAATAATACAATACTGTACTGTACTTACAAAGATACAGACTTGAGGTACAAATTATTGTATTGTGTGTAAAAAAGATGGATATATGAAACTAGAGGCAATAACCAGAAGATAAAGAATTTAGAAAGGAGATTGTGAAGCATGTGGGAGAGACTCATAAGAGGAGGGTGATGATAAACGTACAGTTCCATCTGTCAGGTCAAACACTCCTGTTTATAATGTACCAACTTACTGTGCCTGCTGGTCTGGCTCCTGAAGGTAGGTAAGGTACTGGCCAACAGTTTGAGTTAAAGACATGTGTCAACTAGGAGAAGAATAATGAATGCCAGAAATTTGAAAGGTAGCAGCAGTGTATGATGAATGGTGAACAGTTTGGGACATGTGAAACATCTGATGGGTGGCTGTAAAAAAAAACACTCACTAGAAAACAACTGAATAAGTCAAAGAAATTAATTAATTTTCTTTTACTTACCTGGTATGTCAGTTGATGGTCTGAGTATGGCATTGTTCCAGACAGAAAATCGCTCACTGGTGTGGTCCAAGCCATATATCTCTCCCCGCGGTGCACCGAGGTAGTGACGATTGGACAGTGGAGTTCCAATGTTTACATAGTCAATGTGGTCCTGAGAGAGGAGAAGGGAAACATGTAGCAGTACTGTATGCATCTAGGAAACATGGATGCTCACCCCACAACTGTAAGCACAAGAACTATGAGATATTCTGAGTTAATGAGAAACACGGGACAAATTATCAAATTCTACAACAATGTAACAAAATTATCCTTATGAAACATGGGACATGAGTGATCTGAGTAATGGACTGGTGCAATGGACACTAGTGTTATCTCTATTCAGCTTGGAGTTCCCATCAGGTATTCTTACACTCACATCAAAATCCATAAACTAAACTGGAGTTATTTAGTGAGAAGTTGATGGCTCAGTAAACATCTTATCTTGAGAAATGTATCTGGATCAGTACAGTATATAAAACATCAACTAAAAATGCCTTGATAGCGTTTTCTCCATACTTTGGTAAGCCTTCCTCTACTGTGATGCTGCGTGACACACACACACACACACACACACACACACACACCACACACTCTACCTTCATCCACTACAATTCAACCATTTTCAGTAAGAGGTGTGGTCTACTGCTGTAGTACTCTCCACAACAAAGGTCCCAAATATGTCTTACATCTCCCTGTTCCTCCACACAACCTAGCATCACGTCCACCCCCGATGAACCACTCAACACAATGTTCTCGTGTTACTGACACACACCTAATAATGTGTTGTTATATCTCATAATAAACAATTGGAATTTACACTAATAAAGGATCCTATTGCTTGATGTACTGTAATACCAATACAAGACAACTTACCTTGATGGATGGGAAGAGGTTACATGCCTGAGTTACAGCCTTGTCACCAAAACACTTCTTAATAGCTTCATATTCATCTCCGCGCTTCATGACTCGCTCTGTTTCCCATTCTTCCACCCAATGGTACGGCATCAGTGTCACTAGAGCCATCGTTGTTTTGCCTGAAGAGTGACATTATTGTAAACACGTCATTAATTCACTTCATACAATAATACCAACTCTCGGTTTACTAAATTTACTGTTGAACTGTATCACACACTCAGGGTCACAGTGCTCAGGAATCCCACAAGTCCCAGCAGCTAAGATCATTATTCAATAGACATCAAACATCATCAATTACAACTTGGCCTATGACCATCATATTTATTATCATGAACCCTTAAATACTGTATTTTATCTCAAAAAAATTGCAAAATTTTTGTTTAAACTATTTACTGAAGTTAAATATAACTAAATCTACTGAACCTCACCAATTCAATATTTCAGGCTAATTCGTTCAACCCAAAGCCTCGTGGATAATGAACTAGAGAGGGTTTAGTACAATACTGGGAGAAACAGATTGTAAAGAATTCAAAATGTATAAAATAGCAACAACAGTGAACCCACCAGGGAACCTCTTGTTCCACTCAGGATCTTTTGTAGAAGGGAAGGAGATGAACAGAATTGGAATATCAACATCAAGAGCTTCTTCTCGAGTCAGCTTTTCATAATCCAGGAGCAGCTGTAAAGATAAACCACAATGAAAACTTGCCACAACACCACACTACTGACTGTTTAACCCTTTAATGGCAGTCATGGTCATCATCATCTGTATTACTGTACTACAAAAACTTATTGTCTTTCAAGAACAATAATTGATCTTATCATTGTACAGTAGTTCTATATTTTAATTTACCTTTACAGTAGATACAGACTCAATATTATAGCATACTTAATAACTGACAACAGTATTAGCTAGTACAGTACAGTACAGCAGTCATCACCTTGTCTATGTCATTGCCAGTGTACACCCAGGCATTCTTCTTGTGAATTATATCATCAAGTTCTGCAGCATCACAGTTGATCCCCACAAATACTGACATACTGGCAGTGCCGTGCCGTGACGTCTGCACCATCGGCCAGAGGCGAGACGACGATGCCACATCCAGAGGGAGAAGTCGCTCAAAAGTATTGTACAAACCTGATTCAAAAAGATAAACGAGACTTTGATCGTAAAATATGTCCCCCATTTGCCTATGAACTAATTGTTTGAGAATCCAATGTCTTATACAGGAAGAGAAAAGTTATTTTACTTGTAAGAAGTTGAAAAGTCTTGTAATGATCTTTGTACTACAGCCAAGACTCTTCCTGTGCCTCAGTCAGGATTTCTCCCAGTTTTTATAGATAAGGAGTTTGAAGACAACACAACGCCTGATCAAGTACACGAGCTTTTATCTGTTAAACATCTTAAGATTCATGCATGAAACAAACAGCTAAACTTTGCCTTTCACAACACAACTGTCAATACACACCTGCATCAGAGATGATCAATGGAGCTGCAACATTGTAGAGTTCCTTCCCTTTTAGCACCTGTACTCCACATGCTCGACCCTTCTCGTCAGTAATAATCTGGTTAACCTATAAAAGAAAAATAAAGAAACCATCTTACAGTTATTCAGTGTAAACACATACACAAGTATAGGGAGTCTCCGGGTTACTCTCCTGGACCCCGTTTGTTCACTCATATGTTCATAATTCAGAAGTATTAATTCCATAGGTTATATGAGGTTAAAACTCAACCCTACTCAAACATCACAACAATAATATACCATACAGTACAAAACCAATATATGGTGATCTTAAACAAAACAAAGTAAATTGGCTCAGACCCGTAGACTGTTTGTTGCCATTGCCAGGACAAGGAATTGCTAAGTGCAGGCAAAGACCAACTGCTGAACAGAGAGGTGCCCATCATAAGTACCAGTCAATACTCGTAGGTCAGAAGAGATTCTTGTTAAGAATATATTGGGATCACGTTTGTAAATATGGGCGATGGTATGTAGAGAATTCCCTGTACATATTTTGTTCTGTCCATTACACCACTTGCTATGATGTTATAATCTATCACTCTGGTAATAATATATGCAATAAAAAAAATTTCAATTCCCACAATTTCAGACAAGAAGAGCAAACTGTGTACAGTATTGACAGAGTTGGTGGGTAACTTACTGAACAACACAACAGGATAATGCTCCATCAACCTTGCCTGGCATTTGACTCAAACTGTTTCTCTTTGGCTGAAAATTCAGAGCGTGATCAACTACACCACGGAGACCTTCCATTAAAGATTATGTCTGGTTTACATCTGAGTATACAGAGGTCGACTGAGAGACATGTACTCACTCATTAGAAGATAAAGACATGTATACATATCACCAGCAAGTACACGAGCTCACAACACGTTCACTCACAAGGTAGTTCCCCCTCCCAGCACTTACCTCAGCACGGACGAGGACCTTGCCACCAGCAGCCTCAATCACCGGAATAATATGAAAAGCAATCTCTGAAGCTCCTCCTACTGGGTAAGAACTACCTGAGGAGATACAACACTATATTATCACCATGATAATTGTACATATTCTTTAAGCTCCAACTACATCACCTCACCAGTTGGCATCGGCTTGACAAGTGAACTCCTTGGGTCCTGGAAAAGTATTCATAGTTAGATTACTATAAACCTGGTCTTAGTAGGTTAAATGTTTTATGTTGACATCTAAATACAGTTGTTGGCTGCAGTAAACTCTCATGCTGTAAAACAAGTCATCCCAAGGTGACATATCCCAAGGTGACATATCCCCCTGGATGTGGTTCATTCAACAACACATGGCCAGAACTCAGCCAAAAATCATCATAGTCAATATGTTTTGATACATGTACAGTTGATCAAAAAACTATCTGTACATGCGGGCTACTTGCAGAATGAACACTACGATTCCTATTGTCTCGGTACAGTTGTCAAAATCCTTCATCCTTTGTGTCATATTGTCTAATATAATTTTGCGAGGATAGTTTTTTGATTGACTGTACATTACCAAGTTTGGGGAAAATTTCACAGAGATAAGTAATTTTTCATTACAGCTACAGTAATCATGATTAAAGACACACAAATATACTGTACAGTACTGTTAAGATTCACCCACTTGGGCTGACAGGATAAAAGTATTTGCTGGACTACAAAATATTATATGACGATGTTGTGAGGAAGTTGTGCAAAATATGGGTGATAACAGGCTGGGCATGTTGGGTGATATGGTGGGGGGGACATTTGTTGGGAGGAGGAGTGTGGGATAGGGAGAGAGGGAGATACACCCCCTCCAAAAAGTATCTTTACGAAGACGTCCAATGAATTTCAAAATGAACACCGCGAACTCCTGTTGTCTCGGAAGAGTTGACAAAATCCTTCCTCCGTTGCATCATCTTGTCTCACACAAAATCATTTAAGATACTTTTTGGAGCGACCGTACTGGGATGAGTAGTTGGATAATTTGATCTGGACATCTGGACACAATGAGAAATATTTCTCACACACAGACAATCCCTTTCCTCCTATGATCCAGGGTGGCCGGACAGCAGCCAATCCTCCTAGTAACAGAACCCAGCAGCTCCTGATTACTCCACTTCCCTAGCAAGAAGACACTCCACCAAGAGGTTGTTCCATCATCAGTAAGTGTACAGTTGCCAATAGTGTACTAAAGTTAGTGATGAGTGTACTGTACTATGGCTAATGTACAGGGCAGAAACCTTACCTAACCTGTGCTACCATAACCTAAACTATCCTTACCTATACTACCTTAACCTAACCTTTACAGGTGTACTATCTTATCCTATCCTAAGCTAACCTACCCTAGCCTAACCTAAACTACCCTTATCTATACTACCTTAACCTACCTAAGCTAACCTACCCTATCCTAACCTAACCCTCCACCTGTGACTTGAAAGCTCTAAAAGGGAAGAAGAGAAACAACAGATATTTAGGGAATGAGAGAGTACAGTATGTGTCAAGTGTGAGGTGGGGACAGATAAATACAGTCTTCCATGTGTCTGTGGTCCAGAAAACTTAGAGACAAATAAGGAAAAAAATAATGGAAACGAAAGATTCATAGTCACTGAAAGTAACTAAAGACTCCCTAGAGCTAACATCCACCGTCCATTCAGCTAATATCCACCGTCCATAAAGCTAACTTCCACTGACGATGGCTGCCATCTCCACTGATGATGACCGCTGTTGAACAGTTAAGTGTGAGCTGGAGAATAAAAAATCTGATAAATAAAAAATAAACACAAAAATATTACCCTGTCCAAAATGCGAGTGCAGTAGCGTCTGTATGGGGAAGCCCGCCTTGCTCGGGGGTGTACCGTAGTCACCATAACAATAGCAGAAGATATCACGCAACTCCTGGTTTTCTGTTAGTCCCTTGGTAGTGATGAGAAAAAAAAAAATAAAACTTTCAGTGATAAAAATAATAAAGACACAATGAAAGGCATGAACTACGGTCAGCTCTTACATCCAATCCTCTAAATGATGGTACAGTAAAGTGGCAGCAACAGTACAGTACTATATAAAGGCATGATGGCAGGGTACAGATCACAAGTTAATGGCTCATACTGTCTAAAAGCAAAGTCAGTAAATCACCATTAAGAAATTAATTAATTTCAGGTCTCCAAACACAAAATTAAATAGAGGTGTACAGTACAGTACTGCCTCAAGTACACAAAGATGTAACCGAGACATGTAGGTTATCAACTTGTGGTCTGTGTTCAGAGGACGTCAATAGGGTGCCCAAGGAGAGG
This sequence comes from Homarus gammarus, assembly GCA_958450375.1. Taxonomy (NCBI): domain Eukaryota; kingdom Metazoa; phylum Arthropoda; class Malacostraca; order Decapoda; family Nephropidae; genus Homarus; species Homarus gammarus. The sequence goes on along the minus strand of CAUDMG010003593.1, from coordinate 809,402 downwards.
AATGATGAGAATAAAACAATCAAGACGAGAGACAGTCAAGAGAACTAATGATGGCAATGCACTATGTCAGTAATAACAGGAGGAAGACTGAGAGATATATCCAGGAGTCTTGAGAGAATATAATTTGGTACCTGAAGATGTACTGGGCACCTTGTTATATAGTAAAGGTCTATAAATTATCCTAATAATGTGGCTTAACAGCAAAACATTAATAATAATTCATGGACACAGATTTAAAGTTTGAATTATTTCAAGAAAAATTCTGATTTAGAAATAAGATGGTTTCTGTTGCTTTACCTTCAAGTCTTTTGGTTTGACATAACCAGCAGGACCTTACATAAAAGACCTTACACCACCAGCAGGATCTTACATCACCAGCAAGACCTTACATCACCAGCAGGACCTTACATCACCAGCAGTACCTTACATCACCCGCAGGACCTTACATAACAAGACCTTACATCACCAGCAGGACCTTACATCACCAGCAGTACCTTACATCACCCGCAGGACCTTACATAACAAGACCTTACATCACCCGCAGGACCTTACATCACCCGCAGGACCTTACATCACCAGCTGTACCTTACATCACCCACAGGACCTTACATAACAAGACCTTACATCACCCGCAGGACCTTACATCACCCGCAGGACCTTACATAACAAGACCTTACATCACCAGCAGGACCTTACATACCCAAACAACTTCCTTGCACGTCTTGGAATTCCACTCATAGAAATTGGTGATGTAGTTGATGAGTCCCGTAGTCTGCAACAGCCACACAGCCCACAGTGGTATAAACTTTACCAATATGGACTTGGTGTTACCTGGATGGATCTCTTTCATCAACTTGAAGAATCTGGAAAACAAGTTAGTTATTAACCTTTCTCTGGAAAGCTCCTTAATGCAACATAAATTTATTATAAGCAAAAAAAAAAATAATCAAGAGATTATAAAATATATCTTGATTCTCCATATGTGAATATCTAAATAAGATTTTCACTGTCCTAACTCTAAAGACATATGATAACTCTTGTTTGGTTAAGTTAGGTGCAACTCCCATTTTACACTTAATGTACCTTATTTGCCAATGAAATTCTAGTGAAGTTTAAATTAAAAGGCAGTAAACATGTAGCTAAGGAGCACAAAAAATGGAATGACAACACCTGGCAGATCCAGTGTTATAAGTCAAGTGATTGATAATTAACTGATAAGTTTAAATCATGTGAAGCCTTAGGATGACTCATACAAATGGAGCTAACATGTGGAAATAAGAGGAGTAAATGGAAGAGAATATCTGAGTAAGGTAATTGGGTACAGTATTTAACTTATTATAAAAAGACAAAATATATATATATATATATATATATATATATATATATATATATATATATATATATATATATATATATATATATATATATATATATATATAGAAAAGAAAATGACAGTACTTATCAATATTTTGAGCTTCTTCTGGGAACTTTTTGGTGAGTTCCTCCTGCCATTTGCCTTTCCCACTGAGCACAGGATACTTGCGAGGCTCCTTATCTTTTTCCGCAAATATGACCGTGTCGTAGTTCTCACCTGTTAATGAGAAAATGGGCATATTGTACAAGAATGACTACAGTGTGCTAAGAACTTACTGGCAATGTGTGAGTGTGTCTAGGGAATGACTACATGTTATCCTATTCAATAGATGGCTGGTTGGATGGCTACTATTTCCATATTCCCAGCTGCTGCTCCTTGCATGACTGGGGACAATAGGGCAGAGGAGGTAGTTAACCACAAGATTTTCCACTTCAACTTGGAGTACAACACAGACAAGAGAATAATGTAAACAAGAAGGGATTCACAAGGTCTTACAAAATGTAAATGATTCCTCTTGAACAACCTCCCCCATACAAGTGGTCCATGGCTCATGAAGATTTGATCTGGGATAAACAGCTTTAATCATAGAGTAAGCTAATATTACTTTAAAAGAGTTTTGTTATTAATAGTAACTTACTCAACGGTGCCCATTCAAGTTGGCCATTTGTGATCTGGTCAATGTACGTCTTACTGATGGACTGGCGATTCATCTCACCGATGTAGTGTATGCCTACGTCAAACTCGTAGCCCTTGTCTATAAATGTGTGGCAACAACCACCGGCCTGTTGTACAATAAAGAGATCACATTGTTAAAAGCACTGTATGTACATGCCTACAACACTGTACAATACTGGCATATAGTACTGTATAGTCCATTCTGAAAACTTTGTAGCCATGCAACTTTTATCTATACAAGTGATTACTGGAAACTATGACTTTGCCTTTAAACATCTACAGTACAGTACAGTACAGTACAGTACTTAAGATATAATTATCATTCAGAAATGTTCATCAGTGTAATGAAGTCCCTCCTCACAGATTTACAGTAACATGGTTCTATAACCTGGCCTTTGTATGGAAGGTATGACCTTCAAACTTACAGAAAAATTCTGGTCCATAAATGAAGTGTTCCCTTGAACCATGGACCAGAACTATCCTGAGGAGGAAACCATACCTGGTCATGCTGTTCCAACACCAACACTCTCTTGCCGGCCTTGGCTATAATAGCGGCTACTGACAAACCTCCTATCCCACTGCCAATCACAATGGCATCCAAGTTCTCAGGAACTTTGTTCCAGGTGAAACCTGAAAATAATACAGTACAGGACCAGTTGGAGTAAAAACATTTATTACAGCAGGTACTTATACCTTCCCTATCTATGGGTGAAATACTGATAATAGGCTAAGAATGGTGATTAACAATACTGTACTGTAATTCAACCAGTTACCAAAAATGACAAGCTATGATAATAATTAATAAAGATAGAATAGTTTGAAGGTGGACTTTCTCCACACTGGAGAACTTCTGAAATAACTTTCAAGATGACAAAAACACTGTATATATTCCTTGAAGATACACTGGATGAAGTACTGTACATATATTATGGTACAGTAATGTACACAGCACAGTACACTCACCTTGTTTAAGGACAGCATCTCTTTGTTTCTGATCTGTGACTTTTGCCTTGACTTCTGTACAACTATTTTCCTTAAATGGGTTGAGTGATGGTGACTTGGTTATAAAGTAAAGAACAGCCTTGATGACCACACCCACCACCAACACCACTGCCACTAATGGCAATGATAGAAAACCCATCTTCAACCTGAGGAAAACAAAACAAATAGATATTTAAAAATAATATACATACTGTATATATGGTACAGTCGGCACAAGAATAAGTATACACCTACGGTTCATGCTTGAGACAAAATATCTGGTAACACTGTCCTGAACAAAACAGACAAAATGACCTGTAATTGATGTTTTATTCCTACATATATGTTATAAATACATTTATTGTTAATGTTTTACTAGTGTCTTGTGTTTATATTACAAGTAATATATTGTATCCGGTAGTAAACTTGTTGCCCAATGGGATTGCAGTTATCCTCCTCCCCCACTTTTTCTCTTACCCTACTTGTTTTTTACTGATGTTCAGATTAGTAATGGAAGGAAGAGGAGTAAATAGAAGAATAAAAAAGAGGAAACAGAAAATAGTTAGAGATAACAGGTGGGGGAGCTGAGTTTCATCATGCATCTGGATGCGTAGTTTCAACGTTACCAGACCATTTTCGGACCTTACAGCACCAGTGTGTATACTGCGGCCGACTGTACATGAGACCGGTAAAGAGTGTACAGTTCAGAAATGAATGGTAGGAGGAGAGGAGACCACAAAGATACATGAAAGGATGGGAAAGATGCCTTTACTAATGTACTGGCTCTCAATACCAGCCAACCTGCAGGGTACCGTACAGACACTATATGGCGGCATAAATAAAGTCTCTCGTCCACACTCTGACTGACCGTAATCACTACATCATGGTGGTATAGAGAAAGAAATAAGTATTGTACTGTATAGAAGTAAGATGACTCTGTCGGGTTAACTTACTGTTCACTATACTGTACTGTACCTGCAATAAGTACATCTTTTTATACCTTAACAGTCTATGCACTGCATTACTGAGTGTATACAGTACAGTATATACAGTATACATAAATGCTGATTCTATGTCACTTGTATGATGATTTAATCAAAAAATATCTATCTATCTCTCATCTATGGGTAAAATACAGTACACTGAAATGTTAAGAATATTTCAAGATGACTCACTTGTTGAGAAGAAAACACAGCTATGGAGTGTGTTCACAGTGGACCAAACACTAGCCAAGATAACCTGATAACCTTGAGCTACTCTACTATCAGTGAGGTAATATAATGTACTGTGCTGTACAAAGTTTACTTCTGGAGTGGCAAGCAACTTCCAACTTAAATGACATTGATAAAACATAAAATAATTAATGCATTGCATAATCATTAGCCCCCCCCCCCCAGCTAATTACAATACACTTGATGCTACCTGGGGAGGTTAGGTTAAAATATTTAAGGTAAGGTAGAGTTAGGTTAGAATATTTAAGGTAAGGTAGAGTTAGGTTAGAATATTTAAGGTCAGGTAGAGTTAGGTTAGAATATTTAAGGTAAGGTAGAGTTAGGTTAGAATATTTAAGGTAAGGTAGAGTTAGGTTAGAATATTTAAGGTAAGGTAGGGTTAGGTTAGAATATTTAAGGTAAGGTAGAGTTAGGTTAGAATATTTAAGGTAAGGTAGAGTTAGGTTAGAATATTTAAGGTAAGGTAGAGTTAGGTTAGAATATTTAAGGTAAGGTAGGGTTAGGTTAGAATATTTAAGGTAAGGTAGAGTTAGGTTAGAATATTTAAGGTAAGGTAAGGTTAGGTTAGGTTAGAATATTTAAGGTCAGGTAGACTTAGGTTAGAATATTTAAGGTAAAGTAGAGTTAGGTTAGAATATTTAAGGTAAGGTAGGGTTAGGTTAGAATATTTAAGGTAAGGTAGAGTTAGGTTAGAATATTTAAGGTAAGGTAGAGTTAGGTTAGAATATTTAAGGTAAAGTAGAGTTAGGTTAGAATATTTAAGGTAAGGTAGGGTTAGGTTAGAATATTTAAGGTAAGGTAGTTAGGTTAGAATATTTAAGGTAAAGTAGAGTTAGGTTAGAATATTTAAGGTAAGGTAGGGTTAGGTTAGAATATTTAAGGTAAGGTAGAGTTAGGTTAGAATATTTAAGGTAAGGTAGGGTTAGGTTAGAATATTTAAGGTCAGGTAGACTTAGGTTAGAATATTTAAGGCAAGGTAGAGTTAGGTGGAGTTAGATTAAGTTACATTAGGTTACATTACAGTACGTTAAGTTAGGAAAGCATTAAGGTGTGTACAATAAGCTACTGTACATATGATCCCAAAAGTTTACTGTTACAGCTGTAACTAGTCATTGATAAAACCTTATTCTCTTACAGTATATTTACAGGAATCACATGTTTAATCTATAAGATACTTTAAAAGTAAGTAAAAGTACTGTATCACCATCTTGTAAACGCGATATTCGCAAGTCACTTGAGCAATGGCGGGTGTATGTGCTAGTTGCAGTGAAGCTCATAAGAACATAAGAATGGTGGAAACTACAGCGGGACTATTGGCCCATACTGGGCAGTCCCGTTTACACCCAACTCCTATTGCTCATATAAGCATCCAACCTATGTTTGAAGCTATCCAGCGTATTCGAGTTAATGATGATATTAGGTAACTTTTTCATGTGGAAGAAAAGTGATGGGTGGTAAACAAAAAATAACCAAAGTTCCTACTAACGTTAGTTTACCGTGGGTGCAGATTGACTTAGTACTTTCTGGTTAATATGATGGGGGGTTCTGCCCCCTGGCTAGAAAGTTAGGTAAGGTTAGGTAGGGTTCTTTGGATGGCTAGGTCAGGTTCTATTATGTTCTAGTAAAAGTCGTCTCTTTTATAATGATAAGGCTTCCAAGCACAACAGAAATATAGTCAGGTATGTTTACAGCTTAACAAATATCGACTCACGGCTAAATAAATGCCAAATGCCGCCAGTCACGGTCAAATATAGTTCTCAAGTTGTTCGCTGGTAATGGACGATTAGCCAATCAGAGCACACTCACGGTAAAATAGCGCTAGTAGGAACTTAGCTGGTAAAAGCAAAATATCCACTGCCTTTTGGTCATCCAACGAATTTCAGGATTTTAAGGGTAGGTTGAAATTAAGTTTTCAGATGGTTTTTGGTGTGTTTTAAACTACTTCCAAATAGGTGGATGACTGAAACAATTTTATCAACCAACTAACTTGTTAACCAATACTAAATAATAATAGCTGGTCCCCACAGCTTCACACCCTACCGCAAGTTGTGAAGAACCAATTATAATTCATGCCAGGTTGTTGACAGTCATCCAGGTTACACATGTTTAAATATTTACTGAATAACTCTTTATCTTCCCCTATAACTCTTTATCTACCCATCTACTCAGTGAACTTGGTACACAAACGCTCACAGTTGTTTAGTCAATAGATAATAACGGCTGTGTTAACTAATAGACTCTACATGTAATTATACACTTACATCAACTGCAATCATAAATGACACTGGGGATGGATGACACAATAGGAAAGAAATACATAAAGATAATAAAAAAAGCGCCATACCTAAGCCTTCCTCACAGCTGATACCAAGGAAGATGTTTGGACTGGAGAGGACTTTCCAACTACTGTATAATAGAACTACATTAAATAAATGTTTAGCACCTGACTGCTGCGCCATCTCTCGAGAAGCTTTATTTCACAGAAAACGTACAAGGTACTTGAGGAGGAACATACCTCTTCACCACTGGTCGACTCGTTAGCCCCGGGCGATCGGTCAGCACTGGACATGCACTGACCCCTGAATTCTGAACCTGCTCCAGTGCTTGTCACGTGTGGTCTTGAAAGAGCTCACACTCTCTGGCAGATTGTTCCTAGTTCACAACTCACAGTTTTCTGGACTTGCGGCTTCTTCACCCTTGAGACATAACCCCTGTGGGGCGAGTGTCCGCCAGGTCAGGACACGGGACTGGCAGTGCCCTTGACATGTTGCACACCTTGGCCCTGACCGTCTGCAATACAAGCTAGGCAATTGCTCCCTCATCTCATAAGCCGTATACGTTTTTATTCTTAACGTGCTGATGATTTATGGATTATGATGTAAAGGCATTTCGTCTTATTAACTCTTCCTCTTTAGTTGATAATCTTTCTTCCCTTTGTGTTTGCCACAATGTTGCTTCACCCTCCTAGAGGCACCTTAAGGGGCAGTGTTCGGTGGACTTACCTTAAGGGGAGTCAGGTCTCTCTTCTGTGTTGGCCGCACCCATGATCATCAGTGTATCTGTCGCCAGCAGCTAGCCTCCAGTACAGACACCTGGGGGAGAGCTTGTTCATTACTAGGGAGCAGTTGGTCGTCTCTAGTACAACTGTTGTAGTTCATCTCCCTACTTTCTTTGGCTAATACTGAACCACGAAAACATCTGTCTCTTCCTTGGTTGATATACTAAATCACGAAAACAATCTAATTTTTTTAACCAAATGGAAAAGTTTCAATTAATCAAAATATTTATAAAATAAGGATAAGTATTTGTCTTATGTATGTATTTTAATATTCCATATCTTCTTAATAATATCAAGATAAAAATGATAAATGGATGAACTTTAACTCCAATATCCTTGTTGAGGAAATGTTATTTAAACATTTATGTAGCTTAAAGCTTTATATATTTATTATAGAAATATAAAGGTTAAAACCAAGGAATATTATAAGGAACTTTAGTCTTACGGGAGTAATTCAGTCCCCTCTAGTTGGGACGGTGAGGCTGTCAGTGTTGGTGACCTGAGGTAGGAGAGATAAACACTGTTGAGTTGTTTGTGGGAAAAACAATGGAAATAATAGGTAAGGTTTAATGGCTTGGTTAATATTCAGTTTTATCCTAATAGATAATTCGTTTTTTTTTTACTATTATTTCTAGGATTCTTTTCTTTTCCCTTAGTAAGGAATCGGTTTTCTTCTATGGCATTCCCTGGGCAAATGCATTGATTTTGTGATATTTACCGTGAAACACACCAATACTTTGTACTGTGTTTAGCGGTCGACCTATTTCTTCCCAAAGGACAGGAAAAGGTAATGGTCAATTTATAGTAGAGGACACACAGTACGGTATATCTATATTAACCTTTCTCTAATGATAACAAAACAAGACACGATTTGTATCCACTTTTAGCTATTACCTGTACAGCACTGTATTGCATGTGTTGCCACGAAGATTTTTTCTTTGCAAACAATAATTTGGACAATTCTAAGACGTTCCCCTCACCAACTACTGTACCTAGAACCGAGATATTTAATGTGCAGTACGGTCCAAGGGGCAGAGCCCACCAGTTAGGAAGTTAGGTTTGGTTGGTGCTGTAAACTGTGGATTATCTTGGTGATGGTAAATGAAGATCGTCTTCTTTTGTCAGAACTTCTCATTAGAAAAAAAAAAATATTGAATTATGTCGTGTAGTATAAATTGATCGAATCTACAGACATTGTGTTAAGTATAGTAGTCCGTTACAGTAGTGTACTGTTTATTTATATAAGAAAGAATTGATGGTGTGGAAAGTCAATAAATATTGGGTATAATAAAACACATGGTCAAGACATTCTTCATTAATCCCAGTCATCAAATTTTAGACAAAACTTATTTTATTGTTCAGTAAAGTTAATCCTTAATTAATATGACATGGATGGCATACGAGCATGTGGAGTCTTAGCACCAACTCTTATGCTCTAAGTATTGGTACATGCAATCTTAAATATAAAATAAAAATAGTTTTGAGCAAAAAACAGGGGAGTAGAAAATAATGCAGAATGAGCATTTACTTCACTGGAACTGATTTACAGGAGAGAGAATCTACATTAATATTCCTTAAATAAATGATGTATTCATGTACTGAATCAATGCTTAAAATGTAACACATAAATTATTATGATAACACAGTGTTATTATTGAGCATGGGCCACTGTGGCTAAGTCAGTAACTGAGCATTAAGTTCTCCAGGACACTGATGCCAAGTTAATGTGTTCCGGACCTGGGGGTGGGGGGGTCACAACCACCCGCCCTTCACACACTTCAGTAACAAATGACATTAGCTGGCCAACATTGGCTCAACTTATATTGGTCTACTCCATCAAATTGACTTTAATCTTACACAATAGTTTTATTAATAATAATTTATGCTAACAACAGTTTGCTAGAAGATGTAACCCAATTACATTTAGATTACAATACTGTACTTTCATATTAACAATACTGGTTCAATTCTCAGTGGAGGTTACAGTTAATAATGTAGGTCACAGCTGGACAACCTTTTTCCCTAAACTGAGGTAGCTAACTCCATTTACCACTCTGGTTTGTGAGATATTTTCTCTACGTTACAAGTAAAGGATATCAACTTATACTATACCATAAACCTTCAGTGTAAATGTAGCATTTTCTGTTATGTTGAGCAGTTTTTAATCTTATCCTTTGGGTTAGACGTTCTGAGAAAAAAGTGAACGGAAATGAAGACTTCCCTGTAGTGCGCCGCCTGGCCGGTGTAAACACAATACTGCAATGGCTTCTTGTGGGGTGTGAGAACATATGTCTGGTTTATATAGTTTTCTCAGTTAGCTTGTAAAATACTTGTACACTTCAAAACACAGAAGTAAACCTAAAAACACATAGTATACTTTAGTTCATATTCATTTAAAATAAACACATTGTGACAAAAACATATTTCCATAAAAGGCTCTAAATTTATACTGTAGAGGAATTGTTCCAGGTTTTTTCTAAACAAGATTTTTGGTTCCACTTATGTACTGAATGTATGGCTTCCCTCTCTACCTTCCACATTAGTCTGCACCATACAAACCAAGCTAAAAATAACCACACATTATTTTCAACACTGTATAAACCATTAAATGTAACAATCAATCCTGTACGTATAAGTGGCACACTTGCTCCTACGCCCCAATGAACATATAACATAATAAATCTGTTATACTCACAACAAATATCCAGTATATTATAAATCAATCTTTGTCTAAAGAGTTCAATGTTTTCCTTTTCAAACACACATAAAAATAAGTTAAAGTTATTGAACTGTATTTGAAAAAATAAATAAATAAATAAAAACCATTAAAAGGACAAACACACATATTGGGATCATCAGCACAATAATGTGGGAGCAGCCTGGACAACCTTAACTCACTCACAGTATCAGTCACCACAGAACACTCTTAAGGAGGTGGTGGGGAAGACAACCCTTCGTGGCAGTGTTTTAAGATACTCACACCGTGGCTTGGATATATTAAATGTCATAACTATTATGATATTTTCTGCTCATTTTCAAAACTTACAAGTTGCATGGCAGGATGAACTATGGTAGATAAAGTTCTAAAAAAAATAGAAATCTTTGGCATTGAGTTGACGTTGAGATTTAAGCATTAATTACTTGGCACCAGTGATACACACACACACACACCATGGACACACCAAAATAGTTTGTCACATTTACAACTTCATGATAGAAAAATAAGTTAAATATGAAACCAATAAATATTAGTGGCCTTGTAAACTTAAGAAATATGAGATAAATATCCTGCACGTGTACATTTTTATTTTAATTTCCTTTATATGTTGCTGACTACTCCGCCATAACAGGTCCGGGATATTTCACTCAACTTACTGACTGGTGACCTCCGTCATCTGGTGTAAGAGATGCCAAGGGTCAAAGAATTTAATTTCATTGTTGATTTTGATATCTTCAAGTCTAATATTTTATTGTAATTTTTAGTACAGTATCCACAACTCAACCTACGTATGTGCCATAATTCATAGTAAGTATCTAATGTAAAGTGTCTAACAAACTTAACTACAGTATGGAGTACAGTACTTCTGCTCAATACAGTAGTCCTGTGCGGTACTGTACAGTTCTGTATTTTTGTATGGTAATTTGTTTGGTTTCTCCCTGTACCATTTATCTGTTAATTCATTTTACTTTCTTGTCTTGATCTCAGTGTGTGCAAGTGTGTCCGAGGTGACGGAGGATTGGATAAATCTGGACATTGTTTATATGTGTAAAATAAAAATATCTGGTATATTATATTGTGTTGGATGAGGGAGGTGTGTGGTGACTGGGAGGAGTATGATCACAGTGTGGCATTATGTTGCTGCCAAGTTACAGGTATTTTAGTTAAGTTCAAGTTATTCCATAGGATTTTGCCCAAAACTGCAAATTACATTTGTAAGATAAATTCTTTGGTCATGAGCAATGACATACAATTACTTTATTTAATCTGATTTTGGTGTTTTGTTAACAAAATACATACAGTGTTATGATGATGAAGTGTGCTAAGTTTCATTGACCAATACTAACCCCTGTGCATGGGATCACCTCTGTAAAATCTGAAATTAATACTTTTTGTCTATAGTTGACATTATTGAGCAAACAAGAGACACTTAATAAAATGCAAAATCTTTATACTGCTTGACAGACTTGTCTCACACAATATTTGTACAATCTGTTAATAAGAAACCCCACTTATGCTCCAGAACAATTACTTTTCATGGACTCAGTTTGGTGGTTGAGTGAAGTAGTGAGTACAGCCTCTCCTGCCCTTGTCCACTGTACTTCTTGCTGGGATCTTGGACACACAAACATGATTTTACCTTAAAAATTTGCTGGGAAGTTTCTGCGGGGAAAGGTCATGGAAATTGTTTCATAAATTGATTAGTTCTGAGTGTGGATGAAAAATAACAGTAACATGAGAAACTCGAGATCCCCCAAAGATTACTCCCCATCTTACCTCACCTCACAATTAAACACCCTAGTGCTACTTGGGGTAAGGTTAGTGTTGGGTTGGTTAATCTCAAGTAAAATAAGTTGAGGATTAATCTTCAGCCGATCCAAGACTAAAGCCGTGTTTTCCTGTGGCAATTTTATCCCTCTCACTCGATGCAACCATTATCACAACCTTCTACCGCCACACAATTTTGGTGGTCTTTATTGGAGTAACTTGGGCTAGCTCGAAGGCTATTCCAAGGCTGTCCATGAAAGCCGGTGTAAATTCATTCTCCTCTGGACTTAAAATCTGAAGTGGTGTAGAAATTTTCTGAACTGGTCTAAGAAGGAACAGGAAAACATGGCTTAAGTCTACTGCCCATCACTACCACACACAGTACTATACTGGTATATATTTAACAAGTTGCAACCTTACCATCATTCCTTGTACAGTATGAGATAAGTTTCTATATGGAAGTGACAGAGAAAAGAAAGTGTTTAAGTTTTACCAGTTGCTGTCCACACCATGTCCTGATACACACAACACAAGATGGATATTAACACTATTGTAACTATCATATACAAACAACCTGTAATAGGGAGCACCTGGGAGGAGGTTCATTATACTGTACTGTACTGTACACCCTGACATCTTTGTGGTAAACTTTTTGATGCCATTCCTGAAATGGTAATCCATAACACACATTTGTTACTAAGTAAATAAAAAAGAGGAACTCCGTCCAGTGTTTGTTTGTACTACTGAGAATTGAACCTGGGGTCACACAGTTGAGAACACAATACTCAACTTGGAATTTTTCTCAACCTAACAAAACTCATGCTAAGTTTTCCTATTAATTCATTAGGATATACTTACTCATCTTGTCATGAAATAAAATGACATAAGTTTCCTTATCAAGAGATAATTACTTTAACTAGGCCCTTTACACTTCTTTTATATAGAAAAATATATGGAGGAAACTTTGAAAAACTAGACTCACAGTATAAATATTTTTTGGGGGATTTGGATGAACCTAGTCAAGTAATTGCCCTAATTAGCTTAGAAATAAATAGTAACATGAGAATGATTTTACATTATGGGAAGTTAAAATTACTGAGCTTGTAAGGGCAAAATCATAATGACACTAAATTAAAGAGAATAAGCTGTAAATATTAAATATATGAAAGGAAGTGTGAAGAGCACATGAGCTAATATGGAGGGCTGAGGGACACCATTCCCGGTGGCTCTGTCAGTATGGCGTGAAGGGACTGGGACAGATTATGCTTCAGCACGTGCCGCTTCAACACGTCCTTTCGGGCAAAGGCCTTAGTGCACACTGGACAGGAGTACGGCCGGTAGTTAGCTTGTGACGCAAGGTGACGCTGAAGGTTGGAACGGTTACTGAAGGACTTGTCACAACATCGACATCGGAGACTAAATCGTAAAGGTTCGCAGTCCATCTGTAAAGAGTAAAAAAAAAATTATTAGTACAAGATTTTTACGGGAAAATTATTATGATGTGATTTCAATACGGAAAAAAATCATATCAAACCTGAATTATTATGAAGAGTAAATTATCAGTTACATTAATGTCCTTACTACAGTACTGAACTGTCCAGACATGTCACGTGTACAGTATTTTTCACCCTTTCACAGCAGAGGAGATACAGTACAGTACTGTAATTTGTTTTATAGATTGTTGCAAAGCAGTTTAATTTACTGTGCATTATTTAAAAGTTATATTCTCAAAAATTTCTTAAGTGTACAGTACAATATAGTACACTCCTACACCATATTTTAAGAAGTTGCACCTGACTGTGTGTCTTCTGAGTTTGTCGCCCTTCATTTTTGATTGATTTAAAATACCGTACCCGCCAAGTTAATACAGACAGTGACACGTAAGGTTGTAGGGTTGAAAAATTAGATTAAATACATATACTGTATAGAGTATACAGGCACTGTATGTATATTCAGTATACTGTATAAAAACACACTCAATACTGTATATCTTTTGTTTTTATGGGCAGGGAGAAGTGCCTTACACACTAGTACATAATAATAAACAGCCAGCTATTTCACGGCAATTGTCTTGGTTCTTGATGTAAGTTTAAGAAATTGGTTTTGTGGTTCTGAAATAAACATTTAGATAAGTAGACTTAATATAACAAACACTATATTGACATGTTAATATTAATACTTCAGGTTATTTGTAGCATTTATGAATAACTTGCTGTAAGGCAATTCATCCTATACTGTCTGTGGTTGTGTTATAATTTGCTGCCACAAGATCATTTACTGTAGCTTATAGTGAACAAAATATCCCTTTCTGGAATCTTATAAGCAAGAATACAATACAATACAGCAGTGATCCCCAGCCTTTTGGTGACTCTGGGCCATATTTATCATAGTGGTGGGCGCCAAAACTTTGGATCTACATTTAAGAAAAAAATCTCATATATACTGTACAGTTATTTGCAGTTTTACACGTCTAACTGTTACCAGTTACATACTTTTTACAGTTACTCTTAGACAGGATGTGTGTATTTTCCCTAGTGAGAAGACTGGCTCTCTCTCTGGGCCCAGTCTGAGGTAAATACACACGTCCTGTACACAACAGTTGTATCAAGTTATTACATATTTTCATTAATTTCACTCTTACAAAAAATTCCAAATAATTCACAATTTTCTAATGAACCTTTACGGGCTCCACAATATGGTTCTGTTAACTCCGGGTTGGAGACCACTGCAATACAGTCTCTGTCAAGTGAAAAGTTGGGGACCAAGAGGCTTCAGTTAAATAGATAATTATGTCAAGTGGATACTGACCTATCATCAACATGTGTCCAAGGAAAATCGGTAATAAACCGTAGTATTTGTGTTAGTTTGGTTATGTTATTAGTTTTTGTCAATACAGTACCTGTACTGTATTATTCTCTAACACTCTCAATGTTATTAAATCTGTAAATGAGCTGTTAATGTGTCATCAACCACCACATAACTTACTCCTCAAACTCAGGTGAAGACAAGTACAGTACTGTACAGTAGACTTATCACACACACAGCCAGTTGCCTGGTTGTCCAATTTCTACTCATTTACTCTCATATAATGTATGGAAAATTACATAAAATTAATGTTTATTATTAACTTTCATATTCAGAATGCTCCAATCTTCCGTTTGACAGATACTCATTTGTATTGAGACTGATCTTTGTTATAGCATTAATGTTATTACTGATCATTGGGACAACAGATTATTGTATATTAAGGCCAACCATTGTAATAACTAAATACTGTGTTGTACAGACAACATAAGTTATGACCACCTATCAACTAACTACTGAAGTTGTCATGAGAGTAATGTATGAATTGAGTAAAGGTGTTCCATGTGTCTTACTTTGTTCTCATGTTTTACTGTACTATACTGTTGTCTTCTTGGAGGTCACTGTTGTGTGCTGCTGTGTAGTGTGTAATACTTCCCAAGAAGAGTGACCAACACCTGCTTTATTATGGCCTCAGGTACAGTGCTCATCCTTACACTGTCTCCCTAAACTACTGTATATTACTTCACAAATAGATCACACAACTCAATTTGGTAATACATGAACATAATGATACATTTTAGGTACTGTAAACTAATTACTCTACATTTAAGGGCTGTTGGCACCTTAATTAATACAGTACAGTATGCCATCTTTACATACTACTGTGTACTGTATATATATATATATATATATATATATATATATATATATATATATATATATATATATATATATATATATATATATATATATATATATTTTTTTTTTCAGCATATATATATATATATATATATATATATATAAATATATATATATATATATGCTGAAAAATTACTTTGAATATGATCATCTGTTAATAAAGGAAGAATACATTAAACAATTCTGCTCTACTGTCTGTGTGTACAGTACATGTGCCGTACAAACACATGTACAGTAATGTACTGTACATATGGTCACGAGCTTGCTCACTTGTGCCAATACTACATGTTAGCCAAACTTAACTTTTAACCCATTAATGAATTTAAGTAAATACTGTATGTATGTAAATATATTTTGGATAAAAGAAAGACCAGTTAAATGTTGACCTTTATTAATGAGTGACAGAAGTAGCGCCAACGTCCAGAGGACCCGACGCTCACACCCATCATGATAATCGGCTCTAATTTACAAGTTGCCAATTGAACATAAGTGCAATAAACAAAATCTACCAAATGTGCTAACTTAAACTAATGGAAATGTGATGTGAAAACACAATATAAACCTTTACATCTATCCAATACTGCTGTTGTGGCTTAAATTAAAATACTTATCAAGAAATACTACATTTACATCCTTCGACTCAGCGGCGAGAGGCAAGGCGTAAAGTAGATGACAAGAGGAGGAACGAGCTTTGTGAGATGCCCGGGAGAGTTTTGACAAATACTGTACTGAAGAGATGGTGAGGTAGAAGTTACTGTCAAGTGAGAACCTGTTGTGGGGAATGTGGTGCATATGGATAAAGAGAATACTGCATTGGCAAAAGTGATCATAGCAAACATATCTTTTCCAGTTATAAGAAAAAATAAGACTAACTCTTAGTTTGTAATAATTAGAGGAACAGTTTCTGGTTTATAATGGAACAGAACAAACTGTCATTAGTTAAAAGGAAAGTATAAAACTGCTGATCTTTTGAACATTGATTGCAAGTATTGTATACTAAAGTAATAAGTATTAAGATGAAGGAAAT
Source organism: Homarus gammarus (assembly GCA_958450375.1). Classification (NCBI taxonomy): domain Eukaryota; kingdom Metazoa; phylum Arthropoda; class Malacostraca; order Decapoda; family Nephropidae; genus Homarus; species Homarus gammarus. The sequence goes on along the minus strand of CAUDMG010003593.1, from coordinate 792,845 downwards.
TAGGATATACTTCATAAAGAAGGAGGAGGGAGAAGAGGGCCTGGGTGTAGATGAGCGTGACGGGCTTCACAGCGCGCCTGGTGGTACTTAAACTGGTCCCTTCGGTGGAAGGTTTTGCCACAGGCAGAACATCGAAGGCGATGGGCAGTGGGCAGGTGGCCCTGGCAGTGACGAATCATGGACTCTGGGTAGGAGAAGGTCTTGCGGCAGAGAGGGCATACCGTGTCCGAGCCACACACCAGGCGGGCCACGCGACGCGGAGACACCCCCTGGGCCAGCAGAGTCTGCAACACACCCACAACCATGTTAGTACTAACCACTGCCACCACAACACCATATGCCTCCACCACCAGAGCCTCTAACATACAAGCACCATAACAAACAAGTAACCTCTACCTTCATTACAAGTGCCAACCATTGTGGCACAGATGACAGTTACAAAACTCAACATAAAAGAGGAACACAGACCAGACTTTGGTGAATGCTACAGCTCAAACTGAGATGTTTGTGCCTTATTTTAACTGACTTTCCTCTTAAAAGAGGCAACAGGTATATTTATAACATTTTCATTCGTAAGGTTCAATAGCAAAACAGTTTTCCTTTTAATGTCCAGGAAAAATAGGACAAGTTAATGAGATGTCATCTCATGTTCAGCTACAGTGCCTATATGAGCTCATTGCATAATACTGTTTACTGAATACTGTACTGTACTGTACATACCGAATAAGTTGCACAGAGGTATATAGTCTAATGCTAGATTTTATATTCCTTTGTCCATTCTTACATTCAGTCAATATCTTTCTGTATATGGAAGCCTAAGGTGATACAGTTACAGTACTGTATATGGTCCCATTGGTTACACACCAGTTTCACTCTTCAGTATCAAAAAATGGAAGCTGTTTTCTGAATTTCTAATTTTCTGTGAGGTGAGGTCAAAGTTTCCTCGCTGTCTCGTGTTTACAAGATAATGTCCGCGGATTTGTTTTACCCTTATGGTGTAGACACAAACTTCATCTGATGACTCAATTACTATTTTTATTACAGTCACTTTGACTCCGTGTTAGTTCAATAAATACTGTACACTGAAATACAAAACAGTTGTACACCACAACTTTCTTATAAGTATCGCAAAAGTTCCCTCTTCAGGTAACGCACAACTTGAATCTTGTATATTACAATAATCACAGCTTTCTAGTGAGATAATGACCAACCATAACTGCTCATTTTCTGGTTAAGATCTCACACAGATATAAGTTAGAGAACGCCTGAGTGGGAGACCTAAAATGGTGCATCATCCCAAGTGGCAGAAGCAGCGGCAGGTTGTTCTGTTGGAGTACGGGGATCTCTGGCTACTCTACCACTACGGCTGCCCGTCTGATGTCGATGACGCAGCATATGGTGATTCAAATTAGATCGGTCACCAGTTCTATAAGGGCAGTGTGGACATGCAAAGGGTTTTTCTCCGGTGTGCGTACGCAGGTGTGTAGCTAAGTAAGTGCGTGCAGTGACATTGCCACATACTGGACAAGCCACACGTCGCCCAGACCCAATCTCTCGTGCTGCCGCCCCAGACACGGCCCGCCCACCATCCATAAACGCCACGTCCTCGTGCGAGCTCCTGGTGAGTGCAGTCAGATACGCCCTCTGGAAAGAGGAAGAGCAGTTTGAGGTGTGGCCGGGCAGGAGCGACGTGACAAAGGTTGGCACCCAGCTAACAAACCACTCTCATTAATTCATTCGCATTCTTACCTTTGATGCGTCACAGTGTTGAAGGTTCGTCCATTTTCAAGAATAATTAACGGCATAAGTCATTTTCAGGGGGTTTTCTTAGAGCCATGGTTCGCTGGTCCAGTTCCAACAAGACCAGAGAACAACTTGTAAATCATGTTAGAATATGATCAGAATTTTCTTTCTATTGAAGAGAATTTTAAATGAAACTACAACTACAAGTTGCTGACATTATCAGATAAATTAAGATGGTATGACTGAATCAGTGAGACAAGAGGTAAATTCATGTGAAAGCTGAACAAAGTAGTGTGTGTGTGTGTGTGTGTGAGTTTTCATCTTTCTTCATCATTCTACTGAAGTATCTTACAGGTCACCAGGAAATTTATATTTCATGTGTGTGACAGACTAACAATATCCTAAGGAAATAATGAAATGTTTCCAGTTTTATCGTTGATTTATCAGTGGTAGTGGCGTGTACCATGATGCTAAGGTGCCAAGTGTTATACTACAGTAATTGGAACAATTTTTTTTAACTATAAGTTCTTATTAAATAACCACGTAAGAGGGAATTCTCATATGATAGTTACACAAAGCCACAGGTCTGAGTAAAGCATTATGCCAGAATCTCGTGACCATTTACCATAGGGCGACTGACTGACGTACACACGTACAATACCGGGACATATTTCCAAAGTTACACAACGATGCTTTTCGTGGATATAACAAAAGGAAATCTAATTGCAATCTTTTATTTGTTACAAAACATAAGAAAAAATGACATCAAATATTGGTCAACTTTGAAGATGTATAATACCAGGGGAGAAGACCTGTACAGTATTATAATAACATATGTATTCCAAAAGGAAAAACAACTTATTCAAATTCCCTAAATTATTAATTATCATATCAGTTTTGTTTTTCAAGCCAATCGCAGTAATACTGCACTGTACTGTACTGTTCTGTTCTGTACGGTATATTACTGTACTGTACTGTACATTACTGTACTATACTTACATCCTTCATTAGTCTTCACATCTGTTGCTCATAACCAACATCACTTTACTGTATGTATTATACAGTATTACTCAATGGAAGAAATATTAATTATAATTATGGATATTTAACTCAAGTTTTACAGTACAGTACAGTACTTTATTTATAGTCTCTTTCATGTATGTAAACTCAAACTAAACTATAATTTAAATATCTCATCTAAATAATTCTACTGTACATTTATTCTGGATAAGAATCTTTGGTAGACATACAGTATTCATCATATGGTCCCAACGGTATCACCTTCAACAACAACAAAAAATATAAATTCTGAACAAGTTCAATTTTGCAACATGAAAATTTAAGCTTTACTGTTAACAGAGGTTGTCTGTGCCTCAGGTAGTTCCAAAAGGAATACTAAGGAAAACTAATAAAATCCAACACGTTATAAACTGTTTAGTTCTTTCAGTATTATAAGTAACCAGCTTATGGATGTACTGTACTTATAGAATGAAAAATATATAAAGACACGTTGAATAGCTCACCCGAAGCTACATACTGTACTGTACAGTACTATCAGTTACTGGGGGAGGAATCTCACAGTACTGTACTGTAGTAGTGTTTAAAGTTCACCAGCACCAAACATTACTATATTTATTTATTTAGTGTAGGAAACAACATTGTCTTTCTGTTTTGTGATCAACCCAAGTCACTGTTAATAATACTGTAATAAAGTAGTAAATACTATTATTCTTACCACATGTAGAGTGAGTATGGTACAACACCTAACAACACAAATTAATTGGTTCCACAACTGAGGATGAGTAAAAATATTATGAACAGTTACAGTAGCACAACCATAATTTCTTAAAAACAATATGTAATAAAATGAGCAAAGGCCAGTTTCTCCATCATTATACTACAGTATATACAAAATGATCTCTGATGCACGAGGCTGCATCAGGCAGGGGACGGCACCGCCAGTGGAACTGACGGCCATATTTTGATGATCACAGTAAAGTACAGTTTTGTAACAAATCAAAGTGTTGCTGCATTACATCTGAAGTGCTGGCTGGTCTGGGTGAACACTGGAGTGGTGTCGCCGTAGATTTGACCTGTCACCTGTCCGATAGTTACAGTGTGGACATCCGTAAAGTTTTTCCCCTGTGTGAGTACGGATGTGTCTCCGCAAGTTGGCCCGGCTCACGCTGGAACCGCAGATGTGACACGACGTCCTCGGCGATGCCCGCCGCAGGTCGTCTGCGACCCGAATCACATGACGCGCGTCCTCCCACGCCCCTGCCCACGCCCGCCGCCCGCCACCGTCCACGCCCAGCAACATGTCAGTAAAGAGGCCGGCCATACCCTGCAACACCAGAAACACTGTCTCATTTCTGTGGCCCCAAAACTGCACCATGCAGGGTTCATATTTTGATTTAATTTCATAACTTTTATATACTGTACCGTAAATTTGTTCCCATATTCAAAAGTAAAACAAAATAATGTCTGTATGTCCAAGAACAAGTCTGTTAGAGCACAAATTATTTTAGAAGTTACTGAGAGTCTCAATGACTGCATGTCTGACTTAATATGCAGTAAGTCCTTTATACAATATCTGGTCCTTGAAATATTTTGAAGCAAGATAAATAATGTAAACAAACATCATGATTACTTCCGGTACATTCCCCACAACTGTCTAAGAAGCTACACTTGACTGATACTGCTGAGCGTACAGTACAGTGCAATATAGACAAACAGTATTGCCTCTGTTGGTAGAAACACTGTGTCCTAACACTAGACTGCATACATTACCTTCTTCTATCTTATAAATTACAGTACAGTATTCCAAAACATTGTACATAAGAAGTTTCACTCTTATACTCACAGGTACTGTACTTCACAGCAGTAACTGAACCAAAGATTATTAACATATTCACATACTGTACTGTACTGTTGTCTGAAGGGTGATGCACACAGATCGTAACCTGTACTACACAGTACTGTATTTACACCTCTTTCTTTATAAAGATGTCTTAATTATTGTCAGTTGTTAAATAAAGGTCTCAGCAATTTGTTTAAATGTCATATACATACAGTACAGTAGGTGTCTCACAATTCATTAATTCATGGACTGTGTCCCTCAACAATAAAATACTGATTTGTGCTAAAACCCGTTTCATCCAACCAAAACATTATTTAGCTATATGCAATACAGTGGAAGTTTTGTCATGAAGTGTTGATGCTTGTAAAGTATAAATAATAATAATAATAATAATTAACGGTTTATTGAAAGAGCTTGGCAGCCAGAAGGCTGAAAATATACAGTTACATATTTGGGGAATGGGTTTCGAATTACAAATAATATACAAGTATTGTAGTATTGTAGTATGGAGACTCTCATCTTAGCCATACTGTACTATTTAGCTCACATCAAACAATAAAGGCTGTCAGTGTAACCTCCTACAGACTAACACAAATGGCAGACAAGTGGTGTCACCTGGAATTGATGCCTTATTAATTTTAAATTAAGTGTGATATGCAAATGCTGTACTGTACTGTACCTCAAATACAAAAAATGAAAAATTCCACAAGATGTGACATTGGAAAAGAAGTCTTGTAAGTGTATGTGTACAGTACCGTATGTATGCGTAAATTGTATTCACGGTAACACCCAACAGCTTACCCAAACATACTGTAAATAATTTCATTTCAGTAATTTGTAAGATATAGATTAATGGTTTTAAGAAGTGAATTTCCATATTTGGTAGGTTACTGTATAAAGAGTATTGATGCTCTTGTAATAGTAAGTGTTATTAGGTCAAAATCATCAAGAACTTAAATAATTGGAAATTCAAATTCACAAATAATTCAAAATACAGTAATTCTTAACGCATTACAGATCCTCAGCCTTATGTTAATTGTATTTCTCACCCTCTCCTGTACTGTACTGCTTCAGGACTCAGGTCTGGATAGCCTGTTCACATACACACTGCCTACCCTCCCCAGCCATGGATAATGAGCCTCTCTAAACCACTAAACTCACCTAAAATCTCCACTACGTAAGTTGAAATGCTAAACATCTTCAGACTTAACAACTAAAGAACTCTGTGTGTTAGCTGAGCACCACATAACCAAAGCAGTCACCATCACTTGTTGCAGTGTAAGTGTTAGAAAACAAAGGTGGCCTCAACCACTCCTTCAACACGGCCCTGACGGAAGAATAACATCAACAAACAGACACACCAGAATCGGTTAGGTAGAGTTGTTTCATGTTATCTTAACTAATTACTGTACCCAGGATAGTAACTCCAATTGTCAGTGTTCACTAATGAAAGGTCATCTGGAAAAGAGTAAACTCTTTTCTGTAGGTTGTGACTACTGGTACAATACAGCAGCCCCTGGTGGCGAGTCGTTTCATCCTACACGGGTCACCTATCCTCTTCTTTAGTTTAAGGATGGTAAGACAATTCACATATCCAATAAAATAATTATTGTCTCTTAGCTTTTACAGTACAGTACAGTACAGTTATTCACATTAAATAATAATGATTATTTTATACTGGCAGTAGACTGACTGAGATTTTGTGATTCTATTGTCATTTATGGCTTAACCAGGTCATCATTCCTAAAACACATGACATATATGTGTGTGTGTGTGTGTGTTGGAAGTATCCCTCCACACCAAATATATTTTTTTTTAGCAGCTAAAGAAAAACTAGTGGCATGACTTTACTATTTAAGTCATCTCTTCACCATTTTTTTAAAACATAACCATCCTCAAAATTAGAAGTTGAGAGACTGTAGTTTTCATATAACATATCATCATCATTGTTGTTGTCGTCACTTTACGGCCATTTTCCACAACATATCACCAAATCACAAATTCTAACACAAACAACCAATTCATAATTAGTGATGTGCACATTAGTCACCTCTCTGGGTAGTCCGCCAGTCTGCTCATTCTTGTAAAAGTCCTTAAGAGCAGAAGGCTGTCATCTGCTGCCATTTAAGGCCTATTATTACTGGATACTGTAGGACTTCAGGCAGGATTTTTTCAATTTTTTTTATAAGATTGTGTCTGCTAAACCCATATAATTTCTTGTGTATATTTTGGGGCACCTCAAGGAGGACAGTGTAGCACAAACATCATGGTTATATAATACAATACAGGTGGTGACCAATTTGTACAGAGAAACTGCTGATTTTGCACCACTCAACAAATCATTACAAGGTATACTATTGACGAGGATAAATTTCAACTGGAAATAACATGTTTTATCCATGTAAGTCTATCAACCAGTGAAGGGTTTTTTAGGTTCAGTAATCTTGTTTCTTGCTGTACTAATGTTCACATATCTGTACAGCCTCAGCAGACTCAGGTTACTCTCACCAATACTTTTACATCTTTCCTGTATTTCATATTAAATGCATCTTGTTCACCCCAAACAATAACGTACTCTCGGGAAAATCACTTGGCAGTTTTTAATTACTTCTTCCACTTGTATTCAGAATCCAAGTTTCACACATCATAATTATGTTGGCTAAATGATTACCTTGTACAGTACATCCCTATCATTGTTTGCTTCCATTAATTACAGTACAGTACTTTGTTTCCACAACACCTGGACACCAGAAACACACCTTGCCTCCTTCACTCTATCTCTACTCCATCTTTCTTCCCTGCTTGTTTTCATCACTACTTTTCCTCACATTCTTAATATAACTTTCTCCTGGTGCACATTATTTCACTAACATCTGTAACTTTTCAGATAAATCCTTCACTGCTACATCACCATCTACACACACACACAGTGACCCAAACGTGCATCTCATATTATAATGAACAAAACATGCTTTCCTCTCTTTTAGCTTTACAGATCACTTGAAGATTAATCTCCCTTTCAGATTATTTCACCTTTAGATTCACCATTCCAATACTACCAGGAGGGGTTAGGTTAGATTAGGTTAAGTTGGGATTAAGTTAGCATTAAGTTCATTAATCTTAAGGTGAAAATAATAAACTTAAGGGGTGAGGTTAGATTAGGGCATCAGGTTGGTAAATCTTAAGGTGGGTGGGTTAATTAATCTCCAGGTACTGTAGTCCACTTTTACCTTCATCTCTGATCATGACAACAACCACGAGACTCGGCCACACTCACAACCAGTGTGCCCGCTCCCTAGCTCTCACTCTCTCTATAAACCTCTAGCCAGTACTCAGGTTTCTCATAATTAACTACATACACAGTGGTACATTTTCAATACTTCCCACATTCATAAACAGTTTATTAATCTATTTATTTATGTGACTTAAATTCACTGAAGCTCTGAAGGAAATACTGTAGATTGCATTTAAAGCTTTGAGTGAAGGAGTAAAAAAGATACAACTTAAGTTCATTAGCAATATATATTTGACATAATTTCTATCATTCATCAGTTTACAACACAGTCAGATATACATGATTCTATCTTTATCAATAATAAAAAAAAAATTATATATATACAGTGTATATATATATATATATATATATATATATATATATATATATATATATATATATATATATATATATATATATAATTTTTTTTTATTTTTTTTTTTTGAGAAACATACTGTATTGTGATATTCAAATTCAGGTTGAAATTTTTATATGCTTACAAATATAAACGGTGAGCACCTCGTTATGTAACCCTTGCCGCGTTTAATTAATAAAATAATCCGTAAAACTGAATCCTGGTTTTGCTTAAATCAATAAATGAATGACCACATTAAACTGTCTTACGGTAGTTGATTCATTAACTTCACAGGTACAATATCTCATTGTCTTCACCTCTGTTTAATTTTTACCCAAAACATTTAATTACATTATATCTTTTTTACTAAGAGTTGGAGACCCAAGTCATGTTAACTAAAGATATGCATCATTAAGTTTCTCTGTGGTACAATTATATGTCAATACCAAGTGAAACTACACATGAATTGTGCTAATAGATCAAATTAAATCAACACACTATATACAGTATATATATTGTACTCAAATGAGACAATAAATTTCTATACAGTATACTGTATACCCAGTAAGCATAAATTCCTTTTGTAAAATGGGAAAGGTAAGAAAACCTTGTAAATACAGGAAAAGTAACAGAAAACAGTACCGTAGGTACAGTACAGTACAGTACTTGTAGGGTACAGTACTGCATTGAAACACATCTTTTATCTAGTACTAAAGTATTGAGCTGGTTGTTGGTCCTGGCTCTGTGTCCCTTCTTCGGGGTGTGGCGCTCTAACATGACGGGCTAAATGGCTACGATCTCCAGTTCGATAAGGGCAACGGGAACATTTAAAAGGCTTTTCTCCAGTGTGAGTTCTTAAATGTTTCTGAAGGTCAGCTGCAAAAGTAAAACGTTTGCCACATTGGTTGCATCTGTGTTGTGGATTTGATGCCTGACTGTGGTAATGCAAATGTCTTTTGTAGCTGCGTTCAGTCAATAGTATTTTTAAGCAGAGTGGACAAACCCACTCATTAGCAGTAATAAGTTGAGATCTGTGTTGCCCTGTATGCATTAATAAAGAACTAGACGATACTGGAAGTGTCTCGTAATGTACTCCAGTCCATGTCCTTTTTAACTGGCCAGCTTGTAGTCGGTCATCCCTGCATAAAGATACATAGTGCCCTACTCCCCCGATGCCCTGTGAGCTGTGCCGAGTATGGTCGTGAGCCATTCCTGCACCCGCCACAGAGCCACCCTGCAAGGAGATAGACAGGTATCTTATCATGGGTGTATCTTTGCCAATGCCGCTCTTTTCTTTATATTTGGCCAGTAAAATCAACCTTCATCTTGTGTCCATTGATGTAAAAGAAAATTAATTATGTACATTTATTATTTTGATGTGTGTCACAAAATGGCACTCCATCTCGTCTGTCCTCAGGATGTGGCCGCAGGATGGTGTCGACGCCGGTGCTTCACCAAACTGCTACGGTCCGCAAATCGGTACGTACAATAATGGCATGGGTACGGTCTTTCGCCCGTGTGTGTGCGTACATGTTTCTCTAGGTCCTTACGATAAGCGAAGGACTTGTGGCAGGTCTGGCAGGCGAACTGAGGATTGGCAGCACGCCGACAATATTCAAGGTGACTTCGGAACCTCGAACGAGTATGTAGTAGCCGGCCACACAGCGGACAAGGCAGCACTTCTACACCCTCTACCACAAACATCGGGTTCGCGCCTCCCCTAAAGTCCCTTCCTACGTCCAGGCTGCCCCCGGCCTGAAACAGAGGACACGGACTCTTGAAAACTCTGTATATGAGGCTCAGATAAGCCCTTGTAAAACTGATTTTTGGTACAGTACTTTGATCAAAGACTGCAAGTGACAAACATCTGGGTAGTGCTATCAAAGATCATTCCATTTGTGTAGATCAGCAGTGCACACATACAAACACAATTTGCCACACACTGTAAAATTTATCTGTACAGTTGTATATGAGTACAGTACAGTAGAAGAGAATAATGAATGCTATAGTATACAGAACTACCAGGAACTTTATGACCAATAACACTTGAGTCTGGGTAAAGTATCAACCACTGAAGCTCATCCATACTGCAATATGTTAATGGTGGTGTGGAAGAGAGTGGCCCGGCCCTGAAGAGGGGTTAAGCTGATGATGTCGACGGACATGTTTCGAGAGACTCGAACGGTCTCCTGTTCGAAATGGACAAATGGGGCAGACAAAGGGCTTTTCGCCAGTGTGGGTACGAAGATGCTTATCGTAATCGTAGCGAGTAGTGGAGGCCTTACCGCACCAGCAGCAGCGGTATTGCGGGTCTACGCCAGACACGGCAGGAAAGCCCACTCGGTACTCACGCCGATGGAGGGGCAGCAAGCCCTGTAATGAGAGAAATGAGCCCTTGTAGCCGGTCACTACTCACGTCACCACCACCACCACTCTCACCATCATCCATCACAACCACCACCACCAGAGACTCACAAGAGTAATCAACATTGTGTAGCACTTTTTCTCACCAAGCAAGAGACTATGTACAGTAAATAGTACAATACAATATAAAGTACCATTACACAACCTTTTCAGAGAAACTTATAGTAATTAGGGCGGAGGTGGTTTGTCGCGGTGTTTGTTGCGTACGTGAGATTTCACATTCCATTTATAAGAAGCACGGAATGAACAGTAGGGGCACTGGTGGTCCTTCTGTGCCTGGTGGCACTTAAGGTGACGTTCATAGTAGTAACGCATGCCAAACACTTTGTGACACACGGGACAGGTCCAGGTCTGTCCGCCTCCGAGGCTTCGTACCCACGCCAGGCGCTCTGCCTCGCTCATCCCTCCTACACGCCCTAATACGCCCACACCTGCGCCTCCTGCACCCCAGACAGAAGTCAGCCGCTGCAAAGAGACAACAGCATCTTAGGCAGTGCTGACCATGTAACTAACCCATCCCATTATAAACAATCCACTTATGAGTCCACTTTATCCTCACTACAATTACACAATAGTACAGGAGCAATATATTTAATAAAATCCAACAATTTTAAGTTACATGAAAAGAATTTTTTAATTTATATAATAAAAAATTAAAAAGCTTATGTGAAGTTATGTTAGTGTTAATAATATAATGAGTCACTTTAATACTCAGCTTTAAATATCTACCAAAGTTATTGATACATGAGTTTTGTCATGTTGGTACAGTACAGTATAGTACAGTACAGTATAGTATAGTACAGTTAAGTACTGTATAGTATAGTACAGTACAGTACAGTACAGTACAGTACAGTACAGTATAGTACAGTACAGTAAAGTATAGTATAGTACAGTACAGTATAGTACAGTAAAGTACTGTATAGTACAGTACATTACAGTAAAGTACTGTACAGTACAGATAGTACAGTAAAGTATAGTACAGTACAGTATAGTACAGTAAAGTATAGTACAGTATAGTACAGTGCAGTGCAGTACAGTAAAGTACAGTACAGTAAAGTACAGTACAGTATAGTACAGTATGGCACTATTGTAAAATAAGAATTAATTAAGGCAGATGGGAATTATACTGTTCTGTCACACACTAATAAGTTCTGAGAAAGCAATTCACAAAATCCATTAATGTAATTTTAGATAATACAGTAATTATGTAGTGACACTGTTTATGGTAAAACATAAACTATGGATGTTCCAGTGAGTGAGCTTTATTGATAACACTGAATGAATTATGATTTTGCTTTCTTTTATTGTTGACAACTACAACACTGTCTCACACCAATAAAGAAACATCACTTATAACACAAACCCCAGTAACTGGTGAGAGAGGTTCATCAACAACAAGTACTGTCCATGGTGTCTACATGTGTGTGTGTAATAACAATAATAATAATTTGTGTGCATGTGTGTGTATGTATGTATGTATGTATACATGTGTGTATGTATGTATACATGTGTGTGTGTATGTATGTGTGTGTATTTGTGCAAACATGTGTGTAATAATAATAATAATAATAATTTGTGTATGTATGTATGTATGTACACATGTGTGTGTGTGTATGTATGTATGTATGTATGTATGTATGTGTATGTATGTATGTATGTATGTGTGTATGTATGTATGTGATAATAATAATAATAATTAATGGTTTATTGAAAGAGCATAGCAGCCAGAAGCTGTGTACATGTGTGTGTATGTATGTATGTATATATGTGTGTATGTATGTACACATGTGTGTGTGTATGTATGTATGTATGTATGTATGTATGTATGTATGTATGTATGTATGTATGTGTGTGTGTGTGTATGTATGTAATAATAATTAACGGTTTATTGAAATTGCATAGCAGCCAGAAGCTGTGTACATGTGTGTGTGTGTGTGTGTGTGTAAGTAAGTAAGTAAGTAAGTAAGTATGTATGTATGTATGTATGTATGTATGTATGTATGTATGTATGTATGTGTGTGTATGTATATGTGTGTGTGTGAGTTGTCTCTCTTACAGTATAACACAGAGTCCAGTAAACACCTTGGTAGAGAACACCACAGTACAGTACAGTACTATACTCAAGTACAGTACAGCACAGTACCAGTTTTGCTTCAGGTAAGAAAAAAAAACAAGCCAGGAAGATGTCTCTCAATATATATTACTAATGTACAATATACATGTGGCAATTTACACAAGCATAGCTCTTGAATCATTTGCTATAAATTTTTAAAGACAGTATATTTAAAAAATTGATTTATTTTTTCATATTGACAATTTCTTTTATAAATTACACTGACAAAATGTTTTGTCAAGTATACAGTATTTGGTGATTTATTATATTATCATTGTTCTATATTTATGTTCACTATGTGCTATAAGTCTATAACTTCACTAGTGTGTGCCCAGCCCTCAGTCTTACTCTCACACGGGCTACTGTATGTATGAATGTTAACTAATAGACACAGGCACCTCAACCCTCACTAACTTGATATCCACAATTTGATATTTTGAGCTAATGTGATCAACCCAGAGCCCCGAGGATATCCGCTTAGTGAGGGTTCGGCGTATTATAACTTCTAAGGAAGTCAACTTAATAGGCTCAAAAAAATCATTCCAACTTTTAATGCTATTAATTCTTTATGCCAGCGATCACACGCAGTGTCGCTAACCGGTGATGATGTGTGGCATGCGGCACTCTCTTCATCTTCTACCTACGGTATCTCTACGATCACAAAACATTTAAATCAGAAATACTTCATTAACCTACGAGGGAGCAACAGAGACTGGGGTTACTGTACGTACACTCAGCTCGGGGTTGGATCTTGGCCCTGACAGAAATGGAAGCTTAACATTTTCCACTAAGAGCAGAGCAGAGATTATTAATATGGGCCCAAACTCAGATTAGATGCTGCTGCTGCTGCCCCACACAACACAATACAAGGGAAAGCATAAGCAGACAATACAAGTTACTTGTACTACACATCTTATCAAATGGTTCCAATACTGTACTAACAGTGAAGGTCACAACAAAGTAACTGAGAACAGACTGACTGTCCCAATGACTAGTTGTTGATAAGTGGCAGAAATGATCAAATAGAAGAAAGAAAGATGTAAATAAGAATAAAAATAGACCACACAAATACATAATAATAAAAAATTGCCCACGAGGAGGAAGACACAATAACGATGACAACACACGAAGGAGAAGCTATAGTGTTCCAGTGACTGTAGGAAGTATGGTAAATGTATTCTTCCGGGGAGACTAGTCAGGGTGCACCGAGGATAAGAGGAAGACTTAAAACACTACCCAAGACTACAAGGGGCAAGGAATACTGAAGGTAAAACTTAAGAGCTGTGTGGAGTTAATTTAACATAAGGAGCAGTGTTGTTTGTTAGCTTGACAGTAAATGATGATGATGATGAATGTTAAAGTGTTTGAAAAATAAACAGATAAATAAAATAAAACTAAAAATTCAAAACTGGAGACAAAATATAGTTCTTTAAAATACTTATCAATAATAATAACTATTGCACACTGAGCAAGCAAAAGAGGTATTTTGTGTGTATTTTCAAGCATGTATAAATGTGCTCCAAACACGGCTGTGTGTATCACCACCACAAGTGTTCTTTTCTTATTAACTCACTGTACTGTAGTGATGTTCTGAGCCTCATAGATTCTTGACTTCTCGAGCCTTCCCATGACTCCTATCAGCTGACGTCAACCAAACCAAAACGTGCATCATATACGCTGTCCTCTACCTCCATCAACAACCCCCCCCCCCCCTCTGGCCTGCCCGTGCCCTCCACAAATTACTCGTGTCAACCAGATGATAATCAATTCTTTGCCTTTTATATTCCCTATAACACTCGAGGAACACAGAGGTGAACTATTAACACTGGGTAGTTGGGCAATTCAGTCACTTTTTTACTCACACTCCCAACACACAAACCTACATGTGCATTAAACCTGCAGAATTAAGTTTACTGCATTTAATTTCATGTGGCAAAATATAATAGTAAAGAGGCAATGAAGACTGCAGAGAAGGCCTGACTCCCAGTACATGTCACCTTTGAACTACAGTACAGGAGAATTTACAGGTAGATTACTGTACACTTCAAGTTTACCTGTATTCTGGTAAAGAAGGATGGCACAGGTATTAGTTATGGTAAGTATATACAGTACAGTAGTGTAAATGTTCTACTTAACGTCACAAAACTGTTACTGAATAAAAGGAAATAGAAATCAACAAATGGAACACCACCACTTGGAGACACTTCACTAAGAACAATGCTGGTGCCCACAGGATGACAAGAGAAGTTGTGTTCCGGTTTACAATAAAACTAAAACCGTTCTGGACTAGAAGAGGTACTACACACAACAGTGAGCCTCCTGGCAGGTAATCTAAGTTACCAATAGTCAATCTAAGCTGCCTAAAACACCACGGATAGGGAAGATCAAGCGTTATCAAGACATTATACGAACACAAATATCCTTCCTTGGGGCGGTACATTGTAATAAATTATGGCAAAGGATTCAAATTGAAAGACCAATTGACTGAGGCACAGTTGGGGAAATAGTAACCCTTGGAAAATGCCACAATACAGTGAAACCTCTACATAACGGATTGTATACAGAGTGGAAAGTCCATCATATCGAGGGTCTTTTAGATGTGAAACCTCCTCTCTAACAGGTTATATGGAGGTTTCACTGTACTGTCTGGTGCCATAATACCCGGCCTCTTAAAGTAAAAAAAAAAAAAAATTAGGAATCGTAACATAATCCTAAAACAAACTGACTAATCAAGAAAAAAAAATTCTGATAACTGCCGCTAGGGTAAACATTAACCCAAGTATAAATAAGAGAATATGGCCAGGAAAGAGGTACTTAGGACTGGTCAAGTGTCTATACTGTACACACATGATGACTCTCTTTAAGGGAAAAAGCAAATCATCAAAATAAGAAGTCACACCACATGATCCACCCACACACACACATCTTAAGGAGCAGTGATGATAACATTGCCTCCTTGTGTGCTGTAGTTTGGTTAGTATATATTGTATACTGCATCTGCACTGCTCCTTATGGGTTAACAGGCTTTTGGGACCCACTGTCACATTCTCCCTTAAGTGTAAGATACAGAAGATAAGGGATGCCTTTGGTCTAATTTCTAATAAAATTATCAAATGTTTCCTTAGTTTGAGAAGCGTGAAACATGATTCATAATGAGTGTTAGAAGATAAAGCAATAAGAAAATATGATGGATATGAGGTAAAGAAGATGACAGAGGCAACAAGAAAAATCTTAAAAGTGTTTAATTCCTCAGGAAATATTTTAACACTAAGCTGAACAAAATACTAAAGCAGTACCGGTGTGTGTGTGTGAAGATGGTTTAATTGTAGTAAATGTGTGCATGTGAGGAAACTACCAGACACCATATCAAAGCACGAGCAAATTTTCAGTTGATTAAATAATTTCAACAGATATCTTAATTGAATGGTTTAAGTTTGGTCAAATAATTAGAGATAATCTGGCATACTGTGTACACTACACTACTGTACATAAGATGACAGTCTATAAATGAATTTGGGAACTTGTGAAACACTTAAACAGATTGATTGGGTAAAATAGCCTGTGGCTATTTGAGGCATTTAATGAAACTCATAAGTTAAAACCTACAACAAAAATACAAAAAGGTTAAATAAATTTAAAAATTAAAATTTAATTTAAATAAAATATTTTTATTGCAGTTATAAATGTAAAACCACCCCATCAGGTGCCGGACTGTTCCTGCTGAGCGCCTTCTAAACGAACAGCTACTAAAAAGATCTAGGTCATAATTTGTCTATAATGATAACTTCAATATTCTCTACAAACCTATAAAGCCATTCACATACATATATAACTGAGGGACATTACTGTACCACAAATACTGTACACACACACACACACACAACTATATACGTACATGTTTAATAATCAGGGGATTGATAGTGAGGCGGCTCTCAACACAAGCTGCTTATTACTGTACAGGTGTTGGGGGACAAGAGCACCTCACAAGGTATCAGCCTTTGTTGATCTGCTGATGTCACACTCATCACTCTCCCATTACACCCACCACCCAAAATGAGATCAGAAATAATATTTGTTTCAGGGAGACAGGAAGTCTATTTAAGCCGTGTCTGTCTAATCAACACACTTCATGCCAAAACTACAGTCAACCAAGTTTGATTTCCAGGTTAAACTGCCATTTTGGAGTTCAGTGTCAGCTGTCTAAGTGATGCAGGAGGGTGTGTGTGTGTGCTGCCTGGCTAGACCAATGTTCCACTTGTATCAGAAGCCCTCTGGCCAGATATCTCTCATTATTTGTCATCTGTGAAGGTTGAGAGGTACTGTACTAGGGATTCTCCCTCACACTAAGGTTATCACAGTACTGTACCTCTGGGTCAGAACAACACTAATAACCACCCGAGCACATAGGAGTACGTACAGTATACTGTATCGCACTCAGGAAGGTTGGCAAAAATGTCAACAAACGTTATGAAACTACAGTACTGTATACACATAACACAAATCATTCTTATTTGAATGATAACTCCAAGAACAGCAGTATTGTAGTTCTCATGTTTCAGACAGGGGTTGAACACTTACCATTTTGAAGTAAAACAAGCAAGCCTGAGAACTGATGTGAAACATTTGTTCTAGATGGTGCAGCAGTCAGCTATGAACTAAATTTCAAAATGGCTGACTGACAAGAAGCCAAGGACTACAGCACAGATCAAAGCTTTGGTGTTAGGTGGGCGAGGTGAAGGACCACCTCCACAGGCCCACTGTTGTACACCATCTCCTTCCTGGGTCATGGATGTGAGTGTGAGCTAAGAGATCAGCCCTGGATGATATAACAATGGGTGGTGAAGACCTCCAGCAACCCTGTTAGTATCACAAGAGCTACCAAGCTAAATAGCTTACGTCAGAAAATTACAAATTAATCCTATCTGGTAAATAGTTACAGTATAATATTTACAGAAGATTAACATAATTCACTTCCCACTACTTCTGTAATACTCTTTACTCCCATATACAGCACTGCTTCTCCAGCCATACAACATACCGGGTAACTCACTCTCACTACATTCACCAATGGCATTAAGCTGAACACACAAGGGTTCAAATGACCAAATTGTGAGGTAAAAACTGCCATCAAGTCTGTTACCAAATATTAAATCTTAATGTGCCAGAGAAGACAGCCACCTTTACTGTAGTGCATTTTTCCCAGCTGAGAAGAGATGCCCCGCCCCCTCCTCAAGAGTTACAGCTGATTGGCTGTTGTAAATCTGTCCGATTTCATCCTGAAGTAATGATGTATTTCTAAATGATTTTATTCATAATCGTTGGGATGACAGTTTTTGACGAGAAAGATATTTAGCTAAATTATATAGATACATACATTCATTATTTCAAACATGAGCACATAGAAAGTTTATCAGAAGTATTATACGGTACATGAATTAACTGTTAAAACTCTGGTAGCAAATTCACGCTAGTATTACTGATACGCAATTTGTCTTAGTATGCCTTATTGTGGGTAAAAATAAATGTACAGTATATTAAATGCATCCTCCAAAAGCTAAATACCTTCTCATAAAAAAAAACGGTCATCCCAACGATTAAGAATAAACTCAATTAGAAATACTGTACATCATTACTTCAGGATGAAATCGGACAGATTTGCAACAGCCAATCAGCTGTAACTCTTGAGGAGGGGTCGGTGCATCTCTTCTCAGCTGGGAAAAAACGCACAATACACTTTTACAGACTCACTTCCATGAAACAGTTGAGCACACAGTACAGTACAGTATAGGCACTAAACTTTATGTAACATATATTAATAAACTAATCACATTTACGATAAATAATTAAACATTTTAGCAGTTTTTGTCTAGAAAATATAATTTTTGTCTGTGAACAGTTTTAAGCTTGTGTCCCTGAATGAGGTCGGGTCAGGAGTGAGCTAATACCCACAACACTTCAAGCCCCACATTAACAAAATCATCCCCATGTAATCACTACAACCTGCCCATTTAAATGCCAGTTTTAATATTTAAACTTTCAGAAACTGAGGTGCAATTGTACAAATTTGATTCTATTTTTTTTCCTTTAATTGTCCCTATTAGAAGGAGCGGCTCAGCTGCACCAAACTTCACTAAAAGACAATACGTACTACAATACAGTACTGTATACCAGTCAAGAATTAAATAAATTATAGAAATTCATTAGGTGAATCAGGTCTTTTACATTACAGCATATCAATTCATCATCAAATTAACTTTGATTTTTTAAAGAGACTTCCACTACAATCTTCCCCAGGTGTTCCTCCAGTGTGTGCTCTACATCCTTGCCTCTTAACCTACCATCTACCACACCCTCCCGACTGTCCTCACTCATACACAAAAACTAACATCATTTTACTCCTACAACACCATGACTTATCCTGTATTCCATAGCTTAATTAATAAATTGATTTAAATATTTGCTAAAATAATATTACTGTACTTTTTCTTTTGTTTATATAAAAAGCAAGGCAAATTTTATGATATGATATACCAAAAATATACACAAACTACAGCCTTATGTAATACTGTACCCTGTAACAGAAAGAAAGGTCAGGCTTGTAAACATAAGCAGCCAATATGGTACAGTAAACATGATGATCTTAAATGACCAAAACAAAATAATGTTGGATTGGTCCTTGACACCTCCATATTATGACCGAGTCTGAACCATGTGACATGTGTGTCATTCTTTCTTGTCTACGCGGTAAAACGCCACAACACTCGGAGACAACGGCGGCTATAATTAATCTAGTTTACAATTATACCTTCTCGTTACAACCAGCGTCCCTAAAAGTTGCCACTCGAGAATTATGGTTAATGAAACAAGAAATCACATCAGCTGTCCAATGTTGTTGGCCATACAGTAGTGTGACGGCCCGGATCAAACAATTTAGTTCCAGCCGACTTCACGACACTATCCACCAGAAGGGTCGAGGGCAAGTACTGTAGTGTAGACTCGGTAAAGAATTGGTAGGTCCTTCCAGGATCACCCCACCAGTTATGACCTTCTGTCTGTCTTCAGAAACTTGTGTGTAAGAAGACAGTCAGATATAGTGAGGAGGCAGCCATAATAGCTCCCAATGGTACTAGTGAGACACACTTAGGGAAATACTGTATACAGCTACAGTACAGTAAGGTATACTACTGTACTCACCTCAGGACCCCAGGGACCTACAGTGCACCATTATTCTAGGTACAGTACAGTATTGGCTAACCAATGTCAAAGTCTAATGCCTCTTGAGATAAGTAGACACCTTTTGATAACCAACTCTAAGGAAGTACTGTACAGTAGCGTGTTTATGAACAAGGAACTCCCTCGAGGTCGTGGAATGGTCCAAGATGGAGGCCAACACAAACACCAATAAATAAATATAGAAATGATAACCGTGGGAACATTCTGATATGTTCTTATTACCATCATGTTATGTGTACTAGTCCAGATGATACTAAATGTTACATAATACTTCCTTGAGATAAATGTACAGTATATATCAGGTGCCAACAAGAGAGCCCAGGCTCTCAACTGGCTCAGCCATGTTAATACTGTATTATGATTTTTAATCGACTCTGTACAGTATCTGTGTTCTTCTGGCTAAATAAACTGTTTCAATATCAATATAAATTACAATTTTAAGAAAACTATTAAACTCCATTACTGTTGCTGCTGCATAACTAATTTTTCTATAATTTGTCACACCATCTGTCCAGTGAGATACAGTATTTCTCTCCACAAAAAAGGGAGATTCTAAAGCATGACGAGTAACTGTACAATACGTATAGAGTATGTCTGAATACAGTAGTACAAAGTCAGTGAGTGTTCCAGTTGAACCCTAATCACTGAAACTCTCAATGTGATATCAACCTTAACCTCTCTACTGGTGAGCTTGGTCTCTCTACTCATGATGGGAACCTGCCTTACAAAGACCTGAACCCAGTAACCCTTCATAAGTAATGAAATTGGACCAAGTTCCCAGAGACCAAAGAGCTAGGAAAATAACTACGGTAACTGGACAGGGGAGGTACACACAGCTGATGTGACGTCATAATTCACTGACCAGCGGCCCTGAGTGGTAACTGTTGCTTCCAAGACAATGGTTGCAGCAGGAAGGCCTAAATAACCAATGGATTAATTGTAGCTGCCGCAGCCCAAAACTCTTCCGAGATCTTAATTCTGTAAACTTGGCGGAACACATGAGCCACTTTGTCCACAAAAAAAATCATAAATACAAACTTGGGGGTAGGGACTATGTAGAAGCTTGGACAGCTTCCAGTTTAAAGCTTTGTAAAAGAGTGATGACACTTTAAACATTTTGATATATGCAGTTTATTATCTTACCATTAGCAATTTGCAAATTTTCTGCAGTTTTAAATCAATTAAAAAAGATTATAGAAATTTCTAGTCAAATATTATATTATAAAGATTTACAAATTTAATAAGAATACAGTTATCCAAAATGACTGTAGCCAATGTAGTGCAGCAGTGTGGTAACACCCTGGGCAGTAAGAGCCTTCATCCAATAAAACCACCGTCTGGGTTACCATTCCATGGTGGAGGCTGACTTGATGAAGTGTTCGATGGAAGATACAACTTATGAACAGATTTCAAGTGGACGTTAAGGTTGGAGCGTTGGGCCGACCGATACGAGCAAAGATGACACACGAAAGGCTTTTCGCCAGTGTGGGTGCGCATGTGTTTCTCAAACTCAGAACGGAAAAGAACAACACGTCCACAAACTGGGCAATTAAGCGGGTTGTTTGCCCGCCGCTGTGGTCGAGGGGCCGTTGCTGCCATGAGAACGCCCACTAATCCCCCAGGGCTACTTGAACCTATTGATGCCAAGTTTGCAGGATTTGTGAGTCCCACAACACCAATGTTTCCTGATAATGCTGTCAGACTGGGGTACCGCTGTACACCAAGGTACTGATGGGTGGGTTCAAGAGACGGGCCCCTGCTCTGTCGCGACGGCTCTCCCTCGCCGGCATCGCCCTTGTCTGTTGGCTCCGCCTTGATATGTGGTGGGGAACACGACGAATCCCTGAGAAACTGCTCCAGCGGCGACACCTGCAACGACAACACCAGGTGTCAGTGGCCGCTGGGCAGGGTCCCTCATTATTCCTTATGCTCACACTTTAATGTGCCAGTGTTGACAGATTACCACATGTACTGTACAGTATGACCATGCAACTTCTGGCAGAGGGAGATGTTTGTATACCACAGTACTGTACTGTACTGTACCTGCATGATGTGTTATGTGAGTTATTGTGTGTACATCATTACTGTGTACTGTACAGTATGTCTGCTTTTATGTATGCATGTATGAATGTACTGTAGTTATGTATAATTTTTTATATATATATACTGAATATAGGTTAAGAAATAAGTACTGCATATCTGCATAAATTATTTTGGCTACAATCATGTGTGAATCAATTCATGTATACGAGCATCTGAATTAACATATATGAATGTGTGTGTGTGTGTGTGTCCAAATAACTACACAAGGTATTAGTGGCAGGTGTCACCCCTCAGCAGTGGTCAACTCTGCCCCACACAACTCTTAGTTCCTCTCTATTATTCCTATATTTGTTTCCATTGTACTTCAGTGTTTATTTTTTTGTGTAGGAACATTACATCAACTACTGTGTACTATACTGTATAAACTTGTAAAATATGCTATAATATATTAAAATTACTAATTATCTTATAAGTAACACATATAATCCCTGAATTATTTATTAGATAATTTTGTAAATTAGATTATTATAAAGAATACAATACAGTACACTAATAATACAGTACTGTACTAAAGTTGACCCCAGAACTGTGTACACAGATATGTGATAACTCATCCACAACAACAACAGCAGCTGTCTACAATATACAGATAGCTAAATATATATACATTACAGTAGAGTAGATGTATAATGCGGAGCAGGGAATATGTTGAATGACGTAATGGCTCCGTACGTATACTGTACACACACTTATGGTCACTGAAATTACATACAGTAAATAAAGTTCTTGGCGTAAACGTTAAAAGCATAAACGATAGTCAATATTTCGTGGCTTGGAGACCAATTTTGTATCAGTAATTAAATATATTGAGTAAAACCTCACATACGTATATCAATGTCTGAAACACTCAGACACTAAATGGTCAGATAAATATTCAATTACAAATACAATGGAATCAATCCAAGACCAGGTAGAATATATGACTAGTCCGGGACACACAGGGGCAGACCCACCACCCTCACCCTCCCTGGGACAACCCACATCTCCTCCTTCTGGACGCCTCACACACTGTCCACATCTTGTGCGTTCCTAACACAGTCACAGACTGAAGCTCATTTTTTTCTTATCATTTACCTTGATCAACAAAGCGTTGACTTTTTTAAGTAAACTGCTGACTCTATCACTACTAATACAAGCAGCAGCGGCTTGTACAGTACTGTACTGTTCCCATTTAGTACATTTGGTGTTTATCTGTGTAACTGTGGCAGCTGTGTAGTACAATACTTTTAAAGGGAAAATTAAAACACAGTACAATGATTATTACTGTACTATAATATGAAAGTTGATGACAATAATGTACAGGTACGAATCTTAACAAGGTAAAGTAAAATAAATGGATAACACAACAAGATGCCACTACACTCAGAGAGTTAGTGGACAGAGAATGGTGGGATGCAACAGTACTGTATTCACTTCCACTAAAATAAAATTAAGGTGTGTAAAGTACTATATTCTATACAGTCTTGTAATATCAAATAAACAACAGTACTGTACAACTTGAGAGAGAGAGAGAGAGAGAGTGTGTGTGTGTGTGTGTGTGTGTGTGTGTGTGTGTGTGTGTGTGTGTAATAAACTGTTGTGTTGGTGACAGTGAGAGCCTTCACCTCAGAGAAGAGAGTAAGGATAATGCACAGAAAATTTAGATTATTTTCCTTGAGCTCTGGGTAGACATTGTCTTTTGTACTATACCCCCCCCCCCCCTTTAAAAATGTATCATGTTACTAGTATACATAACACAATGTACAGTAATATAGAGCAGGTGCATTAAGCAGTGTACTCTGTATCATGTACAGTACAGTACAGTACATATCACTTCATTACTCACTGTACCTGGTGGTACTTCACCACAGTAATAACCAACTTATAACCCTTATTTATATTTCATTCATGACTTCTTTTATTTGTCTATACTGTATTCTTCTGATGAGATAAAACATCGGGCTTTCTACTTTAGTGAAAATACTGTATATCCTTGGCCTGGACTTCCCATAGACAGGCAGTAAAGGTTCCTCTCTCTCTCTCTCTCTCTATCAAACACATGTGCTGCTGAAGGGTTCTGCAGAGCTTTAAATTTCATTCTAAGAAATCATTAAACAATATTATTCTTGTCTCTGTTCATTTCGAGACATTAGTCGCGTTCTTAAAAAACATAAATAAAAAATAATAATTCCCAACTGGCTACAATGACTTGAGTTTGTAGGTTTAGTCATACACTGTACTATACTCTACTGTAGAGAGAACAGCTTTTAAATACAATATGTGATTCCTCATACAGTATTTATTTTCACTATTTACATCAGTAAGTTAGATGCCACAAGGAAGAGAGCACACTGTGACATCCTGACCAGCAACCTTCATTAATACTTGCTGAACAAAGACAATTGGTACTGTACTGTGCTCCACATGCTGGGCTGAACAGTGACACATCAAGTACCATTAACCTTGTCTGTATATTATGCACCATACGTAACTGGTTCTAATCGCACTCTAAATTAAAGATATTATGGTGCAGTAAAAGAAGCTAATGTGGTAATATTCCTCACAAGGTAGAAAGTAATGTAAAGAGGATCTCTTCATGAGGGAGCACAAAACACTATGTCATTATACATTTTATTGTATACTTGAAGAAATAAGACACATCTAGCAATATACATGAATAATGTAGGTAACTTAAACAGACTGTTAACATTAAAAGATATGTGTGTGAGCAATTTAACTATAAGTTATCATAAACTAAATGAGATGAATCTTATAATGCCAAGTTGTGAAGAACCTTTTCTTTAAGGTCATTCAATACAGCATAGTAAAAATGTGTGAATGTTAGCTGAATTATTCCTGGAACCACTGACAGGTCACTACAGTACTGACGGACCCGTCCAACAAAAGCTTCTACTGACTTGTATGGGCAGGGTCAGAGGTACCAGGAACAAGTGAGGGCGAGACAGTGGCGTGAGTCTGGTGATGGAGGCGCATATGGTACTTGACTTGCTTGGCACGTTTGAAGGCTGCTGGGCACAGCGGACAACTAAATGGTTTCTCGGAACGGTGAACGACGTCGTGCTCCACCAGGTGGTGCTTCAACTTGAATGCCTTTCCGCATACTGAACACGAGTGGCGGCGCTCGCCCGCACCCCGTACCCCACTGCGTCTTCCCCACATGCCCACTTCTGTTGTTGCAGGAGTTGGTTGCCAATATGACACAGGCAGCGGCATCGCCACGGACACCAAGCCCCGGCCACCAGGACTCGCGCCGCTCACCTGAAACACACACAGCCACCGTTAGCGGTGTCTGGTCGTTGCTCCTCCAACACACCGCATTATTCACCAATGGCAAAATAATGACAGTTAATTAATGTTCTCTAGTACAGTATTCTCAAAGATAATGATTCTCTTAATGTTCATAAGTTTTCCAATACAGTACAGTATATAAATAGACATTATTATGACTAACTTGTTTATAATTCATGACCATTCTATTTCTAGTGTTTGTTATGCAACACATTAATACAGTACTGTACAGTGTTCAAAAGCTTACCATGTCAGTCACCACAAACAGCAGAGTAACTCAAGCATAAAGCTCTTAATAGAATTTCTGTTTTACTTCTTTTTGTTTCCAATTTTCAAACCACTTTTAGACATCCAAATAAACTTGATTTCTGGAAATATTTTGCAACAGAAATGTTGTTGGACATTTTCTTGCTGTGCTGTGATACCTCAGTGGTCATCACCAAGTAAACACAAATATAATGACAACTGTGTATCATCTACAACAAGAGCAGTGTTTGTAAAACATTTATGTCCTCCCTAAAATTTAATTTGTCCCAAAATGAAAAAAATAAAACCAAAATAAAATAAAAATACAAAAAACATCCAACATATTGAGAACCTCATCAGACAGCTTAAAGTTGTGCATAAAGACAATTGGAAAATTTCAATGTTTAACACCGGATATATTTTAGATAATCCTCGTAGCAACATTTGGTGGGATGGGTGACGGAGACACAAGTGCACAGCCGTGGGGACATAACAAATAAAACACAGAATCTGCTGACAATTTATGGGCAGCACTGGAGCTTTACAACACCAGGAACAGTGTTTAATCCTTTATCAAGTACTTACACACCCAGCAGTAGTTATTATAACATACTGAATCAATAAACTACAACCTTTGGCATCAACAAAATTATGATTTAGCTAAAAAGTTATTGTGGAATGGCAGACATTATACAATGTAATGTGTCATGAGAGCTAATGTGACCAGGTAATCTAACTTACTGTAGCCTAACCTAACATACTTTAGCCTCTCCTAACCTAACTTAGCCTCACCTAACCCACCCTAGCCTCACCTAACCCACCCTAGCCTCACCTAACCTACCCTAGCTTCTCCTAATCCATCCTAGCCTCTTCTAACCTAACCCACCCTAGCCTCACCTAACCTACCCTAGCTTCTCCTAATCCATCCTAGCCTCTTCTAACCTAACCTACCCTAGCTTCTCCTAACCCATCCTAGCCTATCCTAACCTAACTCGGGGGAACATTTTGATATCTTTGAGCGATAGTTGATAGCAGACCAAAAAACCACGACACTATTTTATGCCAACACTCCTAAAATGCTCCATGAAGTCTGCCTGTGTTATAATCACAGTCAATGGCAGGAGTCTTGAATGTGAATGACAAGTACGTTTGGCAGCCCGGGATAACCGTATCGACGCACACGATTTTGATCATTTTCCTTTGAGGAGTTTGAGATGAGGCATCGAGACGTTCATCCTCCACCCCCGAGGTCCTCCATATATCCGCCACCCGTCTGTGAGCCATATTTGTCATAATTTGAATATTTACGCAACAGTTACAGTATAACAAACTATGTTCTGATTCAGTAATGTAGCAAACAAGCATAGAAATACTTGTACTAATTAAGAAATATTGAAAGTTAAGTGTGTTCTTTTGTCAACTCAAAACTCCGGCTACAGTATACCGCACTGTACATACTTGAAATGGCTGGAACACAGTGCCGACACCCCCTCTTGGCTATACTGTACAACACTTGGGTTGGAACAGTGTCATCCCTCACTCATAACCCCAGTAGGAGCCCCATGTAAAAATTGTCTGGATATACAGTACCGTACACTGATGGTCACCAACACCCTCCATCATCCACCTTAAAAAAGCTCTCTCTCTGTTCCATAAGCATAATTCAAGTACTGTATCATGGTATTATTATGTATGCCAGGTTTTTTGATGACAACAATAAAGTCTCTGTAAATGTCTGCAGTACATGAACAAAACACATCACTGTACAGTACAGCCCTCATTAACAATAACTGGAATATAAATAACCCGCCATCAACAAATTTCAAATCTGGATGTACTATAATATCCAGTATTGGTGCAATGTCTGGCCTGTGCTATTATCTTCCCTCAGAGGACCACAGGTACTGTACCCCACCACAGCCCCTTGCTCTCACTAACACATCTTACCTTACCATTTATCTTGAATAATTTCTCATTTTTGATTATATATATATATATATATATATATATATATATATATATATATATATATATATATATATAGATATATATATAGATATATATATAGATATATATATATAGATATATATATATATAAGAACATAAGAATGGAGGAAACTGCAGCGGGCCTATTGGCCCATACTGGGCAGTCCCGTTTACACCCAACCCCTATTGCTCATATGAGCATCCAACCTATGTTTGAAGCAATTCAGCATATTCGAGTTAATGATGATATTTGGTAACTTGCTCCACTCATCCACTACTCTGTTTCCAAACCAGTGTTTACCTATTTCACGCCTAAATCTAAATTTGTCAAATTTAAAACCATTGTTACGAGTTCGCTGCTGGTTGGATAATTTGAGTACCTTTGTAATGTCCCCTTTGTTTAGCCCTGCCTTCCACTTATACACCTCTATCAGGTCGCCCCTCACTCTACGTCTCTCAAGGGAGTGCAAATTAAGATGCTTTAACCTGTCTCTATACTCAAGGTTCCTAATGCCCGGGATTAGTCTTGTCATTCTCCTCTGAATTCTTTCCAAGGATTCTATATCCATTCTGTAATACGGTGACCAGAACTGGACTGCGTAATCCAGGTGTGGTCTCACAAGAGCAAGATACAGTTTTAGGATGACCTCGCTAGTCTTGTAACTAACACTCCTTTGTATGAACCCAAGTACTTTATTAGCCTTGTTACGAGCAAAAACACATTGTTTACTTGGCTTAAGGTTCCTACTTATCATTACTCCTAAATCTCTCTCGCAGTCGGATTTCTCTATGGCATCATTGTTCATCTGGTATCTGGTTTCCCTGTTTACATTTCCTATACTGAGTACTTTACATTTGTCGACGTTTTGTGGGTGACAAAAGCCCTGTTTCTCTTAAGTACTGTATGGTAAGGTATGGTGCATCATAAACTGTTGGCTATTATGGATGAAAAAATAATAATAATGATTAGTTTTGGGTTTATGACAAAATCCTTTATCTAATAATTATTTCTAACAAATATTAATGACTCCTTCACCATCATTCCTTTAAAATGTTAATATACGTACAGTACTGTACTGTACATCTGAAAACACAAAGATTCTTCTCTCCCATGAACCTGATCAACTATTGTACTGTACCTCAATGAAATAAATTCTGTAGAGGAAGTTGTGGTTCTGTACCAAATATTCAACAGTGGACAGTACTGCACAGAGATAAATCATAATATATGACTAGTATAACTTAGGAACTGGACTTGGCACTTGTCCAAAAATATCACAGCCACTTAAAACTCTTTCCTGTTAGAAATTAAGCATATCAGATGACTCCAAAACTACCAGCCACTTTAATCAGCCTTTAAAACAAAATTATAAGCAAAATAAAATAAAAATATTTGGTTTCCTTCATTATGACACAAATCTTAAATGCTTCAGTTTTTAGTCAGAAATAAATGGCAATATTTTAAAGAAAGATCTTCAGGTAGACTAAAGCTTGGGGTTGGAGGTTCACAAGACTAGACGTTCCTCACAACACCATATCTCTGTTGGTCATGTATGCCAATATCGTGAGCTTCTAAATGTGAGCCTGGGGATGGGCGATGGCCACGTGAGTCTTTAGAGTGCGTCCTCGAGTGAAACGCTTGAGACAGAGGGGGCACATGAAGGGTTTCTCCCCAGTGTGCATACGGAAGTGCTCTTTGACGTGATCCTTCTTCTTGAAGGAACGGCCACAGGCCCTGCAAGCATAACGCCTGGCGGCTAGGGCGCCCTCCCCTACTGCTACGCTCACCATCTCCTGCTCTGCCAGGCCCGCAACCCCCACGTTCACGTGTTGAGGCTCCAACAACCCCTGCAAAGACCAACACCCGACCATTACTCCCCTGCCTGCGGTCACCCACAAATGTTTCGCATGGCTTTATCATTCTGGTCTTCCTACTCGTTAAGTTAGCCTGCTGTGGCCACAGACCTTCACACCCTGGATGAAATAGATCTCACCTGTTACTAGTCATAACATCCCATTCACAGTGAACATTCCTTTAATCTTATTTTGATAAACCATCTTAATGGTACAGTACAGTATATTGTAACTTTCTTACACCTGAATAACAATGTTGTTTCCAAACAATAGTTTAAGCTGTACTTTGTAAACCTGTTCTCTCTTGTTTTGAGGTTAATGAAAATCGCTGGTTAAAATAAAGTAACTGTTTCTGCTAATGATAAACTAGCAAAGATTCCATACAATAATACACTCGGTTTATTACACACTTTTATTAGGCATTAAGTCCATTAAAATAAGTACAAAAAATTTGATCGACAAATGTACCATTGGAATAAAAAAAATATGCAAGAATAATTTTAATGTAATAAAGGTCAAGAATTTACAGTCATCAATATGACAGTGAAACTTATTAAAAGAAAAATATTACCTAAATTAAAACTGAAAAATGTCAACACACAAAATTGTGTTTAAGCATTTGGAAAGCAGCCTAGGAGGCATGAAGGTGGTGGCAGTACTGCTGCTGCTGCTGCTGGTGATGACTGCGAGTGTGTGTGTTCAGGTTGGTCTTCTTGGCAAAACTCTTTCCGCAAATAGAGCAAACGTACGGCCGTTCGCCAGTGTGCGTCCGTTCGTGTTCAACTAGATGGTCCTTCCTTTTGAACCGCTTAGCACAAAATCTACATGCAAATGGCCGACACTGGTAGAGGAGAGAACCCGTGAGCACGGGCTGGTCACCTCCGGTGCTGGTGCCGGGACCACGGGCAGTGTTAAGATGAGGCGATCTTGGCTCGCCGGGGAGCTGGTCTCCCACATCATCGTTCAGGCAATACTCCAAGATGTCTAGGTCGGGAGCCACTGCCGGAGCCAGATTTCCCACACCACTGGTAGATGTAGGAGGTCCCCTCCGAGAGTATGCAGCGTTCCCGTCGGCGAGCGGCGCCCCGCCACCCGCCTCACCCAACTCCCCAAGTATTAACCGCATCGTCTGTAACGATACACAAACATATGTCAGACCTCCTTCACTCACAGCACACTGCCACCACATTCATTAGCTATATAATTTTTTATACTGTACACAGGTATCACTGTGGATGGGGAAATGTTGTTGAGGTGGTGGTGGTGGAGGTGTTGGTAGTGGTAGGTGGCAGGAGGTGAAACCTCATATGCAGGGTGAGTGCATCCCTGTTAGAGAAGGTCTGATTGCAGGTGAGGCACACGGGCGCAGCACACTTTGCAGCACGTTCGTGTTGCCGCAGATGTTGCCGCTGAACAAATGAACGACCACAGGTATAGCAGGTGAAGGGGCGCTCCCCAGTGTGCAGACGGAGATGATCGCGCAGGTGACTGGTGTTGAGGAAGCGCTTGCCACAGAACGAGCAGTGATGCGGCCTCCGGGTATCATACGAGCCGCGATGTGACCTCCCACCCATGGTTATGAGCGCCGCATCCAGCCCTGCCCGCCCCTGCAACAAACACCACCACTTAGACACCACCGACAACCCCACCAGGCCAACCCTTCTTAGTTATCTCAATCACATCTTCCATCACCCATAAAGAAGCACCATATAGAAACACTAATTATAGACAAATATAATTCTTACTGCTAGACGCTTAATGGTGTAAATAACTGCCCACTTAACAATGAAAATATAATTAGTGAGGAGAAACAAAAACAATACTCTACTAATAAATAGGGGGAAGGGCCTTTCCTGAACTGACAACTCTTTATAACTAGAAGATAAGAGCCAGTTGACACAGCTTATTCAATGGTACTAACTATATACTTTAAGGTACACTGGTTCTGAGTGCTTGTTAATGTACATACATCTCGCAAGATTTATATTCTTCCACAGGTTACATAACTCTTTGCTTCCTTTCCCACCGAGGGAAGAGATTACTGCACTCACCCAACAACAAATGTATCTGTCCAAAGAACTAAATTCCCCTCAATAGGACCACAATCTTCCGTGTAGTTTAATATGGTAAATGACGCTTCAACTGACGCCCCTCAAATGTCCTTCACCGTCAATTTGCTTTTGTAATGTTAATTCAAATAAAATTACTTCAGAAACCATGACTCCATTTACATTTAGGTCACATAGAAGTCAGGGGTCAGTTAAGGTCACTCTTCATTAGTCACCAGTCTGCCCGCTAGTTAGTAAAACGTTGCCTCTCTACAGTACCATCCTATTGTTTTAATAAGACAAAAAAAAAATTTAACTGCATTCTCTCAAAGGCTAAATTACCATATGGCAAAATTCTTCACAGGGTTGTAGGTCTGAGGTAAACATGAGACTGGTGTTGAGACTGTGGGTGTTGTGACTGTGTGAGGTGTTGTGACTGTGGGTGTTGTGACTGTGTGAGGTGTTGTGGGTGTTGTGACTGGGTGTTGTGACCTGGTGTGTGTACTATACAACTCTCACCTACACCACAGTTATTATTATACAGATGTTGTCAACTTTTATGATAAGTCTGTCAAGTACTGTAACATCTTGTTAATATTACTGCAATGTAAATTATGTACCAAAATAACAAATTTACTGGGATTGTTCAGTCCTCACTAAAAGCTTGTGATGCATGAAGTATTGGTGTTAGTCAAAGGACACCTGGGCTTCCTACACTGGTAACACATTAAACATGCACTTGCATTATGTAAAGATCTTTGTTTTATATGGCTGAGACTGTTTAACTATTACTGAACTGGACACACTAGCGAGGCTACACAATGGTCCTCTTACAGTACCTGGGGAGACAGTTTGGTTTATATCTTCTAACATCACTAAATTTTACTTCTGTGTCTTTCCAGTTTAGGGTGAACCACTACCAGCTTCCCATAACAGCAGTGAATGGATTAACAAAATAGCTTACATCAGTTATTTAGTAATACAGTGTAACATAATGCTTTAGTCGCCAAGGAAATATTTCTGTGGTAAAGTAAAAGTTGTCTGTAGCCACACAAAGACCACAACAAAACTCACACACCAGCCAAACTTTTTCATTCCATCGTTGCTACCCATTAATTTCTTTCTTATACAGTATGTTTATTATAGTTACCTTACCACATATTCTTCCTTAACACAAATAACTGACCCACTTCCTTCTTGATGAACCTTAATTTGTTCAGTTATCCGATGAACCTAACTTGTTCAATTACCCAAGGTGTACCAGGTAAATTGATCCTCAACCACTTGTGTACGGGCTCCCCTCTCTGCTGAATAAAATCATCTGGCATTACCCAAATAAAACTGTAAGAGTGACGTCCCCATAGTGAAGGGGTTATGCCAATGGAGACTAGCCAACCTCTCGAGTGTGGGAACAGTAATTCAGTCAACAGATACACCGTACCAAAGCTTATTAAAGATAATCAAGTTATGCAGCTAAATCAACTCCATGTTAATTCTTTTCATGTATGGATAATAGATGAAATGTTAAGCCATCATCAAATATTAATTCATCACCACGCTGAGACTGGTTGAAATTTGAAAGATTATTCCACATTAAATACTACCAGATAAAACTGAACCTTAACACCAACAAGTTACTGAAACTGCCACAAGTAAAACAAGTTATAAGTTGCTTCACAAAAATTCATTCCATCTTTTAATAGTCAACACAATTTGTAAGCATTTTAGTCACTTCTAAACAAGAGTATCAAAATATCTGACATTCACTGAAAGCTGCACGTGTCCCCACCACAACTACTGAACTACCAAACACGGTCCATAACTCTGGTACTGTACAATAGTGTGGAAAGATAGAAAACATTGATTCTCACTAACTCTTCTAAATACAGTACTACTGATATAAAGCAGCACAGTACACCAACCATCACTTTTATCTTCCCAACCTTTCTTAAGTTACTGAAAGGGAAATATTGATATGGACGGACAGACAAATGGGAAAACTGTATGACCTCCACTGCTCATATTCTTTGGTGTAGCATAAAAATGTCTTCAAATATCTATGTGAAGTGAAGCACTATAAGAGTGCTGACACCTTGGGATAAGGAAAAGCACACAGCAAGCTTCTCCCAATTCTGTACTGTACAGTACTGTAATTAGTTTTCTAAATGAGAAAGTTTCAACAACACAACAAGACATAAGGGGAACTCAAGGCTCCACACAATGCCTTCACTTTATATTCCCAAGAGATATTCCTTAAGGACATATTATTGACTAGTTGAGGGAGGGTTGGATCATGACAACAATGATCGCTGCTCTTATAGATAGAGTACAGAACTGCACTAACATCCTGTTCTGAGTGTTGATGCTCTGTGTCTGGTATACCAACCCACCTATCAACTGTACAGCTGGGGAAAGGTTAAGGTGATATAATGCAGTACCAGCCACACTGCTTCCTTGTAACAGAGGTGTAAGAATCAGTGAGCTGTACCCCACTGCCCCAACAGGAACCATTTCCACATCATCTTAACTGAACTCCCAAAGACATATTCTCTTGCTATACCTTACCATACAGATGTCACATATTATTCACCAAATTACAATGTTCTCTGTACTTCCCACATTCATTCCCATAACGTCAATGTAATGTACAGTCAACTACTAAAGTCGGTACACCTCTTCCCCTGTACCACGAACCCCGAGATTCAGACTCGTGAGCCCGAAGCAGTAGACCGATACATTATTATGTCCGTAAATGCTTCGGATTCACGAGTCTGAACCTCGGGGATCGTGGTTCAGAGGGAGAGGCCAACAGACTTTAGTAGTTGACTGCACAATATGAGTAACTTTACATATTAAACATTTCCTACATGGTACCAAATCTTCCACTTGAGCAACTTCTTTAATCCCAAACCCTCTTGCAATGGTTTCATTGTTCTCAACTTTAGTGGAAAACTGTACATTTATCACAAAACCTATTTAAATATAATAATAACTATATTACAGTGCCAATGTTTGTGAAGAGAGCATAAATATCATTAAATAGTATGTCAAAAGTCTCCAGCTTCCACACTACGTCATCTCTGGACCAGACACTAAACACTGTACTGTAGCTCCAACACTTCACATACTGTATTAATTTATTTTCCTTAACAATAATGTCCAACACTATGTCATACTCTTTTAACTACAAAATAACTCCAATATATTCTTTCTATACAAACAAGAAGTAAATAAGATAATATAAAGTGTGAGCCTGACAAATGGGTTAAATAAAAGCAATACAACTGTTATTATATTTATTAAAGTTCCACAATAAGGCCATAAAATGTATCCATTAAAAATAGCAAACTAATAATTTTTTATTCTGAAAATAAAACTGAAACAACAAATAATTTTAACTGGCAACTAAAAAACAAAACTTCATTTAAATTAATGTTTCTGATGCTGGAAACATAACTAACAAATGATTTCTTGCCAATTAATAAAATACTGTACAGTACTGTATAGTTAAAAAGACAATAAGAGAAATAAACTTATTTGGCAACTGGAAGCATGGGCAGAAAATCCTGCTCACAAAAATTATTTGTCTTAAATATTTAATGCCTTCTGTAAAACGGGGGAAGTGAATGTTTCCACCTACAAAAATATTATTTACGTTATAGTTTCTTGCCAATTTGATCACCGTTCAGAAAACAGCATCCAACTATGTTCATTAAGAAGGAACATTAAAATAAATACAGTATACATCAAAAGCACCGGGAGCTTAGTAAAATGAACTGAAATTAAATTCAGTTTTGTTTTATATCTGTTTCCAAAGGTGTGGTGAAGCCAGGGCTTCTGGGAAACATTTGCTCTTGTGACGGGTGAGAGACATGCGGTGTTTGAATGTGTGACCACAATTGCTGCACTTGTAAGGTCGCTCCCCTGTATGTATCCGGAGGTGCTGCTTGAGAGAATCATGGCGAGTGAAGGTACGGCCACAATGTGGGCAAGTGGGGGCCTGCAGGCCCACAGGCACCTCCCCAAGACACCCCCGTGCAGCCCACCACCATGCCTGCAACACAGACACACCACGTCAGCACCAACAACTGTATCACACATCTTGCACAACGCCCATCACAAATCTTCAAATTAACACTTTATAGTTTTCTCTCAGTCCTGCCACAAGGTGTGTACAGTACAGTAGTATTCATACTAATATTACCAAATATCACGTTTAATTCTATCAAGAGTAATCCTGAACACTGCTCGAGCACAACAGGAGAGCGCCCAGGAATACGACGGCGGCATTAATGGGCCGTAACACAACCCTTTAGTCTATGGTAGTGTAGAGCCCAACGCTGAGAGAAAGTCGAGCCACATCGTGGACAGACATATGGCCGCTCTCCGGTGTGGCTGCGCTGATGTTGACTGAGGTTGTCCCGTCGCTTGTAGCTGCGCCCACACACATCACACACAAACCTGCGCTCCCCAGCCCCAGTAGGCCTGCCTGGCACCACCCAACCCTGGCGGCCACCCACCCATGGCCCGCCCTCACCCAACTGCTGCCACCCACACGCCACGACCCCCTGGCCACTCTGCAACAGACAAGAGGTGGGCGTTACTGTTGCATCCTGCACCACACACACCCGTCCACTAGCTACACCTGACCTGACCTTGGAGTTAATCCACACCACCGGCACTGTACTTTCCACAAGCTATCGCATTTTCAATTAGAACTAAAATGTGACAATGTGCCCCAAAATAGCAGTTTCCTTTTCTTCTTCCTGTGACTAAGTTTTCTTCACTAGATGACATGGTAACTAAGAAAATATTTCTATCCTTCCCTGGTACAGTACAGTACAGTACAATACAGTACAGTACACTCCTGACCATGGCAAAATTAAAGTGATGGTGACATAAAATAATTAGTCAAGATCTGATGGATCTCTGCTCTTTGATATGAGATCAACACAAAATATTTTAAGCTTTCTATGAAGAGCTTTAATACCCTGTATCAGCCACATAAACCACTCATGTGATGTGATGCAGTTGACAGAACTGATAATACAGTACAGTAATTGAGACCAAAATCTCAAGTTTCAGGATATAATATAGCATATGAAATAATTTCAAGTCCTTGTTTTAGGAATGCACGTAACAGACAATAGCCGTTCAACTATTAAGCTCCGTCTTTGAAGGGAAAAGAGACAGGGTTGGTTCGTAAGTCAGTTACGACAAAATAAATAAGGAGAGAGTTCTAATTAGCTGGAACAGTCAACAACTATGTACGCTGTTCCTCACGACAAGCATTAAGTTTATGGTAATGGAGGCCACTCTGCTGGGCAAATTTAGCACCACATCGAGGGCACCCATAAGGCTTCTCTCCGGTATGTAACCGCTCGTGTTGCCGTCGATGATCAGAGCGCTTGAAACGACGACCGCAGAAGGAGCAAGCATACGGCCGTGGGTCGGGCAGTCCCTGCTGGTGTTGATGTTGTGGATGCTGGTGCTGCTGTGGCAATGGCGAGGGGCGGCTTCCTATGCCTGACCCACCGGCTAGCCAGAGGTGTGGTAGCTTGACAGCCATTCCACCCATGCCACCACCGCCCTGCAACACACGGCAAAGCCTAGTCACACACCCACGCAGTCTGAGTTATCTTAACAATTAGGCATTTACCAAAATACAAATGTTGTTTTTTTAATAACAATTTCCTCATTTGATAACAATAAAAGTTTTAATATTGACAAAGTGCAACACTAAATATCATTACTGACTCAACATGCACCACCACTGAAATAAAGGAGTAACAATATAATGACCTGCCCGATTAAGCCTCCAAATTCATGCTTCAATACCATACCATTTCCAAAGTTTACAATACAGTGCTCATGTTGTCTACATTATTATCTCTTTTCTTTAATTCATGGCAAGTTATCACCAGCCATCATTCGTATTATTGCTCGGGAATCCAATCAAAATCTCCAGCTGCTCTTTCTTGAAAATATTTATTAATCTATCGACAGATGCTTAAGTGATACATGAGTGGACTTTTCTGGTTAAATCCCCTGCCACAACGAGGACATGCATACGGTTTTTCGCCCGTATGTATGCGGATGTGCTGAGTCAGGTGATCCTTTCTCCGGAACTGCTTAGTACAGAAGGGGCAGTGGTGCTGCTTAAGGGCCGAATCATCCCCACCCCTGTTTCGCTGTGACGGAAGTGCCCCGATGAGCCCCGAGCCCAACCAACCTGCTACCATGCCTTCCACTCCAGTCTGGGGGACACCACACGGTCTGGAGGATGCACTCACCTCCCAGGCCTGGGGACAAGAAAGCCCAGCTTCACTTTATAATAAACCATTTCCAATACTGAAATTTTCTTATTATCAGAAAATACTTTTGTGCTTGTAATAAAATGTGTGGTCTTACATCAGCAATGAGTAAAGTGCATTAACAACTGGTCCCTGGGTACAGTACTGTACTATGAGATGCTTTACCTTTCATGGTTAAGAATGACTGACAGTGGGATGAAGGACTTCTGACAGTAATCCACCAGGAATGACATTTGAATCAACTGCAGCGTCAAGGGTTGTACCCGACTCATTAACAATTGGTAATGATAAATTAACCTTCATTATGTCAGACTGCAATCCACTCGACATAAACATATTGGAATTAATTGCGCTCGTGTGGGTCATGGAAGGCCCGGTCACACTCATAAGAGACACATTAGGCTTGGCCATGTCAGACTGTAATCCACTGGACATCCCTATACCAGTATCAATCCCTGTTTGATGGGAGGAATTAGAAGGAATCACACCGTGATGAGTCACGTTCGACTGATTCATGACCGGTAAGGCAACGTCTGACTTGTGAGAGTTAGAGCCACACAGTTTCTTCTTTATATGGTAATGATAGCTGCTCTGCTGGGTAAAAGTTTTCCCACAAAGACTGCAGGCAAAGGGTCTCTCCCCGGTATGAATTCGGCTGTGTTGTTTCAAGTGATGGTTGAGCTTGAAGCGTTTCCCACAAGTCTGACACACATATGGCCGGAAGGGGTCAGCAGTAGATGTGGCGTGTGTGGAGAGCGTACCAAAGCCAAACGAGGAGTGAAGGTTCGTAAGGGAGTCAAACAACACACTCTGCAACAAAAGAGGGCATTGCTTAGAACTTGCCACCCCATGCCCTTAACCAACGACTACAAATTTACGACCAACATTGACATCTCAAGAAACAAAGCTTCTGGAGCAGCAACAGTGTTAAAGGTGGATCCAAACTACTGTACAGAGCCTCAAACATGTGGTGGATAATAATTTAGAGGTGATAAACATACTCTCACAGGACGAGAGGCCAAAGTACCGTACTGTATGGTGGGATATAATCTCCGACCCGCTCTCTTCGCCACGCACAACACGTTAGCATCGTGTCGTAAATGTCACGTCCATATTTTCACAGGACGGTAATTTCATCATTTTGTGAGTATTCAGGTTCCGAACATGTATTCTGTACTGTATATATTAACATTAATTTCTTATTCATCATTTTTCAGTATGGCGTTCAGTATCTCTACGCTGGTTACTTCGCTTAAGCACGTCGCCGTATCTCTTATTTTCATCATCAAATTATAGTACAGTAGTGAAATTGCATCCTGTATTTAGTTCTATTATGTTATTTCTTGTATTTAAGGAAAATTGACACACATACAAGGTTCTCTTATTGCTCGTCACTGCATGTCACCACGTAAGAATATCTGTTGCATTCACCAAGTTATTCTGCCTGTTGGCTTAACTATTTCATAAGTGAGGCAGGTGATTTATCTTTCCTTTAAAAACATCAATAAAGGATGGAACAAACTTTAAATACAATAAAATAAATATAATTATCCATCTTGATAAAATGCTTACAAAATAATGACTATACAAAAAGCTGTCTCACATGGCAAATCTCTCCTGCATTAATGCAACGTCGACTTAATCCTCCGTTTTCTTCGGCAACCAAAAATCTACGAGCATTATGCCACACTAAAACAGACTCCAAGTATAACAACTACAGCTACCAAGACTTGTGGGCAGATACTCCTAAGAACACTTTCATGGGTCTAAGTGATACACTGTGTTGGATGGGTCTGTGTGTTTCCTCTCAAGGTGATGCTTCAGTATATGCATTCGACTGAATGCCTGGCCACACAGAGTGCACACGTACTTCTCCCCCGTATGAATTCGCTCGTGGTTCTGAAGATGCTGTTTTTTTTTAAAACGGGCATCACAAAAATGGCAAGGGTAGGGGCGTTCAACACTGTCATCCAATCCTGCGGCCGCTGCAAGAGGGTTTAGAGACGATGACTTATAATCACTTCGAACACTCGCTCCCAGAGGGTTCACTGAAACTCGAGACTTCACGTCAGTGCGACCTCCGGTGATGCACGAGCCTGCGGCATCCACCAGAGCATGGTACATGCTTCCTGCAGCAACTGTCGTTGTATCCACTCTCAGTAAGTTTGGGGTCAAGTGGGAGCCAAGCCCCAGGATAGCTGGAGGACACAGATCCGGATCTCGCTTCAAGTTACGCCTCGTGCCGAGCAGAGAGTCCCCACCACTCTGGAAGAGACCGACACCCGTACTTTAATCTCAGGTGGCAGTGGCTAGGACGGCCAAGAAAACCCTGTAACGCACCACCAGCCACAACAAACATCCCAATATCAAATCCAACAATTCCTGGTGTGCCATGTGCTACTGGAAAGTTCTACTGTACAGTACTTGAAAGTTTCAATAATAAGGCATTGTGGTAAGATCTGCACCATTCCATCTGTGACAGATAAATCTAGCCCATGTAGAATACCAACTAGGTATCACAGTTGGTTCACACAGACAGCCACACACACCACAACGCTGCTGAGATTGCCAAGCCATTGGTTTTCTTGGGATCCTGGGTCGCCACCTAACTCGGGGTGAATCACTAGGTCTGCCAGACATCATGACTGCCTGCAACATTGAACCCAACTCTTAGACTACAGTAGTGTTGTCCCAATGCTTGATGGTCAGCAGGTAATGAGGGTTTAGCAGCTGGTAAACAAATTCAAAATTATTTTCACCACAGAACAACATTTGACTACAGATGAAAGGTACAGGTATGAAGTATAACACAAAATTATGAACAGAAAGGACATAACTGTAATGGCAGCCATGAGTGAACGTATACAAATACTGCACAGACACGTTTGAACACTTAACTTGTATGTGTGACCTCAAATTCAACAACCTTTTTAAATGGTACATAAATGAAAGCACAATCTTTTAAAATAATCCCATGTGTAAAGAGCTCAAGACATTGTGTACTGTAACACACATCACAATAACTAGTAACTTGGTATATGAAGGTTTATAAAAAATATTGGCAATGTATTTGATCTTTATTCAAGACACAATACAAATGTATTACCCCAAAACACTGTTCTCTTAGGGAATAAAAAACAATTTGGGGGGGGGGGGGGTGGAGTGAAAACAATTTCTTTAAGTATACAAGATTGTTTCCATATATTACACAGACTTCCTGGATTTTGTTCATACGCAGAGCATTAAACCTTTACCACGACCAACTGTAAATACACAAAAGTCCACTACATCTGTTGAGTCAAACGTTTTACTGCACGAGCTCCTACCTTCATATAATACTGTGATGTACTGTTCCAGTCTACAGTATTCTCTTCACAAGTAACAAGTTTTCATCTTCATGTTTTACCTAATATTTTAATATAATACAAATTTCTAAACAAAATCATTTTTATTTTTTTTTAATTAGCATTTAATCTTATAAATGCCTTGGTGGTATTTTATTCAACACTAAACAATATCTTGAAAGAAACTATTACAAAAACCAATGATTTTACTTTTCCAAAGCCTTCCAGGAGTGTTGCCTTCAAGTTTTTCTTTTATACTGCAGTAATTCCAAGCAGACTATGTTCTTTCCTTATTTTTGTAATACATGCTTTTGGCAAACACGCACTCGAACATGTTTAAGCAAAGAACTTCTCTGCGTGAATGTTTTACCACACGAACGACAAGCATATGGACGAGCACCAATGTGGATTCGTACGTGCTCCTGCAGCGTGTAGCGACGCTTGAAGCTCAAGGGACAGTAAGGACAAGGAAAGGGCCTATCGTCTTTGACTACATTTTCAGTGTTGACTCTTGTGTCTCCCCAGTTTATTCCATAGTTACACTTGACAGCACTCCCCCACCCACCACCCTCTGTTATGTTACTTGTAAATGCACTCATTCTATGAGATAAGCTGCCACCTGGAACTCGTCCCATATTATCTTGAAAAGACGATAAGCCCAAAATGTCCTTAGGTTGCACCATGACACCCTGCAACAAGAGGAGACCTACTTTAGAAGGCAAAAGCAATAGAAAACAGACTTAAGATTCACCACTGCATCTAGAGCCATTGCATTTGGTATCATTAAGGCAAATTCAGTGCCCAAACTTTATACTGTACAGTACTGTATCTCCTTTCACAACTGTCGTAACTTGGCAAAAAGCGGGGCAAGGGGGAAGTACCTAGGAGTTTATTAACATTCATCAGTAAAAAAATACATGAACATGAACACACACTTTCTTGGTTTATGCACTCAACCTCATCCACAATATTCAACTAAAAAAAATCATATTTCACACAAGAAAATACCAGTACCACTTCCTGTGTTAACTAAAGTAGAACTCTCTGATATTGCTAAAGCACTGCATCTTAAGGTGAAGCAAAGCTTGAGGGAGAATGTTGGGAATTCAGAGTCAAATCTGGATGTAGTTTAGCCATATGTCGCTTCAATGGGGTCATTTGTGTGAAACGAGCACAGCAGTGAGAGCAGGCATAGGGCTTTTCTCCTGTGTGGAGCCGCTGATGTTGAGTTAGGTGCTGCTTGGTCTTGAACCTACTGTCACAGAATAGGCACGAGAAAGGTCGCATGTACACTTCTGAGGAGTTGGCGGCAGCCTGAGGGTTAAGAACTGAGGTATGCTGCAGGGGGTTGTGCATGAGGGCAGCTTGCCCCCCCAAGCCGATATCCTGGGTCTCTACAGAGCGGTGCCCAGCCAACCCTGGCCACCCCACATGCCCCTGGAAGGGAGAAACATGCTGGCTTAGTCCCGAGCACTTTCAGATCCTGAGTACTGTACTGTACTGTACTAGGCCATCTTACACACCTCAGTTGGTACTGTATTAACCTCCTCTCAAGCAATGCTCATTAGTCTACCATCAAGTGTAAATAAAGCCCTCAGTTTATAACTCACAAAACTTCAATACATTCACAAAATTTTTCCAAAACAATTAAGATCAACATTTTCAACTGGTCAGCCTCATGAGAATTTTCAAGTTGTCAATATATGCATATTTATACCTTTACAACTGACACTTATGTTAATTAATCTATCTTGCCAAACAAATTTCACGTTTCTTATAATCCCATAAAAAATATATTTTCTTGTTATATACTATATATAGTACTGTATATATAAAACTAAAAATTCAAGAACTTTCCACACAATTTCCAATTTATCTTTAAAAATTTAAGCATTGTAGAGTACTGTATTGTATACCTTTACTAAGGTATTTATAAAGCACCAGTAGTAAAGTTGTAAGTGTACCATACATACAGTACAGCATTATGACCGTGAAGAGCAGCCATCGTAAGAGTTGGATAAGGATATAATAATAATAACACAATCTTTATTACCAGAAACTACAGTACAAGTGATACTTGAGCAGTATAAGGATATACACTTTGACAACTATTGAGATATGCATGTTTTAATACATGCTCTTTAGGAAATGAATTTTGAATATTGCTGATACAGTTTATCATAAACATTTCATATGTGAAATTACCATAGACCCCTAACAGCAGGTTCCAATCTTTATAAGCCAGGAGTAGGTAAGGTTAGGTTGGCCCAAACACCATAAGATGTACAGCAAATGAATAGTTTCAGCAGTAAATAAAGAGTAGCAGCAAGTTACTAGCTACAGTACTGTAACATGGTAACAGTGAAAGACTGCTGGCAATAAAAATATAAAAAATATAAAATGAAATCCATAAAAAATGTCCGATTTTAGCAAATAAATGTTCACCTTTTATATAAATATCTAATATCAACAATAAATGCATTTGTTGTTTAAAAAATAAAGAGACCTGTCAGTTTCATGTGAATCTGTTGGTTTATATGATGGAGGCTTAAGACTTTTGTTAGGCCAATATACTGTATGTTGCTAATAGTGAGTTTGTTGATCTCCCCCACTTCTGTTCTGATGTGAGGAGGAAGGTGCAGGGGGTTGATGAGCTGGTGGATATGGCCTGGGGAAGGTGGGATCTGTGGCATGCTTGCGTCGCACGTGACTCATTAACTGGTGCTTCTGTACAAAGGCACGACCACATAGTCGACAAGCATAGGGACGCTCGCCAGTGTGGATCCTTTCGTGCTCGATGCGGTGATCTTTACGCTTAAAACGACGCCCACAATACACGCACTGGTGTGGCCTGAGCGTCTCCTCGTCCAACGAGGCCATGTGGTAGTTGAGGGCAGCCATCAGCCCCTGGAACAGAGCAGAGGAGAGCTGCTTAGCAATATCATCACCAGGCGGCTCTACCCACTCCCACCCAAACACTCTCCTGCCAACTACATATATGTTGCTGCATCACTGTATTGCTTTTTTGCCTTTATATGGGGCTATCCGACGCTTCTTACAGTGCACCACTGAAAATTTCCAGTTGTCACCATAAATGCTACATCTGATAGTGTGAAGATAGATGAGCACGCCAGCCCTCACGAGATTCTAACACAACTCCACAGATGGCACAAGTATTAGTTTCATCATGATGTATTTTTTCATGTATCTTAAGTGAGTCCTTCCGTTTGAAGCGTTTGCCACAAACAAGGCAGGCATGAGCACGCACTTCAGAATGTTTGGTGAGATGATTACGAAGGTGAGTCTTTTGTGCAAAGCGGTGACCACATACTTCACACACAAAGGGCTTGTCACCGGTGTGCACTTTTTCGTGTATTAAGAGG
Source organism: Homarus gammarus (assembly GCA_958450375.1). Classification (NCBI taxonomy): domain Eukaryota; kingdom Metazoa; phylum Arthropoda; class Malacostraca; order Decapoda; family Nephropidae; genus Homarus; species Homarus gammarus. Next base: position 748,277 of record CAUDMG010003593.1, on the reverse strand, counting down.
TGATCCTTCCGCTTGAAGGCTTTCTGGCAGTAGGTACACACAAAGGGTCGGCTGCTGTCACCACCAGCTGGATCCCTGAGCCAATCCAAGTGGCAGGCTTGCCACGTACCCTGCAACAAATGAGAGGAGACCTGCCTTAGCCAGCATCTCTACAGTGGCTACAGCAGCTATATGGGTCGCAGAACCCACCCATCCCAACATTCCTTCACAGAACCTACAGTCACATTTCGGATTCTATCGTGAACTTCAAAAAGCAAGGCAGTCAAATCTATTGCCAGATCACCCATGTCATCTGAGCCTACAGCTGCTTTATAAATGTGGTCTGGTGTCTGATAGTTGGATGAGGGCAGTACTGCGGTGAGGTGCATGCTCCTGGCTACGCATAAGGTGGTACATCAAGTTTGCCTTGGTGATGAACCGACGACCACACAGAAGACATATAAAAGGCTTCTCTCCAGTGTGAAGTTTTTCATGACGAACTGCATTAGCTCGACGGTCAAATGTCTTCTCACAGAACGAGCATTTGAAGGTTTTTGGCTCTGCAGTGCTGCTTAAAGGTGGGCCGAAGAAATACATGCCACAGTCCTGCAACAAATGAAAGACTGGTCTCACCAAGCAGCTCTGAATTCCCATTCCCACTAAGCCTCTTCCAATCCTTCTAGTCAGTTTTCAGTAACCACTGCCTAACTTGTAACTTGAAGCTTCATGAAGGTACGACACCAAGTGGACAGGTGTTCTTACCTGTACCTGAACACTCACTTCTCAGGTGAGTTATTAATGCAGGAAAACTTTGGTGACACTCAACTGAAAATTGTAATAATCTTTCAACTGTGTTACTGTAATACACTTAAGAAGAAAAATGAACAAACACTCATTTCTATTTCCATTATAAATACAAAATTAAAACTTTTTATGGGTTTTCTTTTCCATTCAGAGTTCTGGTCAACTGTCCTGTGACAAACCTCATTAGATTTTACAGGTTAAGAGGAATTAAGTCACTGCTTCATTGTCTTCTCTTACACTACAACCCTGTATCAACTAGTACAGTGTGCACAGTACAGTTCAGTACTTCTAATTTCGAGAACACAAATACATACAGTAATTAACTACAATCTAGTCTCAATATGTATTTGTTCTGGACATTTGCCCCTCAGTCATGTATCAACTTGTTCACTGTCAGATGCAGCAGCATGCACTTTACTACACTTGAGGTGGTACTGTAGATGGTAGCGAGTGTTGAAGCGCCGTGGGCAGAGGTGACACTGGAAGGGCAATAATCCAGAGTGAAGGCGCAGGTGTCTTCGATAATTATCTCTTCGCTGGATGATCTGGCCGCACACTTGGCAGCCGTAGCCTACCTGCTGGGGGGCACTAATGGCGGGGTAGGGACCACTACTGCTGGATGCAGGGTGGTCCATGTAAGGAAAAGATGGAAGCAGACAAAATGCCTTGTCCACCAAAACCTTGACCACCTCTTCCTCACCATAATCATCGCCCCCACCACCACCATCACAACCCCCCTGCAACAAAACAAAGGCTTGGCATCATTTACTAATTTTGTAGCCAGCTAGTTTAGTTGTCTTCCACTCTCTACAGTACTGTACTTCTGGCCATTCCATCTGATAACCAAATCATAACAGCTCACTTCACACGGTGTTCCTAAGGTTTGTCTGATGTTCCAGACTACGGGTCATGTGGTAATCATAATGCGACTTGTTGATAAATTTCTTGTTGCAGATTTCACAGGAGTAAGGTAGGTTACCGGTGTGTTTACGTTCGTGTTGGCTGGCGTGGCCCCGGCGAAGGAAGAGCTTACCACAAAACATACAAGGATACTTGCGTTTCGGCTCCCCTGTCACCCCAGCAAAGTCGGTTGACCCTGTTAGTCTCAGTATCCGCCACTGCAAAGAGATCACAACCAAACTGCTGTGCCTCATTTGTTGTTAAGTTACTACCATGCAGACAAAGCTACTGTTTATCAGTGATGGCCAATGTTGAAGATTACTCATATCATGACCTTATCTGAGTAAAACAAATGACAAGTTTCATGGGTTATTATTAACATTCCTTTGTTTTGGAAACAGTACTAAACAACCATCCCAAGAATAAAGAAACAACAATAATAATAAAAGATTCTTGCATAAAGATAATATTTAGGCAATCATTTTAATACCGAATCAGCATGCTGGTGGAACCATCAGAAAAACAGAGGGTGTGCATGCAAGCACACTCTTATTATTATTAATACAGTACTGTACCATAAATAAATTACATAATATATATATAGTGGGAACCTCCTGTGCTGTGTTCCTCCAGCAGTATGGCTCACCACTGTCACTTCAGCTCCTGAGTCCTTAAAATATTAACTTGAATTTGAAACTTAACAGTGGACCTGGCTATCCCATGCTTCTCTGAGTAGTTTAAGAACTGAAGTTCTCATTCTTGCTTAAATGCCACACTTATCATGTGTGTCAGTCAACACAGTCAGCAAAACTGGTCTAAATATTCTCTTCAGTAAAACTACTTTTGACAAATTATTTATTAACACCTTGTATAGTATCGTACATATTGTGTAAAAATCAAGTAAATACTGTAACATAGTTTAGTGATTTATAATGTAGCTACAAAGTTATACTGAAATAAATAAATATATATACAGTGGGGTATGCTATAACGAACGGATCCTACTACGAATATTCCTATAACGAATGGTTTTACCTATAAAATTGAGAATGCTATAACAAACGAAACTCCTACAACGAACATTATTTAAATTTTTTTTTTCTAATTTACTGTTTTTTTATTACATGTATTAATGATATTCTTTATTTCAGGGGTTTAGATGCATATTTATGCACTTTTTTACAATTTTTACAATTTTATATTATTTTTTTCAGTGTTAAGTGGTTGTATTTGGGGGCCTGGAACGGATTAATCCTATAACGAACGAATGCTATAACGAACAAGGTTCTAGAACCAATTAGATTCGTTATAGCATACTCAACTGTATATATATATATATATATATATATATGTGTGTGTGTGTGTGTGTATATGTGTGTGTGTGTATATGTGTGTGTGTGTGTGTGTGTGTGTGTGTGTGTGTGTGTGTGTGTCCTTCCCCTCACAAATATCCAATAAACTCTACAATGTGAAGCAGGAATGTTTTCATGTTCCTGCACTCAGACAACAATCATGTCAGCCAAAACCAGGATTACTCATCTTAAATTACCTAAGCTCACAGTAAGGGCGATAGTTCAGTACAGTACTTTAAAACTAAAACGCCTGGTAATGTGGTGCACCTGACCTTCACCATACACTTTCCTATTAAAATTAACCCTATTGTGACGGGCTATGGAAAGTATTGAGCAGAAACTATACCTGAAGTAAGTTGCCTGAATTTAAATCAAGGGCAATAAGTCCGTACAGTACAGTGTTTACAGAACAATAACTCTCCTCCACTGCTGTAAAACATAACTGTCAGCTTCTACCATAACTGGTCTATAGTTTCCAGTCTTATTTGTTGCTTCATCTGACAGTACAGTAAAGTACAGTTGTTTACTGCTGTAGAATCTCTGTTCATTGTTCTCCTAATAAGTTATAATCTGAAGTTTCATCTCCTGTCTTCAACAGTCAGTCAGACGCCAGCGTGAGCAGCCTCTTCTGGAGAAACTTGACAAGTGTCCTGTGTTATCTCTCCCTGAACCATCTCACACCCCAGGCACACATAATGTACTGTATTGCACAGGGACATTAAAAACTTCTGGTCATGTTAACAATATGATCATTTTCTTAAAGTGGTACAGTAACATCATCGTGATTTATTATTTCTTAACTTTAACTTTTTATTTTCCTCTTCTGGTGCACCAACTGTCTCATATGAAGGTCCACTTACTCACATGAGTTAAGTCTTAAAATTTTCAATACAGAACATAGACGCTATCAATAGAGTACAGGGGGTTCCCGACTTATGAACACCCAACAAAACCAATGAGGTTAAACTTGAAATTTGCATTATTTTATTTACCTAATGACTTATTTTTTACTTTGATTTAGTGTATTTTGTCATTCTATTTCTTCTTTTGTCTTAAGTGATTTAGATGTATATAAGGACTAAGGCTATGATGTAGAAGTGGATTTTAAACACTGCTCTTTAAGTACAGTATGCACATAGCATGTGTTCTAACTTGTGTACACATCCGACTTATGAACATTCTCGGGAACAGAACCCGTTCGTAACCCAGGGACCTCCTGTACAGTACTAAGTCTCGTTCTTGAGCTTTTCATTCTCTATCAATATTAACTTTTTATCGGGGGGGAAGAACCCTTGACCACAGAAATTCTTACATAACGCATTTTATGGAGTCATAACCCCTTCATTAGCGACAAACTAGATCTAACACCAGCCCCCCCCCCCACCAACAACGCACCTTTACATCGCCCATTAATCTATTTTTCCCTTAAATCAACCCATTCACGTAATAAGCTGACAGGTAAACACTGCTACCTCTACCCTCTCTGACACACAAATTCTCTCTATTTTGTCAGGTTTAAAAATGTTACAGTAGAGTATCTCATATGACGAGGAACTTTCCTCATCACTAATGTTCCACGTTGTTAACTTTATTACAGTAAGTCAAAACCACCAATTTAAAACTTTTGTTTACACTTAAAAATGGACATAATGTAGTTCCAGACTTTACAAACCAACAGTACAGTACAGTAGTCCAGTACAGTATAGTTCAGTCGTCCAGTACAGTATAGTACAGTAGTCCAGTACAGTACTGTACAGTACAGTACAGTAGTCCACTACAGTACAGTACATTCCTTCTTTGTGAGTCTTACTCTTTCAAAAGGATTAATCATCACCAGCAGTGAACCGCTAACACCAAGAGTTTTGTTTAGTTTTATTTAGAAGGAAATTATTATAGATCAAGTACAGTATAAACAAATTCAGTAATACAGTACAGTACTGTACTGCACATACAGTACAGTACAGCATGTGTCTGTTACTTCAATCATCAGCTCCAAGATTATCCTGCATCACACAGTTTGTGTTACCTTCACAGCAGAGATGTCTCCTACATTGATACTACTGTACTGTATTCTCTCTATGGCCTAAAACACCTTCACCAATTTCTTGTTTCTTTATCAGAGTAGAGGAGAGTACTTCATTTGTTGTTAGATCCTTGGCCACACATCTAAATAATTTGGTACTCATAGCTCTTGGATACAGTACAGTACTTCAGTCACCAGTTTCACTATTCAATCCAAGATGCTTTTAAATTCCAGTGTTACTCTTAAAACAGAGTCCAGGGACTTGATACATCCTTTGATCCTGCACTGCACTGTTCTGTACACACCTGAGAAGTGTTGGGCAGACAAGATCACCTCCAAGGGAAGAAGCCATGTTGTTGTTAAGTGAGTAAGATGACAGTGCAATGCCTTACTGACTTTAGACACTTAGATCACATTTTGTAATATGGTTGAATCTTTCAAGGTTATCACAACACCCACCTGTCACTTTACAGCAGTTCAAGCATGATCTGTATAAACAAATACATACACTCAAGGACTGTTGTACTATCTGTTGTAGGTTTTTATTTTGTTGGAAAAATTAAGAGACTTTAGAAAAACATGAGAGCAGCCTTCACCAGCAGCTGTAAGTTGGTCTCATCCCTCACCTAACAACCTTCTCCCTTCAAGGGGAGACTGGAAGCAAAAGTTACTCTAGACACTGTGTCTTAATTATGGCCACCATTTTGATTTCAGTGATAATCTGTCACTTTGATCCGGTCTCCATCTGACTACTGTATCCACAAACCCGAGGGAAGATGTGAGAGTCACCTACCTAGTAAAGGGCTTCACTAGATACAGTAAATATATTTCAGAATCAATCTTTCACTTATAGCCCAACACTCAGTGAGTGTACAGTACAATACTGTACAGTACTATAAATACTCCAACGTCTAGACAGACACTAAGAACTTCCTAACTATGCAGGAATGATGACAAAGCCTCTGAGAAAATGAACATTAAGTAACCAGTCAGAGCTGGACTGGACTTGTTCACAATTTAATCAAGCTGTAGCTACTCATAATATAATAAGGCCCCAAACTCCCAACCTGAGGCTCCCTGACAGCTGAATAATGTCCTGACTAGACATCATAAACATTTGAGTCAATGGTGACCAGCCCAGAGAGAAACTTAGAACACCCAAAATAAATGTTCAGTAATCTAATGACAGACATCATCATGTAAGATGAAGAATGCAACTCATTATATTGTCTGATTGAAGGTTAACATTACACAGCCAATGTTGAATCACTATGTAAAATTAATTGTCATCACAATGGAGTGGAGTACAGTACAGTATGGAGGGAACAACACACCTCATCCCATTTAGTCTGGAACCAGGAAAGTGTATTTTCTATTACTATACAGGATCCTCCAGCAAAACAGGTCATATAAAACACTTAGAGTTGGTGGTCAAAATCCAATTATGGATAGATTCCAGGATAAAGCCTCAGCTTCCCACAACCCAGAGAGGTGCTGTCACTCACCCGACACCAGCATCCCACACAATCATCACAAAGTTCCCAATTAAGAAAGCAGCTTCAGCATATTCCACGTTGTCCCTAGATGAGTGGAGCCAGAGAACATATTCCTGGTCTACCACAAACAGCCGAGCCATATCATTACACACAGGCATCTGCTCAACCAAACAACTCCAAGAAAGAAATCATTGGACAACAGTACTTCAAGAGCAAGGCATAAGCAGCCAAACAAAAATAGTGAGTCTCAGAACCACTAACAACGTCAACATGGACTGTTAAACTCAACACTTATACAGTGAGTGAGATCATCTGTCCCTGCCTAAGACAGAAGGACATCTAAGTACAATACTAAAAGAACCCAAATGAGTCACAAGAACTTCTCTTTGTTCCCTAAAGCATCCACTGTTATCAAAACAGCGCACTACAGAGCACCACTGAAAGGTTCACTGAGCACTACAGAGCACCACTGAAAGGTTCAATGAGCACTACAGAGCACCACTGAAAGGTTCACTGAGCACTACAGAGCACCAATGAAAGGTTCACTGAGCACTACAGAGCACCACTGAAAGGTTCACTGAGCACTACAGAGCACCACTGAAAGGTTCACTGAGCACTACAGAGCACCACTGAAAGGTTCACTAAGTGTCAACTAGCAGCCTAACTGACCCCATAATCATGTTAAATCCTCAATACCACAGCCTTCTTCTCCAGCTAGAACAAATGGTCAAGCTTGTGATGAGCTTAGTCAGAAAACTGTGAATTGTGACTAGAAAATATTGCACCTGGTACATACTTTTCATCCACTTTAGTAGCTTTTCATGTGAAACAAACCAAGTGTCACTCCTGAAGGTGTATTCTACAAGCTAACATAAAGTAGGAAACATCCCTGTTCTAATGGGTAAGACAAGAAATCCATTCTAGGATACTGTACTCATCCTCATTATCCTAATGCTCTAAATACTGTAGTACTGCAATATCACATTACTAGTACAGTACTGTATAAATTACAGTACCGTATATAGAGGCAGCTCAGGACCCAAACTGCTCTCACTGAAAAACTCAGTCCACAAGGGTCCAAAAATGTCCTCTCCCTAACACACAATAACAACTCCTTCAGTGAGCACATTATGTATAGCTTCAGAGTCCACAAGGTGACACCCTCCCCCTACGTGTTCCCTTAACCTTCAATAAAATGAAAATAAACTAAAATAACCGAACATCCTGAAATTAACTCCACCTGAATATTGACTTCATGGGTCTGGGATGCAATGTGTGGTATGGTGCCGGGTTAATGTTGGCCTGACCTGCCAACATATCCTCAAAATGGGTCATAAGCAAATATAAACACGCAAACTATAAGATGTTTACATGTAAATTTATGAAGCGTATATGTATGCCATCACCACTAAACCTTTGTGTCAAGATCTCTCACTCAATGTTTTGTTATATCAGTGTAACTTTAATCAGTATTCCAGTCCAGTATGTCATAATAATTCAATTTTTCAATAAATATGAACCCAAACTATTGTTCATTTTGAAAACGAGAATTTCAGAGCCTCGGTAAAATACTGCACGGGGCTTTATCTTCTTCCCCATTATCTCGTATAATGCCTCTACCAATAACAGTTTATGAGTCAATACAATAATCCTTAAATTGAGATCAAGGGGAAACAGAATGAGTAGGTAGTTTAAATAAGCTGCACTGTACTACACCAAAGATTACTACAGGTTGTCTCCCCACCTAACCAACCATCACAAGAGTGGCCAACTGATAAGTCTGAGACTAACTAACGGTGTTGTCAACATCATCGTCGTCATGTCTTTACCCTTAACTGCATCGTTACTAGTACTGTACTGTACTGTATAAGTCACACGGTAATCATTCTCTCTTCACATGTATCCCAGTTGTTTAATGTTTCCAAGTTAGGCAACATGTACAATGATTTTTCCTTTATGAAGTGTTTTCTTTAGTGTCTGAGGAAGAGGTAAATATCAACAGCTGGGGATCCTTGGTCACTCCACCACCCACTTGTCATGCTTCTCTTTACATGACCACCAAGAAAAGCCTCAGAACAGAACTGGAGTGATGTGGACAGTCATGTATACAGTAGTGGGCTACACATCTACCTTTCCTGTACTATAGTTAGTCACCAGGAACTGTTTCCCTGGCCCAAAGCCACCAGTAAGTCGAGGGTTTGTTGCGGTAAAAAAAAAAAAAAGATCACTAAATGTATATTCCCCCCACTTTACTGAACACTAAAGCCTTCTTGTGTGACGATATACAGTCCTACCATAAACAAATATGTTTTAAGGGTGGCAGAGCTTTTCGTTAACTCATTCCTTCAGTTGTAAGTCTGGCCACTAAATCTAAGATGCACAGTACGAGCACAAATCCAACTTTCACAAAAAAAATTATAACATAGTAATTTTTCTTAATGCCATGTGTGAACGAACATATAAATGTAATACTGAACAGAATAATTTTGTTTCAAAGTCAACATATAACTTTTAGGGGTAACACAGGCGGCCCAAATAACACAACTAGAATTACAAGAATATACTGTATCACCATTTATTATAAAAATTACACACAGCAGCATACAGTACAGTATGTGCTACGCAAATGTCAACTTTTGAAAACCACAAGATATTTTTCGAGAATCAGATTTAAAATATGAGGTAGAAAACTTTAGAATAAATTGGCTGTTTTCATAACTACAGTACATCACAACAACAGGTCCAGTTTTTACTATTCTAGGGACCAAGACTAACCATTATATAACTTGAACCAAGAATGGGGGAGTAATGTACTGTACTCTCTCAAAACCATCTTAATACACTCAAGTTGTTCTAGGTATTATACACTCCTTAGAGCTGTATAATTAAAGCTCATCAATGCCACACAGTACCTGACCCTCCCTGTGACCAAGAGTAGCAAATATCTCAACATCTCTTGAATGAACAGTACGCTATAATGCAGAGATTTTGCATGATTAATACTGTACTCCTAAAAGACACAACATATACTGAACTAATAACACCTCGATGCCTATATTGATTCAAGTTCTTTATACTACAGTAGAGTACAGTATGAGGATATCTAAGGTACTGTACTCAACAATAATGTAACTCAACCAACGGTAAATTTCGATAGGACTTGATGACAACATACCGGTTACTTTTGATGTCATATTGTACAGTAGTATTCAATTCTGGCATTTGATTAATTTTAATTCAATTTTCATAGTGGTATTTTTACCCTAACATTCACACCAGGCACTGGGGAATAAGTGAAAACAACAAAATTTAACTTTTATCAAGAACTGTCATCTGATTAGTATTTTTTTTTCACAATTGTTTCAATTGTGTTAAGTGTCATCTTTTAAAACATCTTGTTATTTCTGAAATTACTAAATGTTGCGGCTGCATCAGTTCAACACAAATGCTGATATGTTAAACAATCAAAATATTCTACTGCATGACAAGGTTAACTCCCTATCAGGTTTGTGTTATATTTAGTAGTTCCTTACTATGTTATTACAATCCTAGACTGTCTTGAGGCAGCAAAGATGCTCCCAAGTGGTATTATGAAGAAAAGTTATGAGGACATGATGTACAGTAACCTGCCTTAGAAATAATAAACCTCTACAGTACATGCTGTGGTACACAAGGACATGAGGTAACCGACCCTTCAGGGGCTCCACAGAGACAAATATAAGCTGGGTGGTCGAGTGATTGTGACTGGGATCTTTACCCGCTTCTTGTCGCCAATTTCAAGTTTATAAACACATCACCCAGGAGCATCAGTTGCTCCCTGTTTGTTTACAAAATATTTGCAGGAAGCTGATCAGCCTGACAGTTCACATCAGCCTCAACTTGTTTCCAAAATTGGTGGCTGAAGCTTATATACTGTACAGTATTGTAATTCACAGTTCCCCTTTACTACTGTAACTGTATGGGTCTTTTACTGTACTGTACTTGTGACTCAAACATTATCTTCGGATCTACTTCTCATTGTCCAACCCCCATTTAAATGATTCAAGCATCAGCTTGTTACTCTACTGGCCCATATTCCCCCCACGACAGCTCTTGTCATGTGGTGGAGTAGAAAAACCTTGACCCATGCGACCCTACGCTGTGCCTAGCCTACCGGGGCCACTTGGGGCACGTATTGTATGATTAACCTTGTTTAATAGAAGACACCACTTGACTAATTTCCATTTGCACCTCCCCTCCTCCCCCAGACATAACAAGAACGAGGCATCTGATGGAGTGTAAGGGCCACAATACAAGCTGGTCCTTTTTCTAATATTTCTGCTGTTAAACAACTTGTGTACAGTATTACAAAGTGATATTAATAAAGTCAATTATTTCCTTGTACAACTTATATGTTATGTTGGGTGGGAACATACACTATATTTGTTAACACAGCTACAGTGAAGTACTACCACACCATAATCATTGCACTATATCTTGCCATTTACAAATACAATAGCAACCTTTAGTCAGTACCAATCATCATTGCTGCTGTAAAATGTTCACAGATAAGATCATTTAGAGTCTAACAGGTCTGACCTCATGAGTGACAGTGACTGTGTATAGCCAAGCTGGTTATTCCATCCACAGGCTGAAAAATTGTGGAACTGAAGTTATATTTTCCAACCAGTTCTCCTCCAGCAACTGTACTGCACTGTGTACCCTCTGTCGACACATGACTGTGTTCTAATGTCAGAAATTTAACAGCTTCCTGCCTGATGGATGTTAATTGCAAAATATAAAATATTCAGCTCCATAAGACAAATCTACCAGTTTTGTTCCTATACTGTACTGTGTATGCATATGTGAGTTAATATGTACGTAGTTATATGTCGACATCCCTAGGGCCAGGCCAAGCCCTATACGGGGCCTAAGAGGCATGTACCCCCAACACATGCAAACATGTCCTTGAAACATGGGCTTCGCACTGTATTTTATAGCCCACAGGGATTTATCTTTAAATTATATGTACAGTACAATACAGTACAATACTGTATATACAAAAGCACATGTTGTTCAATATAACTACAGTACAGTATCTCAATGTTAATCCCCTAAAGGTGAAAAAATCAAATCCATAAAGTACTGTACATGTCTTTACTGTACTCATGTACTGTAAAAAGCCAAACATGTCAGGCATGAGATCCTTTGTCTTGGTGACAAGTACAGATACTGTAATACTCTGCCCAGCCATCTGGTGCTGTACTGTATGAGGAAGTAAGCCTCTACCCCACCACCACAACTCACGCACGACCAAAAGTTATGATCTACCAATCAATGAACCCAACACACGCCTCACAAATATATAATTTATACAATCTGCCACCTTAAAAAGTTAGAATAATAATATTATAATTTATAATCCATGGCAAAACATTTAGAACAAGAAAATATTCTAAGAGCTTCCACGGACTTCATTCCCTCGGCATAATAAATTCATTGATTCCAGAAGTCAACAATCTTCTAAAACTCAAAGATGGTTTATAATTTACACCCTTATGAGGAGTCAATTAATGAAGAAGGTGGGTAAAACAACCTACCTATTATGGTAACAGAGCTCACTGTCTGCTGACTTACCCCCCTTACACCATAACAAACTACTGAAGCTTAACCCCAGACTTTTGACTCTTGGTTTAATTCTACTCTTCATTTATAACCATACAACATTACTTTATGACTCATATTTAGCATTTAATATCTTTTACAAATATTACAGCTTAAGTAATCTATTAAAAGTGGATGGGGACAAAGATTTCTTCAACTGATTAATTAATATAAACTATGTATTACTGTGTACAGTACAGTATACTTCAGCTCGGTAGACACAACATCAAACATTATAAATAAAAGTGTAGGAGCAACATGTGCATCATCACCACTGTAGACCCAGAGCAACAGAATTTAAGGGATCATTCACCTCCTACAGTACAGTATATGCAGACCTTCATGATACTCCCGGGTGAGAAACAAACAAACACACAATACACCATGTGTTGACTGCTGGCCACACCCTTCTCCAACATGCAAACAAGAGGCCTTGTCATTACGTGCATTTCTTTTCATGTTTCTCTACAATTATGCAGCCACACACCTTCACACAATTTTTTCTATATTTCTCACTGCAATACTTTAGTTCCTAAGTAACTGGTAAAACATAACCATTGTAAAATAATCAAAACTTATTATATTTGCCCATTACCCACAAAACACAATTGTAGTACAGTAGAGAAAATGGAACTCTGGAATGTTTACCCCCGGGTCAATAAGCTTCCCTCCCCCCACCAGGCAACTGCCTCGTGAAGTTTGTCGGAAGTTAACAAAATATAACAGCCTCAGTGAGGACAAGACTAAATACTTTGTACAGTAAAAGTTATAAACTCAACCATACAAATAAAATATATGATAAATATTCCTCCTAAAAATTTTAGTTTTTGTTATTTTAAACAGACCAGGATGAGGGACTAACCCATAAATCCTGTTTATAACAGAGCCGTGGTCGTGACTTACACACAGTCGAGGGCTCTCAGGACCACACACATGACAACTACAAAAACTAGTATACACTTTCTCCCCATACTGAGCCTCCTAAGGAGAGACCTGATGTACTGTACTGTACCACTAAGGCTTTCCTGCTGTATCTCTCATCTATAACCTAATATTTAACTCTACGTAGTAACCTTGTATCTAAAACCAACTAAAACAGGAAACAAGGAGCCAATTATTAACTCCTAAACCTCTTAAGTACAGCATGATGCAGTGCAAGGGTGTACTGTACAGTAGTGGTTTCAGGCAGACAATGACCAAAACACCTTCCAGGCCCCACCGTGAAGGACACACAGTACAGTACTTGTACTCGGGGGAGACTGTCCTCTACATATGTAGCCACATTATGTAACTGGTTGTGTTGTGTGAAATTATTGCTCTTTATTACATTATTAGATGCAAGTGCCACACCCAATAAAGCTTAACTGCCATTACCAAGGAAACAACCTCCTCATAGCATGAAGTCAAACTTCTATTTATAAACAAATTTCTAACAATGACAAACTGTACACCAGATATTTATTATCTGCTAAAGAGAGAAAGACTAAGTTCAAACAGTTAAAGGAAACTACAAAAGAGTGTCAATGCAGCAGCAGCACACTAGTCTAGCAGAGGTTAAAGTCTTGCTTAGGTAAGATGTGAGAAGTGTTACCCCCTTTTGACCTTAATGAACACCACAGGTATCCTCAAGTAGAGTTCCTGTACTGTAGTTCCTCATTTACAACAGAGATCAGTCAGTCATAAGTGATAAGAGTTATCAGGTATGAATATAATATTAAATCTAGACTCTTTGTTCCCAAGAGAAACTATTCCAAACAGTCAAGTATAAAAAGCTCTTGGGCTCAGAGAACAGTACTGTACAGTACTATACTACTGTACGTATACACAAAAAACACCACTGAAAACAGGTGTTCCCTCAAAGGGAGACAAACTTATATAGAAATGAAGGCATAAAGAAAAGCATTTAAAAATATTCTCACCTCCCACCCTTCAGTAAAGACCCCGAACACCTCTTACTTGTAAAACTTATTAACAACTTCAGGACCAGGAAACAGGCCTATTACACTGCCTTGCTCTTGGTAACTTATATACTGTATGGTACTACATTATATAGAACAATTATTAAACTTCTCTGAAACTGACTCCTAAACCCCAGTACAGTACTTGTAGCTGCTCAGGGAGGGAGACAAAGAATTAACACCTTCATCACCTAGAACCAACATTCCAGGATACAGAAAAGAAACACTGAACTATTTAAAAGTTGACCCAAATAACCTAAACTGTGTAACCCAGCTGCAGGAGGAGGGTACTGTACTGTATAAAGAAAGGTTGTGTCCCTCCATAACCCAAGACTTAGCTAAGATGCTTGACAACCTCCACAATACAGTACACCCGCACCGTGTCCTCCCACCATTCACCTGGACGACCATCCCTTACACCTCGTCCTTCTTTACAGTATTAACAGTTATTTGAAGTTAAACGTAGGCGACCAAGAGTTCATCACTGACCGAGTTAGCCACAAGTACTGGAAGGTTTTTCGCACTCGGCTAATTATTGTTTATAATAAGTTGTGGTGTTGTTGCTGCCGACACAATATCAGTCGTTCTCAGATTAGTCTAATATTTACATCATCATCCAAGTGTTAACTGAGTGTAATTGTTCTATCACACATACAGTATGCTAACTGTCTATTGTTTGATGCATAAGAGGGAGCACATAGCATAAAAAGGAACTTATTGCAGGTTGTGACTTCAAAACAGTAACCAGCGGCCTAACACAACAATTTTAAAACTGAACTACCCTGTACTCGTTTTTTTCCATTTTCTACAGGAAACAAAAACTGAAGAATCCTCGTCATCAAGAGTGAACCTCTTCCAAGAAGTGTCATCTCCTGAATTACTTTTTTTTCTACTGTACTGTATAAAGAAGTAGTGGCTTTTAAATCTCATAACTAACATACTGTACACATCAACAGCCCAAACACAGGCAATACCATTCCAAGACCCCCAGCAGGCAGGAGCCAGGTTACCTCACCATGCTTCCCCAATAACAATTTTCCACACGTGACATCTACAGTATCAGAAAGCTTCATTGGTGAACAAAAGTATAATCTAACTGCTGACTTAATATCTTATCTCTGCACTGTATTTTATATTGTTGGTTTATCTAGCAACTATAATATATGATCCTCTCATTTTCTATAGAATATCTGGTCATAATATTAGTGGTGAGATGCCATCAAAGGTTTACTACAGTCACATAATAAACACAGATCAATATAAATCTCTCTAATTCTATTAAGAATTGATTCATTCAATATAATCCAGTATTTGGAAATTTATCCCATAACAGAGGACTGTCACAAGTGGGTGTACTGTACTGTAAGAGAAGATTGATGCCAAGCTGGCCGGGATAAAGCTGTGCCCATGAGGCACTTAATACACTACAAGGTGGGTACAAAATCCAGTCAGATGATACTTTGATTAAATACTGTACAGCATTCACACACATAAATGAATCCAGCCTGCCACATCCACTAGTTGTCACACAGGCCAGGGAGGATTTACGTCTGGAACCTTCAACTTCAAATCTATCTCAACGACATTGAAAATCACGACCCAATTCTTAATTCCCTGCCGATTGACAACTACGTTCTAGCCTTCCTTGGCCCTTAAAAGGATTTTGTGCCTCTATAGCCTCCCCTAATGACCTGAACCAAAACAGGAATGTCAGGAGATAAATGTGTTAAGTGACTTGACTGAATGACCTCCCAAGGAAGAAATACACCCCCCCCCCCCCTTGTGCTTCCCAGTCACACACAAAATAAAGCTTTCCTTCAAACAGCTACACACCAATTTTTTTGTTTTTTATTCATTGGTGACAATTCCTCCAGGAATGTCAATAAAGATAACTACTTATTAGGTCCTGTATTTTATTTTATGTAAGGAAGCAAAATAAACTTGGTTAATTTGTAAATTCCTCGAAATATGTCTTAACAGCGGCACTTTAAGAATAAGATTCAATGGTAATTTTAATCTATATGTAAGCGTGTTATGCTTAAAGCACAACAGAAATGGTATTTGTCATTTCCTCAATTCCAAATTTAAAAAAAATAATAAATGGTTTTTACGCAACTCATTTTTCTTTTCCTTGGGACTTAAGGTTTGGTGTTAAGTAAGACTGACATCACCACCTGCTACAGTGCTGCACCTCATACAGCCCACCACCAAGATAAAACACAAAGAAAACATAAAGTCAAAACAGATTCTAAATCTTACCAGAAAATGCATCATCATCATCTTGGAAAAGAAACATCACAAGGCGCAACAGACAAGTTACATTCTATTATTTCCCAAAAATTTAAACATGTCAACACCCAATAATACTGAAGTGAGTTGCAGATAACTGTTTCCTGGGGAGTTTGATGCTTGTACAAGACAAAACATAAGGAATACAGTGTTACAGTACAGTATATACTTCTCGTACATTCAAAACATAACCAAACTAACTCCATCTAACACAAAAACGTTATGAATGCCAAAAAAAAATATTATTTTTCAATAGATGCAAAAGCTGCTCTCTTTTAGTTTGAAATAAAGTAATTACGGCAACAGCTGTAACACACAGCTCGTGCATTACCTGTAGGTATCAGTTTCCTCAATAAGTATTTCAGGTTTCATTTGTGACAATTTAACATCAGAAAATATGTTATTACAGAAGAGTTTATCCCTTCAGGTTAAATACATTCCATATATTTATAACAACAGATTAACGAACACTTAATCTGCTCGGATTTTTTTGTGAGTAGTGGTCGCCCAGTCATGGTTCAGAACATGAAGGACATTCACAATCCAAAAACCTACATCAATACTGTACAACACCGGACCACCTATCATCTCATTAAAACCCAGACAAGTAACCATGCACAAGATTTACATAGAAAAAAATACATAAATAAACCAACACGCGATTCATTTTCTGACAGCTGCGTTCATCTTTGAAGTTTTAACCCACAACTAAACACATCACCAAAAGTTTAGTTAATCAAGCCTCAACTTGGGAATAATGAAATACTGTACTGATTCAGAAAAAGAAAAAAACACTGATCAACTGCCTTATTTACTGAGCAAGTGAAGAGAACTCGGGAAAGTTACTGCTTACATATGAGAACACTGTGCAAGAAGCTTCAGATGTGAGACACCAACTATACTGTTCAGCCAAAATACAAAGCAAAGCACCAAGTTAAGCAGAAATGTTATATATAATGAGTGACCATTTTGAGAACCTAACCCCCACAAATTGGGGGGCCCCCTGTACTGTATCTTGCTACAGTAAACTGTGTGGAGCTGCTGTAACATGTCAGGGAAAAATTATCACAAGCTTCAAGAAAAGCTTAATAAAGAATTTATTCCAAACCGATCCCCACGGAGCACAAATTCAGAAAATTTTTTACTTTGAGCACTGCACAGACCATGTGAGGCAGCAGCAACAGCCACTTTTATAATCAACACCCACGAAACAAAGCCTGGACCACACATAACAACATCCCTTCAGAGCCAGTCCCAAACAATACGGTTGAGTTTCAACAAGTACTGTATGAGTTCATGATCTGTGAACCCTGGCACACCAAGTGCACCCAGATACAGTACAGCTAGGTAAGACAGAGGCATCGCAGCAATAATGTTCCTTATATCAAGAAATGAGTGCCCTGGACACTGGCAACAGCTCAGCCCACAGTGTGCAGGCAAGGGCTACATCTCAGGTCAATTCTTTGTACTTACTGTTTCCTCAAATAACACCAATAATAAAAACATCTAGATGAAGTTCTCTGACCACCGAGAATCTCTCACTTGCACATCAACTATGACCACAATAAGCTCTCAACAATGTTACATACTCTACCCATCTGACAACATTCCACTCAAAATATTTTTTCAAATCTAACTAAAAAAAAAGTTCAATACAATTACAAAATTAAAATAATGTGCACTTCATAAAAGAATATATAAAGTACTCAGGATATTTTATGCAGTAAAATCAAATGAAATGTAGAGTACTGTATTCCATACTGTACTGTATTGTAATACCAATAGGCCCAGACAAGTAGTGAAGAGCAGCAGATCAACCCCCACTCTCAGCTGTTTCCACACTTTCTGGCAAATGTTTCCTTTTTACCTATACTGTATAACTGTAAGTGGTTCATCAACACTTGTTGTGCCTCAGGGACAACACAGACTAACAAAACTGTTAAGCACTAAGACTGTGTTGTCTGAGTCTGGCCATCACGTGTGAGACCTTGCTTCTATGTATGAACTTTACCTACATCAAATCCTCAGGTCTAAATACACTGGACTGTAGCTACATGAAAAAGATAAACAATATCATAGTTCACAAGTACAGTACATAAACATTGTACCTGTGCTTGGGTCAGGTTATATAAGGTTAGTGTTTGTACTGTATATACTGTGCTATAACAGATAAACATCTAATTTGCTTAAGTTTAGCTACTTATAAATTTGTATTTATGTTTTCACTTATTCTAATATATACAATACATGCCTATCACTCGCACCCCTTGGTACATCAATGTTGAGGTCATGCTTGTGTTGTCTTTACCACACACTCAATATACCTCACCTCACCATTACATTCACACATTTTTAATCTCTTAACTCAATCATGCCAATCTTTTATATAATGAACATCACTCATCCATCAATGTTGTCACTCTCAAACACTGATGACTAATTATGGTGTACAGTACTGTTATCAGCTACAGTACAGGACTGTTATCAGCTACAGTACAGTAGTTATCAGCTACAGTACAATACTGTTATCAGCTACAGTACAGTAGTTATCAGCTACAGTACAGGACTGTTATCAGCAACAGTACAGTACTATTATCAGCTACAGTACAGTATTTATCAGCTACAGTACTGTTATCAGCTACAGTACAGTACTGTTATCAGCTACAGCACAGTACTGTTATCAGCTACAGTATAGTAGTTATCAGCTACAGTACAGTACTGTTATCAGCTACAGTACAGTACTGTTATCAACTACAGTACAGTACTGTTATCAGCTACAGTACAGTACTGTTATCAGCTACAGTACAGTACTATTATCAGCTACAGTACAGTAGTTATCAGCTACAGTACAATACTGTTATCAGCTACAGTACAGTAGTTATCAGCTACAGTACAGTACTGTTATCAGCTACAGTACAGTAGTTATCAGCTACAGTACAGTACTGTTATCAGCTACAGTACAGTAGTTATCAGCTACAGTACAGTACTGTTATCAGCTACAGTACAGTACTGTTATCAGCTACAGTACAGTAGTTATCAGCTACAGTACTGTTATCAGCTACAGTACAGTACTGTTATCAACTACAGTACAGTACTGTTATCAGCTACAGTACAGTAGTTATCAGCTACAGTACTGTTATCAGCTACAGTACAGTACTGTTATCAACTACAGTACAGTACTGTTATCAGCTACAGTACAGTAGTTATCAGCTACAGTACAGTACTGTTATCAGCTACAGTACAGTACTGTTATCAGCTACAGTACAGTACTGTTATCAGCTACAGTACAGTAGTTATCAGCAACAGTACAGTACTATTATCAGCTACAGTACAGTATTTATCAGCTACAGTACTGTTATCAGCTACAGTACAGTACTGTTATCAGCTACAGTACAGTAGTTATCAGCTACAGTACAGTAGTTATCAGCTACAGTACAGTACTGTTATCAGCTACAGTACAGGACCGTTATCAGCTACAGTACAGGACCGTTATCAGCTACAGTACAGTAGTTATCAGCTACAGTACAGTACTGTAGATGTGCTCAAGTCTATAGTAAGCATCCCTCAACATTTCACACCTCATTATTAATTGTTTATCAAGCAGGAAGAACACTGTATTAAAACCTCATGAGAGCAGCAGCACAATTTTCACAGTGGCATAGCACTGTACAGTAGTGTATTGCTGTGGCACCTGACAATAAGCGTGTTACCATTAAACAACTAAAATGTACTCTGAGAGAAAGTTTCTCATATTGTGCTGTACTGTAAGCAACTTGCTCCACAGTGTAGGATATATTAATATGAGAATGTCAAATATTACACCAAGTACTGTACTGTATATGTCACCATAGAGTTTCCAAATAAAACCTTTGGATGGTTAGGAAGGAAAGAGAGAAATAAGCAAGAATAAACCTTTTTTTATTTTCTTCCTTCAGCACAGAAAAATTGCATTACAATTACACCCAATCTTTTCTGGTTAACTGAACAAAGACTTTTTAATAGGCTCTTTCTTTATATAACATCCACCATTTAGTATGGATTAATAAACCAAAACTATTTCACAAAATATTAGTAGCAGCTGGACAACGAATGGCATGATTTCTGCAATTACTCTTCTGGGCAAAACCTCTGCCACAGTGTTGACAATGGTACGGGCGCTCACCGGTATGTAGTCGCTCGTGATCTGTTAAGTGGTCCTTACGTTTGAACTTCTTAAAGCAAAAGCGACATGAGTATGGTCGCCACTCTGGGTTTGGAATAAATGTTGGCAGATCAGCCATAGGAGCAGAGGCCACAGGGGGGCAGGGTGCTGCTGCTCCCATCCGCCGGGACGCCACATCACCTTGCCCGCCCACAGGCACAAAGTCGCCTACTGCCCCGAAAGCCGCCCTCTGCAAATGAAGGAACACTGCCATCACTACCCCTTAAAAGTTCCTCTCAGGTGATATCTTCCATTGATATCAATTACTGTACATATAACTCATACCCACCACAATCAACCTTCAGGGCTTTCACTTATTTTACAGCAGAATCAAACTTCCCGAGTTAGTAACTTCTGTACAGTACTGTACTGTACAGGTTCTTATGTCAACTAACTAAAAATTGATGAACAGGTAGTTATTCTTGGACGAGAAAAGCAGGGGAGGGGAGGGCATAAGCTTAAACAAACACCAGTCATTACATAAACTGAAGGGGGGGGGGGGGGGGCTTATAAAACGATTCATTTGAAACTAATAAAAACAAACAAAATATTTTCAATACTTCTCTCTTTTATAATCTAATATAAAAGATTGTTGGCACATATCAACAGCTACGGTTAAGGTCACTGACTAGCTTTGAGCACTATAAGCATATCTTTTCACCAAACGAGACAAGCACTACAGTATAAGCACTATTTCCCCTTAATCAAACACAGTTTACTAAAGAAAATAATGTGGCACATCTTTCACAGCAATCTCAGCTAAAGAGAACTAAAGGCAATACAATACACAAAATATTGAAACTTGCAACCACAGACTTGACCACAGGGACACGTCGCACATCATCCTATTAGCTTCACAACCCTCAATAATGGCAGCCGACCAACCGTCTATAAAACACTAGTCATGTTTATTACTCTTTTCTTATACGGTCTCGGGCGTTGCCGTCATTTTCTTTCTCATCTTCTCCCGAAATTTCCGCTGCCGCAACTGTCCGCTTATTAATCTTTCCAATTCTTTCTGTAGGCGTCCAGCCTCACTTTTTTTACTTCCAATTTTTATCTCTAATTTCTCTGCTTCCAATGCACCAAGCATACCAGAATCAAGAAGAGACTCCATCGAGGCAGTCTCAGCCTTAACGAGATTCATCTGGGCCCTGATCCTGTCCTGTCGGTATCTTCCACGCCCTACATGCTGGTGGTGGTGGTACATCGGCCCAGAGGTGGCGGCGGCGACAGCTGCAGCAGCCATGAGAGGGGAGGAGGAAGGAGAGGAGGATGGGGGTAATCTTCCACCCAATCCTCCAAACAGAGAGTGGGTTCCAGGTTGGTGTGATGCTGAGAGAGATACGTGGCCCGCAGGGGCGCCGAGAGGGGGGAGGGGAGATGCCGCCACAGAGGAAAATGGGCCCAACAACTGGAAAAGGGAGAGAGACAACTTGTGTCAGGTCACTCTCTGTGCTAAGATGATGCTGATATTATCAGCTGATCCAGTTTCAGGCTTTGCCTGTCTTGATAAAGATCCATATTTCGTCAAAGACTGATGGTAGCGAACACAATGACCACCTCAACTCCTCAGAAAATAGAGAATAAAACCAATTACCCCAACAAGTCCTACCTATCTGTCTTATATCGCTAAGTTGCAATGAAAGCTGCGCCCAGTCCCGTAGATAAAACAATTACCACTTGTTACAATGACCTGGGAGTCCATCTGCACAATGCCAAAGACTTATTCCCTGCACCAGCTACAAATACATTTAAATTTGTAAAGAGAATTTCACCTGTTATTGCAGTGTATGACACCATAAACAGCTAGTGCCACAGGGACAAATAAGATGTACTACTGTACAGTACTGTATTTAACATTAATAAAAGTGCATGCCATTGGACCACAATTACTATTACTCTACAATATACTGTATATATAAGGCATCTGTTAGGCAATATTTCATTGTGAAATTCTCTCAAAATACACAAAAACAAGATGAACCTTAATATCATAGGCAGCAAACCCCAGTCTTACTCTCTTTTAATACAAGTTATTTAAAACTACAGACAAAAACACTGGATACTATATGATAATGAACTGTGACATCTAAGAAAGTTTAAGACTAGGGCATTGCTTCAGAAAAGATTGATTTCTCCTCGTAGCGTTATCAAAACATCAACATATTAGAGTACAGTATGTAACAAAGGCAGAAATACTCAAGTACAGTACAGACTCCTTGTGATTCTCACTTGAACAAAAATAAAGACAGAAAATGAAACCAAAATAAAATATTTCATAACATTTCATCCTTTAAAATAAGAATGAAATACCTGCAGCCTGTTTTCCACACACACACACAACCTCTCTCTCTCTCTCTCTCTCTCTCTCTCTCTCTCTCTCTCTCTCTCTCTCTCTCTCTCTCTCTCTCTCTCTCTCTCTCTCTGCCTTATATAGTGACTACTGCATGATGCCTCCACAGGTAAGGTGAATGAATTGGCACACATGTCTAGTCCGAGTTGTCAAAGGCACCCAACTTCAATGACAGGTAAAGTGTATATCCTATGTTGTATGCAGAAGGAAAATATTGACTGTAGTACTGTACTGAGACCAGCTTTAAAGGCTTTTGCTGTATTTATTCACTGTAATATTTGAATTGGTTGGTAACTGATACCTAACCCTGCTTTAATGTCACGGTTCTTTAACCATACCTCCTTTTATTCATTTATTTCTCTCCGTAAAGTGACTCGGGTGCATCACAGGTTATAATGAACAGATGGTTTATGTAAGTTTAGTTTATGTCACCCCTCACTATAGTTTGGATGAATATACAGTATTTGCTTCGTGTATGACATAGGTTCGGTAATAAACAATTTAGTGGGACTTCCACTGCCAATAAATTGACAAACTGAACATCTTGGGAACTTCGTGTTTTCTTCTTTCCTGGTGGTTATCAGCATATACCTAGATCACGCGCACCTACAGTGATTTACTTGTATATATATATATATATATATATATATATATATATATATATATATATATATATATATATATATATATATATATATATATATATATATATATATATATATATATATATTGCTCTGAACTTAAAATTCACCAACTTTAGTCACATCTGTAGTCCTCACTTCACATTAGTAACTTATAACTGGTCAAAACTGTGTGCAAAATATTATTACAATTCTGCCCTGTACAGTAAAAATACTAGTACAGTCAGTTCCTTGTGCACTTAAGAGAATACGTATCTCAAAACTATAAATGACTGGAGAGGATGGGCAATGTTTTAATATTATTGTTCTCTCTGTTAACTAAAGGTTTTCCTCCACACAGAGCAGGTACATATAACCAAGTGGCAAATTCTTGGTTCATTATTCTTCTATAAACTGTATGGATCTCCTCCCTGATCTGTATCACTGTACTCTACTATATAGGGAGGTTCAGCTCTATAGGCAGCGGAGATACAGTTATATACCGTATACGGTAGCACTGTACCTAGAGTATAAAAAGCAAACCATTGACTGCCGTGTCCATAATTTGATCAGTACAGTACGGTAGTCTTTATGTGTTGTGATGTTGGGCCTCTGTTATTCAGTGGGTGACTACAGGTCCCTGGCAACTCTGACTGGGTTACCAAGCCAATATCAAGAGTACTCCCAACAGTGAGTGGAGCCTCACCCAGCAGTACACAGATAAGGTAGGAAAATCACTATCATATATAAATCAAATCATACAAATATATATATATATATATATATATATATATATATATATATATATATATATATATATATATATATATATATATATATATATATATATATATATATATATATATAATCACAAAATTAAGTTTCAAGACAAGAGTCACAAGGATTCACAGAGGAGAAATCATTATGTACTAAAAGGAAGCAAATATATACGTAGCCTAAGTTGAGACTCATGACTGTACAAACCCACAACATAATGTTAAACTTGATATTCTAATTACTGTACAGTACAGTACAGTACTTGATCTGCATTGTCTACCTTCACATGTCTCTGGGTGTAGATATTGTGTTAACATTCCGAGGCATTTTATATGGAAATGTGATTCCACACTTTGTATGCTACTGTGTACTGTATATTGTGGGTGGGGGGGGGGGGGGTGTCTGAGTTAGAAGGTGTGGAGGTGAGGGGACAAGTGTGTGGATGGGAGATGAGTAACCAAGTAAGTGTGTGGGAGGAGGGAAGGAATAGGCACACATACAGTATGTGAGTGTAGAAAGGACAAAAGAGTGTGTGTGTGGGGGGGGGGAGGCCAGCATGCTAAGTGGATTATGCCTGATGCAGCAGATTCTTCTTAAATGATAAAGGAAATTGACTATGGAATATGTGGATATTTGTACATCTTCACATCACACTTCATACACACACATTTCTGCTATACTGTTAATCCCTGTATCCATACACTTGGATCATACACCTCTACCTACATCCAGACAAATTTTTCTCCAATGTTTGAGAAAGACTTTCTGAATTAAAATTAAATTAGCTTCAAAATATGAATAACAAACTCAAGTTTGATACTCAACATTAACCATCCATATACTGAACAGCCTAAGCACAGTTAGAGGAACACATCACCTTCATGGTTTCTCAAGTACCTGAGATAGCTTACTCATGCCTATGAACGAGATAATCACTGAGGGTAACGTGAGCCTCGGCCAAACTTTCCAGTTTCAACACATATTAAATATGGTTAATGAAGATGAAAAATACTGATCATCAAACTTGGCATACACACAGGACAGTAGTCGTGATAAAACTCTATATTAAATTAAATACCAATTCCTCTAAGGTTACTAAATGTAACACTTTGTATGAACAGATGGAGAGGTCCCTCTACACCCTTCCTCATTAACTGTCAATATGTGATGGATATCTGATGTAGAGATGAACATGTGCAACAAGTACACTAATATTTATTTCATTCAACTCACAAAACACATGTAGAGCTTTTGGCTGATTTTGGTTCTACTAACCAATTATCATATACTGAACATGTACTGTACACACATACAAGCCACTAAATCTAAAAAAGAAAAAATATTTTCACAAGAGCCTACTGTGAGAGTGTGTGTGTGTGTGTGTAAATGAGTGAGTGGTAGGTGTGTGTGGTGGGAGAGTATGAAGGAAGGGGAGATAAGGTTCATGAATGTATTCAAGGAAAGGTGATGGGTTTGAATATAAGTGTTCGTGTACAGTATGGGGGATGAAGGGAGGGGGATATTTTTTACATTTCCTCTAACTTCCTCATAAATTCATTCACTCTAACTTAAAATCCATTAACTGGCCCATCTGTACTGCCAGCTATCAATGACCTCTATCAAGCCTTCACTTCACTTGCATACATTCAAGAGGGTAGGATTGTAGTGTACTGAATGAGGGGAGGATTGTAGTGTACTGTACTGAGAGGGTAGGATTGTAGTGTACTGTACTGAAAGAGGGTAGGATTGTAGTGTACTGTACTGAAAGAGGGTAGGATTGTAGTGTACAGTACTGTAATATGTAAATCCCTATCACCTGCCACTCCTGACTAGTTTTTTAGTTTCCTGTCATATTAAACATAATTTGACTCAGTACAATGTCTACTCTTTAAAAGCATTATATAATTTCCCTTTTATTAAACATATAAGCTCTTTGTAGACTGTTCAACTATCCTTACTTCACATACTGTAACTCGTTCACAAAGTAGTGCTCCTTCAGATTATACAGTACAGCAGCTATTTTCTCCTTTACATATCCTCACCATTCTCATCAACACATTATACAGGTATAGCATGCTTGATAATTACATCTGAAGTATACAGTAATATCATCCCAAATACTGCCACACACACACACACAAATGCCATCATAAAACATTATAACAATATTCACACAGAAACAAAAATAAATTTACAATGTAACCTAACTGTTAACCCTCTGTAAAGTAAAGTACTAGTTTGCTTCCTGTTAGCACACTTAAATAAGAAATACTTCAAATGGAACACTCACCATTGCTGGGTCTCCAGTGGGGGGCATGGAGCCATCTGTGTGGGGTAACATGACTTCAGGGAAATTGGGGGGGTTTTCTGACCCAACAGAGGAGTCACCCCCTCCCCCATCCCCTTCTACACCCCAATCCCCTTCATCATCTTCACCTAGGTCTACCACATCTTCTTGTTTAATTTCCTGAAGGAGAAACATCACATCACAGGTGAAAAAAAAATTGGTGCAACTTAAGAATCACATTTTATGCTAAGATTCAACACTGCACTATGGTCAATATTTCACTGCAGGTTAAGTGTAACACAAGAAACTCACAAATTCTGGTTCTTCTTTTGACTGCGGTTTATGGAGCCCCGAGGGTCCAGGGGAGGGTTCTTCTCCAGTATGACTGTGTGGTAACTGGTCTGTATGAGAGGTGACCTCACCAGTGTTCATTTGAGGTTGACTGCTGCCTTGTTTGGAACTTAGACTAGGTGTTGTGCTTGAATTTTGTTCACTGAGTCCACTGATACCACTTTGAATACTTGTTCTACTGTCTTCATCTAAAGTAGCTTCCACTGGGGGCATAGCAACTTGAGAAGCACCAACGGAGGGGACTGGGGGTAATGGGGATCGAGATCTGGACACTGAAGGTGTGGTTGAGGTGTGTGAAGATAATGGGTGTGAAACTGTAGGTTGGGATGGAGATGAATGAGGAGGAGATCTTTCTCTTGGTCTTGGTCTTTTGGCAGGGGGACTAAGGTGTTCCAAATGTGTTTTGCTTTCTCTTTTATCTCGTTCTCTATCTCGTTCTCTTTTAGGAGCAGGTGGATCATCAGGCACTGCTAAACCTTTTATCTGTAGTCCTTCTGCTGTTTTAATTAAAGATCCTAGACTAGACTGAGGAACATTCACTTCACCATTATACATGAAGTCCAAGAGTGCTTCTAGATCACGTGATGTCACATCTTTCATAAACACTATAGGATGTTTACTAGGATTTTTTGTAAACATCTGCTTGAAATAGTCACTACAGGTACTGAGAACAAATTTATGTGCTGCATAAAGCTTCCCACCACAGGCCAATGTGGCATCCACAAATATTTCCTGCAACAGAGAAAACATTAATTAAAATTACAGTAAACATTCAATACTAATGTTCTAATATCTCACCCTATCTCCTTACATTTATTTGTTCCACTAGCATAAAAACTTATCGTATCACTTGAAGATTTGCCCCTCAGCTTATTTCACCTGAAGATTAACCATCCTAATTCTAACTGGGGAAGTTGAAATAAGCTGGTAGAGATCTTCAGGTTATCCAAACTAGTGTCCAAAAAACTACATTTCATAATATTCCCGGCAAACATTAAGTGGTCAAAAAACAAATAAAAGTTCAATTTAGTCTTCTCCATAAGGTCAACCTTATTCCTATTACAGGTATGAGTTTATATTAAAATAATAATATTCCAAATGGAAAACATCTAGATGTCATGCATAAAGTGGACTTTGATGTTCTTCATAGAAAAACAATCATAATCGCAAGTCCTTTTTTTTGCAAGACATTAAAATGTTCCGATGCGTCTAATTTCTGGCAGAGGAACACAGAGGCCTTGTGTAGCAGGTTCTATTCAAATCTTATTTTTTACAGTACAGTATATGGGTGAACCATCCTACTTACACATGATCAACACATCAAATTACAGTACAGCACAGTACCTTATTTAATTCCATATTCTTATCTTCAGTTTCTTCCATAAAGACTTACCATCACTCCCTCTATCTATAGCTACATGACTCAACATGGCTAATCTGGCCAACTGTATACAATACTCAGGCCAAATTCAGTCTCACTAAATTCAGAATGATTTATATTATGCATCTGGTGGAGTAAAGGGAACACCCAACCACAGCTGGCCCTGGTCACTATTTTTGGTCCAAAGGTTACTTAAAACATTAGGATATCCAACCACATCAATACTGTACTTCCAAGAAGCAAACTCTCATCTGAGCATTGTTGTTGTTCATAACCTATAAAGGTCAAACAAGGCCATTCACACATATCAATGAAGGTGACACAGGTCTGCCCCTATACTGTATATGAAGGTCACAAGGTACTGACACATCAAACGATATCACTGGTACGTGTCAATGGCAATGAAAAGTTCTGAAAAACATAAATGAAGCAACTTAAGTACTATACAGTACTGCACAAGAGCCTAAAGGTTGACACCACAGGATTCCCAGGAACCCCTCCCCCACCTGCCTTATAGGACTGATAAAATATTCCAGAATTCCACAGAATACTGCCAGTTAGGTTGAGAGCCAAGATCCTTGCCTGTCACACTGACATCCCATTAACAGGTTACAGACCAAATAATCATCCTCAGTTGCAGCTCACCACAGCAACCTATGAGGTTAAAAATGGGGCCACCAAACCCATGTTTACTCATAAAATGGGCTAGGGACAAATATCTCATATTTAACTCAAGCAGTAAATTGGGTGACTCATGTATAATACTGTACTTTCAAATTAGGTAATACATGAGGATACACATTTACTTTGGTACCAGAGCTCAAGTCCAGTTGACACACTATGTTCTTCAGATTTGTCCCACGAGGAGGCTACTTTACTGGCCATCCCCCTTGCAACCTAAGCAAGGTGAGGCACAAAAGCATTAACAGCACCCACAGGTGGCCAAAAAGACAATCCCAAGCTTGATTTACAAATACCTGGCTCTTCATTAGCTTAAATCTTAAATTCAATCCTCACACACCTTCCACAAATTTGGAGCCCATGTGGCAACAATTGTCCATGAAACGAGCACTGCATTATAAATAAGTGCGTGTGTGTGTGCACTCAGATAACATTATTAACTTGGAACCAGAACACAATAATGAGTGAAAAGGATCTGTGGGCTACACTAACTCATGATCAGAGAAAGTGATGGATCTGTGTGGCTTGCTCAGTAAACATCCTCTAAAAAATGTCGACTGTACTCTTATTATTTTTCTCATTATTCAAGGGGTTTAACTATTGAATTTCTAATACTGTATAGACAAACAGTGTAACTAACAATTTAAATTCAAACTAATGGGTTAAATTATGTTTAGGACTAAACAAACTGATGTTAGTGTCACAGCAGATGATGTACCCATGGTGTTGGGTAAATCTGAAAAATATCATCATTTGGCTCACAAGTGACAACACTGTGCCTTAAGTTAGGAAACAGATGAAGTAACATTACCCTAGCACCATCCATCATCCTTCCCCATCAGTCGAGGTCATTGCTGGTCCCAACAGTTATCTTTAGACCCCTCACTTCTAGAGCATCTTTCCATCTCTCTGTTCCTCCTGCCATCCACACCATGTAATGTACTCCTCTCACTCAACACTCCCAACCTCTCATTCCAATTCCTGTCTTGTTTTTCCTTCCTATTTTCTTTCACCTACATACCTCAGCTACACTTTTTTTATGAATCCTGTACACTCCCATTCTTCAACCTCTCTCCCACTGTCCCTTCACCTGTACCAACCTTTATGTAATAATTTATTTCCCTAACTTTCTCAGAGTTTTATAACTTTGTTCTACTATGAATTCCTCTACTGTACCAACTCTCTCAATTACCATTAATGCCTCACTCACCTCCACAACCCAATCATCAACTCTCATTTAAATCCTCTATGAATATTCCTCACACTAAACCTTTCAAATGAGTAATTCAGGTCTTTCAAGAACCTCTCTCTCTTTGTCCTCACTCTTATTCCCTGGTGTATGAGTACTGTACTTCATAATCAACTACTGTACTACTTTTGATATAATCCATAGTATTCTGAGAGCCATACACCCTGTCACACACCACCACCATTCACTCTTACTCTCTCAGACATTCCTCACTTCACCCTTTACCTGTCCCAACTCACCACTCCTTTGCCATTATGCTTCTTTTCCCACAAAACAAGTACTGTACATGTTTAAGCATAAGACAGGTTACCTGTTCCCGCAGGAAAGTGAGGATGTCCACAAAGTGTGCCTGGTGGTTATTCCACTTTAAGGAGAGAAGCTCCTCTGCCATCTTGCCACACCTGGAAACAAAAGAAGCATCAAATTAATTACTGAGTTTTAAGATCAATATGCAAGCTAGAACTATAAAAAATACTGGGATGTATTCACAGATAAGAATAATGTACAGTAAACTCCCTCCCATCTGCAGATTGTCAATGTATACAAAATGTGCTCAATTCATTTATAATTGAAAGAACTAAATGGTGAGGTTATAACATGAAGCTTCAAAACAGCTAGCTGTACTGTCCACTATATTTAAGAGAATAAATAGTAAAAGCTTTGTTCTTAGCCTTCAATGTGGTAATGTGGACAGGCAACAAAAACATCAGTTTGGATATTAAAAAGATGGTTATAAGGAGTATGGTGGCTGGTGAGTGCCTGGCTGACATCAGATAATTCTGAGAAATATGTTAAACAAGAGCTTGTGTTTCACTAATACAGCCCTCATATATTGCCCATAGATGAGCTGTCTAGTCCATATCACCAATGAAGCCACATTATAATTACAGTATACCTAACTTAATGTTGTTCTCATTATCACTTGTACAATACCCCTAACCACATGTTGTACTGCACAGCACAGGTATTCAACAAAAGATTTTGCGGAGTGCCTGACAGTTGTTGTTGTTTAATACTGAACCTGAAGTCATCAGTTTCACATTCATATGAAACAATGACTGAAACAATAATGTTTTACCTTATTGTCAGCCAGTTAATTGTGCTAACTAGAAGTGATGTAACCCTGACTTACAAAATAGTGTAACAAGTATAACATCATAATGCTCTTTGAACTGTTTTACTGTGAGTTAACCATCTTTTCATGTGCACTTGTTCTCAAAAGGCTTAACTGTGTATAATCCAATTGACCAGAGTTATTTTATTTTGTTAACTTTTTATTTTCACTGGATCAGAGACTGTGCATACAATGCTTTCATTTTTCAATATATTGTAGTACTAAAGCAACACTTTCCTTCTTAAGCCCTGGAGACTGAGTGTTAGACTTAAACCAACCAAACCTAACTGGTGCTATAGCTGCTGCACCCGGCATAACAAGTACTAATGCTTCGTCTTCATTAACTCTTTGTCCTTACATTAACAGATTTGGGGGATTTATTTTATTTTTTTTTAATTCCCAAGAAAAATCATTAAATTCAACAAGCCGTACCAGACTATTACGCTGACTGCTAACCACGGATCATTATGACTAAGGTGGTTCATATCCCCTCCTCTCAGCAATGGCCCTCAAACACCTTGCATCAACCAACAATAACCTGTTGTCCTTAAAATGAAAATCTAAAATATTATCGATATAATTACCGTACATTTTTTAAAGCTCTCATTTCTGGTCTATATTCCATACATTCATATACAGTACAGTTATCTCCCCCCCCCACCACCACCAAAAAAAAATTACTGTTCATGTCAGACATTGTACTGTACTATACTCCCACTAACCAAACCTTCACCACCATGAACCTACAACTGTCAACTACACATTACTAAGGCATAGCAACACAACTTACCAATAGAACATACAGGTTGGCACAGTTAATGTATTACTGTACCAACTAGCATACCATTAATTATTTATTAAAAAATATTTGTCACATTTTATGTAAAAAATAAAACAATAAGCTTGAGCTCACTGTGAAGCTCAGGATCCTGTCTGGGCATGAAGGTAAGACGTATTCCTGCAGGGCCACACAGGCTGGGTGACGGAGATAATAAATGGCTCCCTTATCACCCACCAGGGAGCGACACGTCTGTCTTCTCAATATCTTCAGTGGAATCTCTCTGTTGATCCATCGATTATAATGGTGGCCTTAACCCAACCTAACTAATACTCCTCCCCGGACAACATAACTCCTGCTCCACCTTACTGATGACAATAGTCCGCCCCAACACTGGTTAGGGTTAGTCTACCGGAACCTCTGGCTAAAACCACTAACAACCTTCTATCTTTTTCAAGTGCCAATGATTCCAGTATCATATTGGATGTATCTTCTTGGCAACATTTAAATGCTGTTAAGGACACCGTCACTAGCCAAAGACTTCACACGACAATGCTGACCATGGACCACTTCCAATTGTTCCTGCTGCATCCTCCTACCAGAAAGCTTCAGCAGCTCCCAAGATGGCGTCGCTTAGCCTCTCCAAGCTGCGCGTCATCCTACTATTTCATCGCTTACATCTACACGTCGGTCAATAATTGTAGGTCAAAAGTAGTAACATCTAATGCTACAAATACCAACGATGCACCATGATGAACAATTGTTGCTAAAATGTTTTACTTACATTAATATCACGATATATGAGGGAACATTGTAATTCCCGCTGCAGTTGGCGTTGACTGCGCTCCTCTCCCGACTGATGCCGCTCAAGCTTCTCGCTCCTGATTGGTCCTTTCTCTGAGGTGCCTGAGAAACAAACTTTGCCTTAATTCTCCATAAATCCTTACACTTCTCCCATATCAACTATTATAACATACTCTAATACATTTTTCAAACACTTTTAATTCAATAAGACAGTGTCGTGGCGTAAAGGGAATAAATGAATTAAGCAAATGTAAATCTTTGCCAGAGAGGACCTTTGTCAGGAGACGAGGGCTGCTCATTGGCCGGTCTTCCCCACCTCCTCTAGCGGGCTCTACAAATATTACGAAAATCAATACAACCGTTACTTTCTCTTTCAAAAGTTCTTTAAAAATATTTAGTGTGTATATTTTATAAGATAATAATTTATAGTATAAATATTCAGCCAAGTGAACTAACCTATCTCAAAGAAACAGCCGAAAATTAATGTTAAGCATCGGTGACTGACTTGTCATAGCTCTACAATCTGATTCGCGATATAATTACGACAAAAATAATTGAGGTACTACTATGGCGTGCGGTCTACAAAGATACCTAACCTAACCTGATTTAACCTAACCTTACCTAAGCTAACCTATCCTGCTCTAACTTAACCTAATTAATCTTGTAGTATGTAGACCGCACGCTATAGGAGCACCCAAAACATATTCATATACAGCACTGTAGTAATCTTGGTGATAGCATAAATACCCTACAGAAGAATCTATTCATAACGACTAGTTTTTAAATCACTTTACCAATAAATAGATACCGTCATTATTAATGTACAGTACTTCACTCCTGAACAATTGCTTCAAGATTGTAAGAGATTCATTCGTCCTAACTTGGAGTACTGCTCTCATATCTGGGGTGGCTCTTCTTCTGTCCATCTGTTAGATAGGGTGGAATCAAAGCCATTTTGTCTTATTGACTCTCCTCCTTTAGTTGATAATCTTTTTTTCCCTTTCTCTTCGCCGCAATTACGCTTCACTCTCTACCTTTTACCGGTACTTTAACGGGCAATGTCCGGTGGATTTGGCATCTTGTGTACCGCCGGCAAGGCCGTGGGCTCGTAACACTCATCTTGCCCGCGGTGCCCACAGTTTCTCTGTGGATGTCAGTCACATTAGAATAACCCGTTATAGTAGGCTACCTCCTTCTTTCCTCACTCAGCCAAACTGTGGAATGCTCTGCCTCCTTCTGTTTCCATACTCATACAATGTCTCGCCATAAAAAGCTGGTTTTCCGGCATCTTCGTGGTGTAGATTAATATGGTCTTTTTCTTTTCTATTTTTAATTTATTTTTACTCTTATTTGTTTCGCCCCCCAGGCCTCGTTGTGGGTCAGTGACCTGTGCCCGGGTCGGCTATTCCCCGTAAAAAAAAAGTAACTTAGGGAATGTGAACGTGTACGCCTACTGAAAGGGGCCTGTGTGTGTCCACGCCATACTATTATGTGGAAGAGTCACTTAGACTGCAGGTGTTCTGATTCTTTTCATTCATCATAGAGAAAACTCAGTCGGCCTGGAAAATAAGCTGAATTACCATACATTAGATGCCACATACAAAATATCCATAAGTGTCTTTCTACGATACCATTCTCCTAGGCTCTTCGGAGAGGTATTCTTTACAAAAAGTGTTTGAATATTTCCCTAATAGTAAAACAATAATTTAAATCAAGTTATCTTCTTAACATCAAGGCTGGGACCAAAAAAACACCTTGATACAGTCATTATTCGCTAACGCTTTGCTTATCTCAGTTACCATCATTAACTCAATCTATAGAAAAAGAAACAAAAATGGACATACAAACTAAACACCTTTTTATTTCTTTATTTGCTGACCGTCAACGCCTGGGTCATTACGGCCGAAACGAAACACACATATGTATTAAATTTTCAATATGCAAGTTATTAAAACAAGCACACGTTTAATGGCATACTAATCAAGGC
Organism: Homarus gammarus; assembly: GCA_958450375.1. Taxonomy (NCBI): domain Eukaryota; kingdom Metazoa; phylum Arthropoda; class Malacostraca; order Decapoda; family Nephropidae; genus Homarus; species Homarus gammarus. Next base: position 713,247 of record CAUDMG010003593.1, on the reverse strand, counting down.
CAAGGAGAAGCTGAACTACCAAGTTAATAACAGAACGGATAATGCGAATAAATTCAACTTAATATAAGGATACCGTGGACTTACTATAATAGAAACAGGACTTGAACCGTTCAATAATAGAGGTTGTTGGATTTTCAGTTTTCTTGAGGAAGAACAAATGGACAACAATATTCGTCTCTCTGTCTTGGTTTTTATAGAAGTGGTCGGTATAAGCAGCAAACACTGTACAGAAGTGGTCGGTATAAGCAGGACACGCTACACAAAAATTGGTCAGTATAAGCAACAAACACTGTACGAACATCTCTGGTAATACAACCAATATAATACACAAATATAGTGTTGACTTTATCCCACACAATACGGTATTGTTTCTTATACAGGTATTAGTATTTTTCGCTTATACCAACATATTATGTACAGTGTTTGCTGCTTATGTCGACCACTTCTATACAACGTTTAGTGCCAGGATATCCAATCACCCAATCAGAGTGTAATCCTCATATCTGAGGGTTGGCGACCACAGTCCTCCACTCTAAACGTTGTCGGGCTGTTTTTACCAAACCTCTAAGGTTTTGTATCTCTCTGGGTGACCCACTTTTTAATTTCATTCATCCATCCCCGTCTCTGCCTTCCCTAGGCCCTCTGCTTCTAAATCAGTGGTTCATATGATGGAACAAAACACTGTTGATTCTCAACCATTGTTCATCTCCTTCATTTCAAAGTAGACGTACTGTACCGCTTTTATATATATATATATATATATATATATATATATATATATATATATTTTTTTTTTAAGGGGAATAGCCCACCCGGGCACAGGTCACTGGCCCACAACGGGGCCTAGGAGGCAAAAAAATAAGAGTAAAAATAATTTAAAAATATAAAAGAAAAAGTTTATATTCATCTACACTAGGAAGATGCCGGAAAGCCAGCATTTTAAAGTGAAACATTGTAATAGTATGGAAACACAGAAGAAGGCAAAGCATTCCACAGTTTGCCTGTGTGAGGAAAGAAGGAGGTACTCTAACGGGTTATTCTAGAGCCTAGTGTGGCCGACATCCACAGAGAAACTGTGGGCACCGCGGGCAACACGAGTGTTACGAGCCCACGGCCTTGCCGGCGGTACACAAGATGCCAAATCCACCGGACATTGCCCATTAAAGTACCGGTAAAAGAGAGAATCGTTTCCGTAGGTTTTCAGTTCCACTTTGCAACAAAAGATAAACTTGACTAAAACAGACGCTGAGCCTCTCTCAACTATCACGCTTAAACTGGGTTGATAATAATAATAATAATAATAATAATAATAATGATAATAATAATAATAATAATAATAATAATAATAATGATAATAATAATAATAATAATAATAATAATAATAATAACAATAATAATAATAATAATAATATTAATAATAATAACAATAACAATAATAATAATAATAATAATAATAATAATAATAACAAATAATAATAATAATAATAATCAATAATAATAATAATAATAATAATAATAATAATAATAATAATAAATAATAATAAATAATAATAATAATAATAATAAATAATAATAATAAATAATAATAATAATAATAATAATAATAATAATAATAATAATAATAATAATAATAATAATAATAAATAATAATAATAATCAATAATAATAATAATAATAATAATAATAACAATAATAATAATAATAATAATAATAATAATAATAATAATAATAATAATAATAATAATAATAATAATAATAATATTAATAATAATAATGATGATGATGATGATGATGATGATGATGATAATAATAATAATAATAATAATTCAGTCAAATCACTTTACAGGTTTACTATGAGTTTGGTATATATATAGACTATGCAGGTACAGTATACAGTTGAGCATGTGTATGTAGACAATGCAGGTATATGCTGCATATTATACATAGACCGTGCATGTATACTGTTTCCAATGTAATATACTTAATGCAGGTATACAACAATAATAAACAGTAAAGTGATTTGATCAAGGGCAGTCGACAAAGATATCAGATGCTTATTTATATCAGAATTATGCACACTTAAGTAGTACTGTCGCCTCTCTCATTAGAATATCGGGAACACCTGAAGATTAGACATCCTAGTTTATTTCACCCTAATGCTACTTGAGGGTTAGGTGAAATAAATTAGGGGGTCTAATCTTAAGGTAGAATAAGCTGTGGTGTCTAATGTTCAGGTGATGCAAGTGGCGGAAGTGGAGGGTGTGGCGATGAGGGGAGGTGTAAACGAAGTCAATATCACAAGCAGGAATGTTTAAGTGAACAGGGGCTAAATTTTATGTGACTTCTATCATTATTTATTTGTTTTATATACACATGGACGAAGGATAGTCACACACACACACACACACACACACACACACACACACACACACACACTCACACTCATAATTACATGATCGCATTTATTTGATACTATAGGAGGCTTTGTCTATTACTACTATTACCAACTGTCTATTACTACTATTACCAACTGTCTATGACTACTATTACCAGCTGTCTATTACTACTATTACCAACTGTCTATGACTACTATTACCAACTGTCTATGACTACTATTACCAACTGTCTATTACTACTGTTACCAGCTGTATGTTACTACTATTACCAACTGTCTATTACTACTATTACCAACTGTCTATTACTACTATTACCAACTGTCTATTACTACTATTACCAGCTGTATGTTACTACTATTACCAGCTGTCTATTACTACTATTACCAACTGTCTATTACTACTATTACCAACTGTCTATTACTACTATTACCAACTGTATATTACTACTATTACCAACTGTATATTACTACTATTACCAACTGTCTATGACTACTATTACCAACTGTCTATGACTACTATTACCAACTGTCTATTACTACTATTACCAGCTGTATGTTACTACTATTACCAACTGTCTATGACTACTATTACCAGCTGTATATTACTACTATTACCAGCTGTATATTACTACTATTACCAGCTGTATATTACTACTATTACCAACTGTATATTACTACTATTACCAGCTGTATATTACTACTATTACCAGCTGTATATTACTACTATTACCAGCTGTATATTACTACTATTACCAGCTGTATATTACTACTATTACCAACTGTATATTACTACTATTACCAACTGTATATTACTACTATTACCAGCTGTATATTACTACTATTACCAACTGTCTATTACTACTATTACCAGCTGTATATTACTACTATTACCAACTGTATATTACTACTATTACCAACTGTATATTACTACTATTACCAGCTGTATATTACTACTATTACCAGCTGTATATTACTACTATTACCAGCTGTATATTACTACTATTACCAGCTGTATATTACTACTATTACCAGCTGTATATTACTACTATTACCAACTGTCTATTACTACTATTACCAGCTGTATATTACTACTATTACCAACTGTATATTACTACTATTACCAACTGTATATTACTACTATTACCAGCTGTCTATTACTACTATTACCAACTGTATATTACTACTATTACCAACTGTATATTACTACTATTACCAGCTGTCTATTACTACTATTACCAGCTGTCTATTACTACTATATATATATATTGTGTGTGTGTGAACATCATATCACTTTATTAGCAACTTAAGTATTAGTAAATAAATGAGCATGAGTTTATGTATATAATAAGTTTCAGGTTATTGCTTGAATTCAATTCAAATAAAATTTAACACCTAAATTCATATTTTATTTAAATAATTTAGTCCTTCCTCTATAGTTTGTAGCACAGGACCGGCGTCATGGGGGAGGGTCCAGGTTGTCCGTTCATCACCCTGGGACAGTCATGGGATTTTTTTTTTACATTAAAGATCTGTTCTGTATGGTCTCTTGTTACTGGGTTAGTTAAGTAAAGCCTCCGCTTCACAGAAGAGATTAAGGACCATTCTTGGAAAATTGGATCAGTTTTCCCTGAACTGCAAACAGGAAATACTGCCAATTCCCGCCACCACCTGTGATCCTTTAGTCTGGCTATTTTACACTTTATTTGTCGAAATATTTCATAGACTTGACCTCGGGTGAAGTTGGCGAGCCAAGTATGCAGAAGGCATTTCCTTTTAGGACCGCTGTGTTTAGGAGCTGGGACATGAAGGTGAATGCCCTGAGTCTGTGATGCTCAGATCACTCAGAAACCTCGTGGCTCTACTGCTTAAAGATTGTGGTCGCTGACAGTGAGGACAAACAAGTCGCAGCTAAGGATCCCTTCCTTGTACACTCTTGTCGGCACCTGTAGAGCTTGCTGCCGTGTCCGACTGTATATAATCTAAGAGGTATATACAGTGTACAGATTTATGATCAAGTTAAGGTGACGGTTAGTGAGGGGGGCCCCGTGTGATGTCTAGGTCCTCCTCTGATTTTGTGTTGATATATTATTCTTATTTATTTTATTTAGTGAATGATTAAACTGTTTGATGCGTTAGTATAAGTTAGGCAGACGCGTCACTCACCATCACTACTGCTGCAACGTTTACGCCATCTCTTGCTACTAAAGTGGTTTTGTATGATCAACGCACTCACTCAAAGTACACATGTACAGAAACACGAGTACTACACGAGTGTTGTTTTGTCAGTCTTTTAAACACTGTTTGGAGATTGTTTCACTCTAAACTCACATATTATTCTTAACAATATTCTCTACATAGTTACCTTCATCTTTATTGGTATATGACAGTATAACCATAAACGTTTCGGAATGCAAAGCGGCAAATATTTATTTAGTTGTCGAAAAACTGCATATGGGAGATTTATTGATTTAGAGGAGAATGCTTAGCACTTAGAGCAATGATCTAGGAGGAGACTGACACAAAACACGGGTCACGTGGTCACTACAGGTCAGGCTGACCACGTGGGAATTTGTTTATGTCGCCAAATGACGTCACAGGTTTCTCACATGGAAAAAATGATTTAGTCGTGTATTGCTTGCCTGCGTATAGTTAATAAATAGAAGAAATACTGATAGAGGCTATAAAGAATAATAAATTATTTTAAACTGAGGGAAAAAGTGTATATAACATCTCTTGCTAAGAGTGAGAACTAGTTTCTTAAACGCATTATATCGTCTAGACAATTTATTATGCGGTCGGCGGAGGAATACGGAGTTGAGTTTTGGATTGTGTGTCTACGGTGACCGAGTGTTAGCTCTGTAAAATGGCTGATAGAGAAGGTGGAGAGGACAACCCGCAGCCGGGCCAGCCAAGTACGTGTCATGTTCCATTATTCCTTCCTATTTAGTTGATAACGTGCCAAATCTCCGCCATAAATCTGCCAAAACTGGTGTTGGAGAGGTTGCCAGGCTCCGACCACCAAGATGGCAGGCTATCTCACCTGGGATGATATGCAATCTTATCAAATTTTCTTTGTTCACACACCCCGGTATTTACATTGAAGTACAAATATTAAATTTAGCGATATTTCCTAGCGCTTCATTTATGTAGATTGAGTTGTAAGGCCAATACGCGGTGGTTGTAGGTTAGTGAAAGATGGTGGTGAATGTGCCTGTGGCATGTGTATTGACGTGGACCAGTGTTATCCATCTAACTCTTCAACAGTAACGCTTCACCGGCTGTCACCGACCTACCTACATAACTACTGCCCAACTGGCCACTCCAAACTTCCACACCTGTAAAAAATAATAAAAAAAATATTCCCTTAGCAGCCGTTAAATCCTAGTGTGGTGTAAACTCTTAGCAGGGACAAACGATCCTCACTTTTTTTTCTACTCCATTGACTAGAACTTTAATTCAGGTGGTAATGATACCAAGCTTTTAATTCACCCCAAGTTACACACACCCACCCACCAGTGAGGGTTATATACTAACTCAAAACTTCCTCAACGTTATTGATCTACAAAATTGTTTAAAGTAATGTAGGTTAAGAAAGCTTATTAACACTAAATTATCATAAAGAATTAGTATTACATTCCTGATATAACGTTACAGTTGCCGGGGTTGTTGTAACATAGTATCAACACAGGTGACGTTGATGGTAACATGTCCTGTTGTAACTTTATGCAGGTGTCAGGGTTTGTAATGTTAATATAGTGTTTGACTTAAGTTACTGAGACTGGTGTGTGTTGTAATGTATGAAAGGAGAACTTGGTGATTTTATTGTTTCTGGAAAAATATAACTTAGTGAAGATATATGAGTGATTATGGACTCTGTAGCTTTAACACCAGTGGGAGAAGGTCAAAGGAAGTTGCTTTTTTATTTCCCGTTATTTTTTTAATGTAATTTACAGATATAATTTGGTAATGAGTATAATTAACGTGTCTTAATCTTCAGGCAAAGCTTCAGAGATTGTCAACATAACCCAGGAATCAGTGATGTAATTTATGATGGCATAGGACATGAATTAACCTAACCTAACCTAACCAAAGATAACTTGAGGTTGTTAGGTTGTGTGCTGTGGATTCTTGTCGTCTGCCGTCATTTTGTTGACAGGATTGAGGTGGTGTTGCACGGGACTTAGAAATATTGTCTGCGCACATGACGTTTATTTCTCCGTGTTCCCCCAATAGCTTTGTCTTTAAGATAATATATGAAAAACAACAACTACAGATCTTATGAAAAATAAGAAATAAGAGCAATAAGAAGAAATAAAGTGGCAATCCTCGCCTCTAGTCCCTTATCCTTACTCGGTAATCAGAAAAATTATATAATTTGGTGTTTTTAAAGATATAGATAGAATGTATCAGTTGTTTTGTTCATTCATCACATTCTATAAGACAAAGATTTATTTTAGAAGTTCACGCTAAATTATATTTTAGGTTAATAATGTAACAAAAATACTGTAAATTGATTGTATCTCAGTACAGTCCATTTGTGGTCGTGCCTCAAGTTTCTTGCATAGTTACTTAGAATGTGGGAATTAGTATATAATAAGTTATATACAGTAGATGAGTTTTTATATGGTGGCATTCTAAGCTGTCATTTTAGATACCTGTATACAGTAGTACCAAATCAAGCCTTTGGGTATCAAGTTGTGTCCCTGTTTGTTTGTATGTTTTTGCTTATGAATGGTGTAAAACTAGTTTAGGGATGTGAACTAACTACTGTAACTGTTTACAGGGTTAAGGTAACATTGGGCACTCACCACACCAGTGGCCACAAACACATAACTGCCCATGTCCAAAACACATGTTCCCACAGGCTGGTGCTCTTGTGTTCAAAAATTCCTGTCAAAACAAAATTTGTAGACAATTCTGTCAATTGATAAAAAGAAATACTGAAGATGTGATTTGCTATTCTAACAACAGATACTTTGTCTTTAGTTTGTTTTATAAAACAGCTAATAGGCTACCCCCTGTGTGGTAATTTTTGGTGGCCCATATCTGTTGAAGTCAGATTTAGTTCATTGTTTATTTTCATTCACTGAATTGTGCAGGCATGCAAAGGCATTGGCCTACCCGGTACTTTGTAAGTACAGGTATACTGTACTGCACTCTACCAAATAGATTAAAACTATGCTGTAATTTAAACAGCGAGTCGCATCTTGAATTGGAGAGCAGTTTGGTATACCGGGCATACTTTGTTGTTGTACAGTAACTTAATAAGCTTGTATGTACCCCAATGTACAGTATATACTCTAATGTACTGTATATAGTGGTACCATTGATCATTCTGGCAAAAGTGGTCCTAAGGCTTGCTGGAATAATGTGATTTTACCTGGGTGCTGGTGTATGCTGTACAGTATAACTAGACGCCCTTCAGAAGTTGCTGAATAAGTCAGAAAATATTAGAAGTGTGTACAGTATTGTGTATTACATTTAGATGAAATTTTATCCATGGACATTTTCTATAATGCTGGTAGAGTAGAGTAAATTTTGGTTTATTCCTGACGTTTATTCTTACAAATATTCTAGCTTTATTTTACAATAGTTATTTGAATATAGTAATTGTGTTATTATATTAATGGGTGTTTTGACAAACGATTCATAATTGTTTTAATGTCTGCTAATTTGTAAATGACTTGTGTCATTGTGCAGGGACATGTATTTGGTATGTCCAGGTGTCCTGTGCTGAAGACATGAGTTGAGCTTGGCAGTAATCACTATGAAGAGTCACACATTGGTCGTGCCTGTACAATATACTTAATTACTGTGATACTTTATGCATGTCCCATTATAACCAATGGCTACTGTAGTGTATTAGTTATTATCTTATAATTTGTTAACTTCAAATTGTGCTGCAATAGTAAGGAATTCTCAGGGAAACCTTCGCTTCAAATAAATAACAGAGATTAAAAGTTATAGAGACAAGAGAAGATTTAGATGAGGGTGGTATTGTTGGCTTGCAATCTTTGTCAGGTGGTTCTGTGTACAGTAACTTGGCCTCTGGTTGATATCTTAAACTGGATGGTAAACAAGGCACTTCTCCCTCACCATAACCTTAGTAATTTGAAGTCATCTTTCTTTAAGTATCTTCAGTCTGTGGTATGGTGACGAACCTGTTCTGATCTCTCCCTGTGCTTCGGATGTTTACTAAAGACAGGTACAGGTAGATTAGGTGCAACAGTTGTCCTAAGAGAGTGGAGGTCTCTGCCATCTTCATCTTACCTGTACATACAGTAGTTCTTTGCCAACTGTTACTGAGTGAACTTCATAGAACTGGTTTTCCCCAGGGGCTAAGAGTCCCCCCACTTGACATTTCAGGAAATAAGATAGTCTGGTGCTGTCAGCTAAATGATATTGCTGTTTGGTTTTTTGATTATTATTGTGAAAGGTTTGTTGAGAGTGTTCTGTTCTTCAATTTTCTCAAGTTCATGCCAGATCTTATGCTGGGGTGACTAGCCTTCAGACCCTACACCAAGTGACGTAAAGTCTCAAAGGTACAATACTGTACCTCAATCTACTTTATTTTTTATTATTTTTTTTGCTTATGACTGGGTGCTAGAGCTGGCTTAGCCTGAATTTTGGTTGACTCACATATGAGATTACTTGTCGCCTCTGGAAAGTGGGAAGCCAGTTGGGGGTTCTAAGGGGATTGTTGGACAACCAGTCTTTGCTGGGTGACATATCTGAACAGTACATTAAATTTCCCTTAGAAACCTTAGATAAGGAGTATGTCACTCATTTTGCTTATATAAATTGGTTCCAAGGCCTGGGACTCATTCTAGGAGCTCTTTGAGAATCAGCATAAGTTGGTCCTGTTGATCTGAAATTACCCGACAGGAGGTTTCAGCAGATCAGCCATTACCTATACAGTATCCTGTGTTCTATTAACCACGATGGGAATTTTGTTTGTTTATGTATGGTTTTCATGATTGTTATGTCATTCATAGGATCTGTGAGTGAAACAAGTTGGGTAGTGTGTTTAGTAAAGACAGTTTTGTCAGGAGGGACAATTGAAATACTTCACCTTTATTTCCACTCAGTTATTCCATCAGTCACATTCTGCAGCTACCTGGTACTGTATAATATCTCCATTGGTGCATTTGGCATCTCCAGGGCGTCCCTCTACCCAGGAGGGTAGTGTGGGCTTAGAAACTGTACTCTATGAATATGATAAGGGTTAAGCTAGTTAAAACCTTACATTTCAGTGTTACGGGGCATATCTGCTGTGTTAACAATGATTTGTTTGCGAGTTGTTCTGTTGTGATTGATAACAACATGATTCATTGAATCACATTGCTTGTTGCCGGTCAGGTTTCTGTGACAGGGAATGGAAATTGATTGGGACCACATGTTCAGTGTTCCTACCAGCATAGGTTGTTTCCTTAGTGATGGGAGTTGCAACTGTAGCTGGTGTGATATATGTAGCTACAGACTAGGTAGACACACCTGACTTTTAGATCGCCTTCTAGAGGTCAATGTTTGCTGTAAGAAAGGATCAGTAACACCAAGCTGTCAGTTAGGGGGTACCGGGTAGTCAAAGGTCCCCTGGTCTAAATGGTTTGTGCAGTAATCTGAGCTTCCTCACTTTGCTTGAATCAGTCCTCCATTTTTCATGCTATTTACTGTATGTATGTGTGTTTTATTCATTTAGACATTCAGTGTGAAGTTAACTGATCAAAAGAAACCCAGTCATGACTGTCTTATGTATTCAAACATCCCCCGACTCAACAATATTTATACGTAACATTAAAATAAAGGTTTTAACTCTATTACCGCACAGTACTGTAATTCACTTATATTTTGGTTTTGCTTGTGGCATGGATTGCAAGTACTGTAAAAAAGTAATGTTCAGGACTGTTATATATCGTGTCTAGAATTATGTTGCACACCATATTAATGAACTGCAAATCTGCCTTTTGTGATTATGTACAGTTTAGTATTTCATAAATGGTTTGAGAGAGTACGTCAATCCTTCCAGTCCACCTTGCCACATTTAAACATTGCAGTAGAGTGCAGATAATCATCCACAGTTGTTGATACAGTATTGAAAACATAAAAAAGCATTGTACTGTACTACACTGTACTCTCTCAGTTTAATTTTGACTTTATCTCTCAATTTCCTTCATGTAAATTTGTCTCTTAGTCTTACAGAATACAAGTTGTCCCCATTAGAACTAGAGCAAACTGTTAGTTCCCTCTGCCCCCTAGAACTACCAGAGGCAATTACTGTCGTGTTTTGAAGGAAATTAGTCCCAGTGAAACTGCTCATGGAAGCTATAGAAGGATTTTTACCCCCAGATCTTTTAAAGAGGTGGAAGGAGAGAGCCGAGCTTTCAGGTGTAGACCATGAATGGCTGTAACTGCCTCTGTTGTTAACAAATCTGGAATGATATCCTAGGAGTAGTTCACCTTCTGTGAACCCTCTGATGGAGGAAGACACGTGGTGAAAGTGGAGGGTTTTAGGGGAACATCTTATATGTTGTGTGTCTTTAGCCGTCTTGTTCACCTCTCATTCATTACCACGATTTTACAGATCAGAAATGATTTTATGGCATTCATAATAGTATAAACTAAGGATTGAATTTTGATATTGCATTTTATGATTGATAATGAAGCAAAAGACTTGGTTCTCTTCCCTCCTCCCAGGGGTATGGTTGGGTGTGGGTGGAAATGAATGAATGACCAGTGGCACACACAAGGTGTAATCCATAACTTACTGGTCACTTCTTTTCATATGTAGACCATTGTTTAGTAGGAGGTCCCCTGTGGTGTCCTGTAATGATTGGAGGAGTACGGTGTCAGCCTCTGGCCAACCTGCCTGTGCCAAGTGTTAGGTGGGCTCTTGTCAGGAAGGGTTACTTGCATTGTAAGTAATGAGTCACTTGTTGGCTTCCTGCCTTAAATATGGATTTGTGGAGTCAATCTGTTTACAACACTGTATACTGTACTGTATTATTAGTGAATGTATTAGAACAACCTGGGTAGTTTTGTGGATTATATATAAGTGTTCCCTTTAACATAAATGTCTTACGGTTTGTGTGTCCAACATTATACAGTACAGTATATGCCTGATAAGATTATTAAGAATGTGAAGTTGTTTGAATTCGGTAGTAGGTACACCCTTATAGAGTACAGTAGTACATCTTTACATAGGTTCCATGTTACAGTAAATGGGATAAACTACAGCAGTTTTTAGTGATGACACAAGTACAGTACATAATGATTTTAAAGTTATTGGTAAATAAGAATATGTTGTATTTTTCCTTTTTAGATAAATTAGACAATTTTTCAGGAATAATTTGAAGCAGCCCAAAACATTACATGAATAACTCGTGTTGTCTGAAGGTTACTGGTGTTGTCATGTTGAGTGTTTGTATTCCCATCGTGTCAGTAACATTGTCAGGTTTTAATTTTTTTTTTATTTTTATTTTCAGGTAAGTGTGTTGCTGTTTGGGGTAGAGGAGGAGGAGGAGGAGGAGGTCTAAGTGATGCTTGTGGCCTGCAAGATGCTGTCAACAACTGCTGTACTGAGGAATTAGACAAGAATGGCAATGGTAGTTTAAGTAGAAAAAGTTATGGACTATAAAAGCTGAGTGGTGTGCAGTACTGTACTGTATTGGGGAAGCTCGTTGATAATCTGAGAATGTCTCTGCATGTACGGTACGGTATGTCGTAATTCATATTTCAATCATGCTTTTAATATTTTTATCACAAAAGAAAAGGTTAGCTTGTGTGTCTCTTAGTTATGTGACTGTCTACAGTGTTTAGAAATATTCATGAATGGAAATTTTGTGTGGGGGATTTTATTTGCTCTGATCTTTTAATCGAACTACACTACAGAACTCAGTCGAAAAATAACATGAAAGGTTTCTGTAATACAGCAGTGTGAAGACATTATTAATCAAGGTAAGACTAACTTTTTTACATTGGCAAGGTTGGCAGCTTGTTTATTAATGGTTAATTTGTGATTGTTTTCTTGGGAAAAATAATTACTTACCGGTACTTTATGTGGGAAATACTTGTATCTGTACTGCGGGAAAATAATTGTCTAATGTTAAAGTTACTACTCATGTGAGGGCAGTAATAATCCACATCCCTTCAGTGACATACTGTTCTGTACTCAAGCCACCTGTCTAACTACCATTTCTGATACAGTAATCTGATTAATTAATCACTGATGCTTCATTTAACTTTTATCTTCCTCTCAACTCAATCTTAGTATTTTATACAGTATTAAAATTACTCCGTTTGTCAGAGCAGGTTTTGTTGTCACACCTTGCTTCCTGTGTACTGCACACCACCCACTGACTCTTGCTTCCACTGCTGCTGTCTGTGACACTATTGTCCTACTGGAGGGGATGATATCCCTGAATTATATATTACATCTTAGGAAGCAAGTTACAGTATCTAGCCTGGTGGGTCTCTGCCATCTCATACAGTGGATATGATAAGGGCAGGAATGAAAGCATTGATTACTTGTTCGTTCTTGATATCTTATTCTTTTTAACTGCTGGCTTAGTGCTGATGTTTGCCAGAGAAGCCAAAGCTGAGAGGTGAATAGGTTGTAGCTAGTTAGTCAGTCACATGTAATATCATAAGTACTTAGCCATCAATAATTGAATGTTTTCATCACTTTGACAATCTCAACATCATTGTGAGAAGTGGAGTCAAGTATTTGCTGTGAACTTCCCCACTATTGTGTTGGTCATTAACGAGGGATGTCTTGAAATTTTATCCTATCTTCCTTTACATTTCTAACCCAAACAATACTCCAGTACAGTATGACACTTTTTCCTCCTTATTTTCCTACACTTCAGATTTCAGTGAATCGGGTATTCCTAATCCTCCCATCAGACCCCTTAAGCCGTGGACCAGTTGGATGAGTCTCGTGCTCTCTCTGGGCGACGGCACGACTCTTTTGTTTAATAATCCTATGGTGTCACCGAGGCTCCTGTGGATGCTTTCGCTGGTGTGTTAGGCATGGCGTGGAATAATCCTTCACCATGTGGGTCAATGAGGTTTTTTTTTAATTCCCTGTGTAGTATTTTGGAGTAATTACTGAACACCTGAATATTTGTACTGCTTTTACAAGTGGTTTAAGTGCTATGGCGATGTTGATAAATGTTTTCAGGTATACAGTACATTGTATATATTCTATTTTTGTATATATTTTATTTTTAGAATGTCCTCGGAATGAATCGTCACAGCCGAGCAGTAGCCTCTAATTGGGAGCGTCTTAGAGTGCCAGTTGTTTTGGGTTATCCTAACCTGTTGGATGCAAACTTTTCACTGTTGTCGAATCATAACTTTTTTATTCGTTGATAAACTCTTGTACATTTTCATGATAATTTCATGTAAAATGCTGTAGAATCAACACAACAATGAGATATTTATAAATGATAGTGGTTGGGTGTGGGTGTGTGATGCGAGGGATCATGGGTGTGTCTGAGGGTGTGGCAACTTTGGGGTTTATAGCGACTCGGCTTGTGCAGCCGTGTACTACTGTATGTGTCTTAAGACAACGACAAATTTCAGTTACCTGCATTTATGTATTGAATATATTTATTTTTGAATATCTTAATATCTGGTGAGTTTTTATTGAAAATAGTAATTATGAAACAGGTTAATAGGTGTTTGAACCAACGTGTCATCTTCCATGTATAGTTGCACACAGCATCAGTGTTTTGTTTGGCTTTTGTGCTTCAAACTTTGTATCTGAGGCTTATATGTTTTATCGTGCCAAATCTGGGTGGCTGGGAGAGTCAGATCATTGATGCTCAGGGCAATTGTCTCCATATTTAAGGTTTTTGACAATACTCTATCACTTGAGTTACCTTTATTCCTTGGAAGTTTGAAAAATGGGTTTGAAATTCCTGTTGTGTGTGACTTATATGTTCAGTATCAGTACTTGAGCTGCCCCCTCCCATCTCACTCTTGTATGTACTGAACTGTATATAAGTAATGAGACGTCTGGAAAAAGAATACACCGTCTTTGTCAAGGTTTCATTTAATGTCGCAGTGAGTGACCCGGTGGCATCCCTTGTTTTGTGGAGGTTCTTAGATGAGTCATGTAAGGCTATGTGGCTTAAATCCAAGATCTGTAATACTGTACAACTTCCCATGCTCACTGAGTGGGACTCCCTCAGGAGTTATTAATGTTGAATAATTCCTGTCATAATGACTTGTTTGCTTGTTGTATTTCTAACATGAAGTACCTTGAGAATATAACAATGATGTGTGTACTGATGACACAAAGTTTATTAAAGACAAACCCTTTGCTTGACTGGCTTGATATTATGGACAGTCATGATGATAATTAAAAATTTCACGATCTCTGCTTCTCTTTGGAGTCTTGGTCACAAGGAATGTACAGTACTGTATATACTTCACAGGTAGTAGCAAAATATACTTGGACAGTACCTACAGTACATAATTTTTTGTTGCAGAGAACAGTTTCAATATACAGTAGGTGAGTGTGTTGTTTTCCAAGAGAATGTGTTTGGTAATGCAATAAGCAGCTTTGAGATGTTGTCTTGTTGCTGTCACTTCAGGAGGGCTCTTGTATCCCCTCTCCTTCTAGTACAAGTTTTGGTTTGGGTTTTCTTGAGCTTTCCTTTGTGCCTGCACGTGCATGGGCTCCAAGTACCTTGTACGGTCAACTACTAAAGTTCGTTGGCCTATCCCCCTGAACCACGAACCCCGAGATTCAAACTCGTGAATCCGAAGCATTTATGGACACGATAATATAACGGTGTATTGCTTTCGGTTCGCGGGTCTGAATTTCATGGTTCGGGGGGGGGGGGGACAAACTTTAGCAGTTGACTGTACAGTACAGCCAGTGTATACAGTAAATGTTACACTTGTGTTGCAGTGCTTGGGAAATAAGATGCGTGTCATTTACTGTAGTTGATGACTGTTTTAGCCTGTTGTATTACTTTATTGAAATGAGTGTCTTGTTTATTATAAAACCCATAAATAAGATACTGTACTGTATCTGTAAAGTACAGTACTTGGTCCAAGTACAGTCAACAACGTTTATTTTCAGTGCCTATCACTCAGGTACTCGTGTTGCATTACTTCTTTACCTTTCCAGAGTAACAAGCACTAAAAGCAGCTCTTTAGGCATCCCAAGCCACTCATATCAGTGGTCTTGTATTTATGCTCATACTTGTACTACAGTAAGACCTTGGTAATCCAGACTTCAGTAATCTGGATTTCTGAACCTTGGCTGCTCACCAATCCTCCCGACTTTATTGTTTACATTTTATGTCAACATTTTTATTTTCCTGTGATTATGTTCATCTCCATTAATTTAAGCTGTCAGGCTTTGAAATGTGGTGAGTAGTTTAATGTTGGAAAATCTTCTGTGGGCAGTAAAACAATTAAAAAAAAATCCGACTTTAATATATTTAATCAAGAAAATTATTTTACTGTGCAAAAAACAGACTTGAAAAAGATATATTGTACAAGTAAACAGTGATATTATGGCCGAATAATCTTTTGGTGTTAGTGCTGTTCTATACTAGTTTTCATATATCTGTCATCTATAGACTATTTTATGCTGTTTAGTGAGATAGATAATAATTTAGTAAAACTCCTACAGTTGGTTCATCATGTAGCTATATAGACATACAGGTGTACAGTACATTATACATAGACATTATAGGTATACAAACATTGGTAAACAGTGAGGCTATTAAACCAATGACAGCCAACGAAGCCATCGGGTGCTTGCATACAGTATTGGGTCCTTTGTATGGGTGGGTACATTCATATACAGTATTTCACCTCCAGATCACTGCAAACACACAACTACTCTTCTGCTGTTCTAGTTTGTGAATCCATTGATCGTAGAAAATCGGAAAATACTCACAGCTAATTTTCCAGATAATTACCTAAAAAAAACATTACCTGAATTTGTCTAACGAGATGGTTTAGAGAACAGTAGCTAGTTGTGTTGATAAAGTTATCTTCACAGTGTTACGGGAACAGTGAATATACCTGTACTCTCACAATATGACATCACGGACAAGGGATTTTGAGAACCCTAGCGAGAAAACTGGAGTCGTGGCTTTCATTTATCGATCCGTGCCTTCGAGATACATTTAGGAACCAGTGTACAAAGGTGTGTCTGAGGCAAATACACATTGTACCTCATTAATAATGTTGGGTACAGTTTTGTGAGAAGGAATGTGTGGTATGTGGACTGTGCATGTGAAGGGATTGGCAGCTTGAAGAATGTGACGATTGTTTGGCATTTTTATTATTATTATTATTTTTTTAAGATTTTATTTTTATAGGAATGACAAATTTATCAAAGTACTGTACAGTAATTGTAAAAATAATAATGATACCCGGATAAAGATGTAGGGGCACAGACGTCGGCGTAAACAACATACGTACCGTGCTATATTATTGAAGCATATTTCCATTTTAGCCGGCAGGTATAGAGGACCTTGGTGACTCCTTCACTGTGTTGTAGGGGGTAAAGTTATCACACATTTGAATGGCCACATTTCAGAGCATGTGGTTCTCTTGAATATACAGTACAGTACAGCAAAGAAGGTTATGAGTTGTGATAAATTTATGGAGAAAGACTTTTCTTTATATACATTAACGGTAAATATAATTATTTTGACCTTAAAATGATGTCTCGACTCTAGCTGTGTGTTATGAGCTCAGTGGCTGTTGTCTTAATTATTAGCTGTATGGCTGTTATTCTGTACTGTATCTGGTGGAATATTTATTGTTATGTAACACAGTACAGTTCCATGTGTAGTGAAGAAAATACAGTAGATTACAATTATTTTACTTTATGCAAAGGGGAAACTTTTCCAGAGGGAGGAGTAAGACTGGAGTGGTGACGGCTATTTAAAGCTGTACAATAATTGTTAATGTTATTATTGTCACTTCATGAGGCTGACCAAACAGCTGGTTTATTCCATTCTCATTTTTCTTGTTACATTGCTAGGCTTTCCATAAATTGTATTGTTTTATTAGTACAGTATATTATGATTTAAGTGTACGTAGCTGTTAAATAGCATACTTGCCAACTGTACCAGTTTTGGCAGTACTGTAATGTACTGTACTGGTTTTTGCATCTTGTACAAGTCCTGCTTTACTGCAATAATGTACCATTCTAGAATTGTTGTTAATACTATCTAGCTCCATGTTTATCTTATACTTGAGAAGACTGGGAAGAGAAAGAACAGAAAAGTTAAGACCGTCCTCCAAAAGACCTTATGACTCATGAAAATTTAAGAGTGGCTGGTGGGCTCTGCCCCTGGAACCAGGTTGGGACTTCAGGCAACCCTCACATTCCTTTGTTGGTGGCCAGGCTAGCTTTTGGTCCTCATTTTTGTATAGTACAGTACAGTATATTGTTGGCAAGTATGAGGTAGCAGCTTCATACACACACACACACACACACACAAGATGTATGATAAGGAAGCCCAGGAGCTGATAACTGGCCAACTCCTTGCAGGGATAAGATAAGGTGAGGAGATAAGGCACAGTACTATAGTGCAGCAGCCTCCTGTCTCAACCAAGACAAAGCCCTTCTCCGGTCTCTTGCCAAGACAAAAAAAGTCCAAGTTGGTGTTTGTGGTCTGTCTCGCCGACTACTGTAGTCCTTGTGGAGTCTCCCGCAGGAGTGACACCCACCGTGTACGCTAAGGATGCTGGATAGTGAGTACGAACACTGTACTGTATACGTTCACTAAGACCCACCCACCCTGTTGAGGAAGTACTGTACTGTAGCATCATGACCCCAACACCCTGATTAGATTAACGGTCACCACACACAGTTGTTTTAAGTAAACATGAAGGACAAATTTTTCTTGAATGCTTCTGTACTAGGAAGCATTACCCCTGAACAACAATGATAATGTGAGATATACAGCACTGTATATTGGTTTCAGCATTATAGTTTGTCTGTGAGGGAAGTGTTAGAGGAACCATAATGTTCTCCCTCTTGTAATGAAGTCATCTTTATCACTGTACTGTGAGAATCCCTTGGCGTGGAAGTTACGTTGATTTAGGCTGTTTATACCATAATTATATACAGCATTTGATGATATAATGCACAGTACAGTAGTTATGGTGGGGGGGGGGGTATTAGTGAAAGAGAGCTGTCATGGCAGTAGAGGATCATAGGGCCAGCTGATGGTGGAGAGCTGGGCATACCAGGGTAGAGGGTAGGTGGCTGGCTGGGCAAACTAGAGTGGAGGGGAAAGTGTGCCACGGTGGAGGGCCGGGCATATGAGGGTGGAGGGTAAGGTATGCCACAGTGGGGGGCCGGGCATATGAGGGTGGAGGGTAAGGTATGCCACAGTGGGGGGCCGGGCATATGAGGGTGGAGGGTAAGGTATGCCACAGTGGGGGGCCGGGCATATGAGGGTGGAGGGTAAGGTATGCCACAGTGGGGGGCCGGGCATATGAGGGTGGAGGGTAAGGTATGCCACAGTGGAGGGCCGGGCATATGAGGGTGGAGGGTAAGGTATGCCACGGTGGAGGGCCGGGCATATGAGGGTGGAGGGGAAAGTGTGCCACGGTGGAGGGCCGGGCATATGAGGGTGGAGGGGAAAGTGTGCCACGGTGGAGGGCCGGGCATATGAGGGTGGAGGGTAAGGTATGCCACGGTGGAGGGCCGGGCATATGAGGGTGGAGGGTAAGGTATGCCACAGTGGAGGGCCGGGCATATGAGGGTGGAGGGTAAGGTATGCCACAGTGGGGGGCCGGGCATATGAGGATGGAGGGTAAGGTATGCCACAGTGGAGGGCCGAGCATATGAGGGTGGAGGGTAAAGTATGCCACAGTGGAGGGCCGGGCATGTGAGGATGGAGGGTAGGGTATGCCACAGTGGAGGGGAAAGTGTGCCACAGTGGAGGGCCGGGCATGTGAGGGTGGAGGGTAAGGTATGCCACAGTGGAGGGCCGGGCATGTGAGGGTGGAGGGTAGGGTATGCCACAGTGGAGGGGAAAGTGTGCCACAGTGGAGGGTAGGGTGTGCCAGGGAGAAGGCAGGGTAGAGGGCAGCAGGCGAGGTGGTAGAGAGAGGCTAGCCATGGCCCGTGGTAGAGGGGAGGGCAGGGCTGTGGTCTGGCCTGACATAGTTACGAGTTCAGTTTAAAAATACCCGCCCAGTTGCCCTCTGTTGGGGGTCTCGTGCGGCCTTGTCGTATGTGTGTCTGTCTGTGTGTTCATCTATCTTATAAATGATGCTGTAGGTATATTCCAACTTCGAAAAAATAAAATTGCCGCCTGCACGTGAAGAGGTGGCCATCACCCCGGCTTTGTAATGATAAACCATTACTAATTGTGAACAGCAAGTTAGGAAATGTTAAGTTTGACGTCTGTAGAGATTTCTTACTTGTAATGCTCATCATATCTTCCTTCAGGATATCTTACTGATTGGACTTTACTTTCAGCCCCCAGCTTATTTCATCTGAAGATTGGTCCTCCCAGCTTATTTTATCTGATACGCTATTCCAGCTTACATCACCTGAAGAATAACTACCCTTACATTACCTAACCTAACCCCTTTGAAGCAGCATTAGGGTGGTAAAACTTCATGTGAAATAAGCGGAGAGGGAGGAGGGGGCTAATCTTAATGTGGTGTTATCCAATTTTTAGCCTCATGTTATGTGAAGGTGACGTAGACGGGAGCAAGAATAATTAATACTTCCCGCCCGCCCGCCCTCCATAAACCTAGGGAATGCATTACGTGCAGTATAACTTCCATTTAACGGACTGTATAGAGAGAAGAGTCCGTTATATGGAGGGACCGCTTTATGAGGCGTTACCGGGAACTAATACCTGGAGGCCTATAGTATGTGTCGCCTTCAGTGGCGCCAAGGGAGGAAGGTGAAGTGAGCTGAGAGAGAGAGAGAGGTGGTGCTGGTGTTTGGCGTCGTGACTTGCAGTGTGTGTGTGTTTAAGAGGGGGGGGGGGGGGTGAGGAAGAGGGAGAATTAGGCCTAAGGATACTACATCACCCCCCCCCCCCCTCCCTCATCTCTTCCTCCTCTCCCCTTCCTTCCTTCCTCTCATCCTCCCCTGTTCATTTCGTCAGCCCCCTCACCCGTTCAGACTCCCTCCTCCCTCCCTCTCAATGGCTGTATCGTAGACTGGGTCCTCCTCTTACCTCCTCCGTGATAGGCTGAACGGTGGTTGGTCTCTCAGGTCTTTTATCTTAGGGCTGGTGATAAAGGGCTGGCCAGTAGCAGTAAGCCTAACACATTATTCCCTACTTGATGCCTAAAACCCCGCCCCACCCCACTCCACCCCGCCCCGCCCCGCCCCGCCCTACCCCGCCCCACCCCGCCCCGCCCCACCCCGCCCCACCCCGCCCCACCCATCCCTCAGAGCTGCTCTCATTGGTGGCTTGGTCATTGATGCTGCCTCTGGTGATGGCTTGGTGCTATTGGTGGTGATAGTGGTGGTAGGAGGGTTGTGGTGTATAGCAGGGGTTGTGGTGTGGTGTATAGCAGGGGTGGTTGGGGGGGTTGTGGTGTATAGCAGGGGTGGTTGGGGGGGTTGTGGTGTATAGCAGGGGTGGTTGGGGGGGTTGTGGTGTATAGCAGGGGTGGTTGGGGGGTTGTGGTGTATAGCAGGGGTGGTTGGGGGGGTTGTGGTGTATAGCAGGGGTGGTTGGGGGGTTGTGGTGTATAGCAGGGGTGGTTGGGGGGTTGTGGTGTATAGCAGGGGTGGTTGGGGGGGGTTGTGGTGTATAGCAGGGGTGGTTGGGGGGTGGTTGTGGTGTGGTGGGGATGTAGGGGTAGAAGTGTGTGTGTGTCCGTCCTTGCCTTTCTTTCCCCCTCCCCCTCTTTTCCTGTCCCCATTCGTCCCCCTGACCAGTACAGTACCTCACCACCGTCTTCTTTTGTCGGCCCTTTCCACTCCTCTCTCTTCCATCCACGTCCACCCTTCCCACTTTATCCGTGCCATTCTTCTCCCCTTCTCTTGTCCTTTCCCTCATCTCCCCTCCCCTCCAGATTCGTACCCTACCTCACTTCCTCTATTTTTTCTCTTCCTTCTCTCTCACCCTTACCTCTTGTCGTCTTTGTTTGATATCTCTCTCTCTCTCTCTCTACAAGGTTTTAATGTACTCTTCCCTACTATACTGTGTTTGTCTCTTGATCTTAACCCACAACTAGGAGGTAAAACTCGTGTGTGAGGGAGACAGATGCATCCCACGTCGTCAACTTGCATGGGTCCATTTGTTTCTCGGTATATTCCTATCAGCATCGATGATAATAACTCCTCTACTTATCTATTCCCCCCTCCCTCCCTCCCTCGCAGTCAGATAAACCCAAGGTACAGTACAATAATGGTCTTTTGTGGTTTGTTCACACTGTAACTACCTTGTTTGACCATTAACTTATACCGTAATCTCACCTAATCCCTCATAGATTTTGGTAGTTAATTATGTCACAGATCAAGGTTAGGTGACAGTTGAAGATCATTGCCTGAATTATTGCTTGTGACTTGTCTTTCTGAGCCTCTGGAGTACTTGGTGACCGGTCCCTTCTGCTGGACACACACACCCCAACTGTATCATCTCTGCTCAGTGTACGTTCAGTATGACAGTATACCTCACAGGTCCTCTGAATGATACCAGGACCTTCACAACCTGTTCAAAAGGCCACCATACCTCACTAATGATGCCATATATCTATAGAGACTCGTAATTGATTGTAATAATGCCAGGTATTTCACAGGTTTTCGTTATGTACAGGTGACTCACAAGTGCTTATATAACTCACGAAGCTCACGATAACAGCAAGCAGAAGTGGACAAGGCCTTTCACCCGAGTGTTCGGAGTGCTGTAGGTAGGGCGGGGGGGGGTATAGGAGCGGTCAGTGGCCCATCTAACTCCTTATGGTACAGTACACTCATCACCTTCCTGGATCAACACACCAGATACTGTGGCGTTCTGTTGATGATAGTCCATGACGGTGGATAGTATTTGTGGACTGAAGCATGTTAGTAGTAGTAGTAGTGTTGTTATTATTACTACGGGCGGAGGAACACCCAAAGGTGGATTCCTGGTAAAGAGGTCGTTGATTTTTCTTCACGATTTTCCATAGTTTAAAAGTCCTTGTTTATCGGAGTCCTGTACTGTGTGCGTGTTGAGAAGTGAGTTTTTATGTATTTTTTTTTACGACGGTGGAGTCAAGGAAGGTCAGTGTCTATTAGGTATTTTATTCACTGGACTGTTTAATAAGATAGATATTTTATTAATTGAGAAATAAACATAACAGGTACAGATGTAATGGTAGACAGTACACGAACACCACTCGGGATTATTGTGCCTTAGTTGCGTGAGGTCGTCTTGTACTTTGCTAAAGAGAAAAGTGTTTTTGAGGTGGTAGGTAACTTATAATTTACCATCAGTGAAGGTATCATTACTATAGCGAGGTTGGTTGTGGTCGACAATACTCTTATTATAGTCTTTGAAGTGACCGGCTGTGAGGATGAATAACTAAATCAACTTGAATAAATAACAATGAATAGATAAGTACAGTAAATATACGTCAGATGGTTGTGTCGGCCATGTTGAGCAGCGGGTGTGGTGTGGTGTGGCTCCGTCAACTAACTGGAGCATCAGCGGCCACACACACCTGTTATATCAGGCTGTGTAATGGCGCCGGACACCACCAGGATTCTCGGATATTTGTTGTATTGGCATTTTTTGCCTCTTGTTATCCCTGTATAAGTATTTCCTTCTATGTGTGTTTGTGCACAAGTATATAAGTGCGTATATTTATGAGCATGTGTTGCTGTGTGTGTACAAGTGTGTATGTGTACGCGCGCGCGTATGTGTGTGTACGTGGGTGTGGAGGGTCATCGACCCCAAGAGCTGCTCTACACTGGGAGAGGAACGGGCGGGCGGGTCTTCTGGCAGTAATCTCGGCAGAAACATCATGCTAATACATATCATGCACTGTATAACGTCCTGTATGAATAATAATTGTTAACTATGAAGAGAGAGAAACAAGATGAGGCAGTTTGTGTGGTGAAGCAGTGGGTGGCGGACGGGACGACTCACCTCCCATCCCGTGGCCTTGACTACCCTCAGCTCCGTAGACTTACAGTACACACACACCACCATCCTCCTCTACTGTTTGTTTATAAGTCACCTCCAGCCCCCCTCTCACACACACCCATTTCTTGGATTATTTGTTGTTGTTGCCTCTAGTTGTGTACAGTTAAGGAATAATAGCTGTAGGTGAGGTGTGTTATTACTAATGAGTTGTTGTGTGTGTTACTGGGTGATACAGGATCAAGTATATCTCGTACTTGGTCATGATGTAGCCCAGCACCCTCACACCTACAGTAGCTCCACCACCATCACACACCACCAGTCCGGCTATACCACACCACAACACCACCACAAGACTAGGTATAAAAGAACATAGATGAAGAATAAAGACGGCATATTTGTTTATGTTGTGGGTACGTATTGTGGATGTTAGGTACAGTACAGGATGGATTGATCTCTGGCAGGAAGTTGTTCAGGTAAAACGAGTGTATTGTTTAAACACTTCTTGTATATCCCTCGTAGTCGGTGTTGTTCTTGGGTGTAGGAGTAATTCATTATTTTTTACACGTTGATGATACATTCATGTTGAAGCACAAGTCCAGGAAAGAAATACAATAAGAACTTCAATATTTTACCACCAGTTCCGTCCTCTGTCATTGCCTTCAGTAGAGCTTATAGAAAACGACTGGGATCATTGAGCAGGGTAGACTTGGCTAAAATGAGAAGCGTTGAAAAGTGGTGGGATGTTATGTACTTGGTTGTATCTGTTTCTCTGTACTCACGATGATAACCAGGGGTGGGGAACAGGGAGAGAGTTGACGTACTGTAGACTTGAGAGATCACCTGTAGAATCTCCATCCTAGCTTAATTTACCTCAACTAACCTAACCTAACACTAATGGGGGAGGTAATTTTCTTCACGTCTCTGCATGTTGATTTAGGTAAACAGTGTTACCTTGTGTTCGTTTTTCCCGACGTAGAGTTCCAGCAGTAGTATAAAGAAGAACGTCCTGTCAGAGGCCTGCAGGTATGATCCACTCTTGTCATCATCATTGTCATGTGCTGTGTTAATAGGTACCCCCCCTCCCTTACCCCCACACCGCCATTATTGTGTGGCGACGTGAGAGAGACTTAACTTCCCCCACAGCCTCCAGAGTGGTCCGTGTTGGAGGGCGTTGGTCTGTGAGGTACATGAACTGGGCAGTCCCGTTTACACCCAACCCATATCCCTCATATATCCACCCAACCTGTGTTTGAAGTTATTCAGCGTATTCGAGCTAATGATAATGTTTGGTAACTTGTTCCACTCGTCCACTACTCTATTTCCAAACCAGTGTTTACCTATCTCGCGCCTAAATCTAAATTTGTCTAATTTAAAACCATTGTTACGAGTTCGCTCCTGGTTGGATAGTTTGAGTACCTTTGTAATGTCCCCTTTGTTTAGCCCGGACTTCCATTTACACACCTCGATCATATCACCCCTCACTTTACGTCTCTCGGGGGAGTGCCAATTAAGATGCTTTAACCTGTCTATACTCAAGGTTCCTAGTGCCAGGGACTTGTCTTGTCATTCTCCTCTGAGTTCTTTCTAGGGATTCTATATCCATTCTGTAGTACGGTGACCAGAACTGAACTGTGTAATCCAAGTGAGATCTCGCAAGTGCAATATATAGTTTTAGGATGACCTCGCTAGTCTTGTAACTAACACTCCTTTGTATGAACCCAAGTACTTTATTATCCTTGTTTCGAGGAAATGCACATTATTGACTAGGCTTAAGATTTCTACTTATCATTACTCCCAAATCTTTCTCAGTCGGTTTTCTCTATAACAACGTTGTTCACCTGATATCTGGTTTCTTTGTTATCATCTCGTAGACTAAGTACAGTACTTTACATTTGTCTCAGTATTGCGTTTAGTTGTCTGATTATAGTGAATACTTTCTGTGTATGAGTGATAAAAGCCCTGTGCGTGTGGGTGAGGCTGGTGCCCTGGTTGTGGTGTAATACTGTAAATGGATGGCGGGCACGTGAGCAGGGTAAGATGAGCCAGAAGGTGGACGGTGTGACAGCTATTTCTCCCCAGTACGAAGTGAAACCCAGCCACCAGTTCCGTATGCGGGTGATGCCTCCTTGTTAACCCAGCAAAGAAAAAAAAAGGCTATTTGGGCGAAAGTATTTATAATTTGGTTATGACTGCAAGGAGTGAATGTTAAAACCGAGTGGTGGAGGGGTGAGGTAAGAGCCTTCGTGGTTCCCGTGTTTTGACTAAATGTTCGGCTGTGTGAGGGAAGAGTGGAGTATTGGGGAGGTGGAGGTAAGTCGTGGTGGTGGTGGTGGTAGGATATCATGGGGGTTATATTAGCAAAAGGAATATTAAGTTGTGGAATTAGTATAGTCGTGAGGGTTAGTGATGATGGTTTTTGTGGTAGTAGTAGTCGTGGTGGTGTTGGTGAGGGTGGTCGTCACTCTTGGGTGGGGTCGTGGCGGGGTAACGTGTCTTGAGAGTTCTTTGTTTACCTTATCATCATGTAGCTGTACCCTGACTACACAACACAGGGGTACAGAACTACACCTTGCCCTCACCAAACTACAGCTGTATTTCCTCACTCTTGAAATTTTTAGGTCATTTGGTGAGGGTTCAGTCTTGTTGTATATTGTCTTTTGTTACGCCTTGTGTGTGTATGTGTGTGTGTGTGTGTGTGTGTGTGTGTGTACAGCTCAGGTGATGGGAATGTTGATAAATAAGGTAGTAGGTCTAAACAGTTACGGTGTGTGTTGTCCTTGGTGGCGGCGGTGTTGTTGCAGCATTATATACGGTATGTTATATCGGGTTTACCTGGCCCGGTAAATATCACTTGTTAACGTCGTACACTGCCCCGCCCCCCCACACCCCCCTCACGCCCCCCACACCCCCCTCACGCCCCCCACACCCTCCTCACGCCCCCCCACGCCATCCCCCCCCCACCAACCCCATCACGCCCCCCCCACCAACCCCATCACGCCCCCCCACCAACCCCATCACCACCTCCCTCCTCACCCCCCACCAATCCCTCTTCCCTCCCTCACACCCCCACCTCTTTTACGCCCCCACCTCCCTCGCGCCCCCCCATCTCCCTCACGCCCCCCCATCTCCCTCACGCCCCCCCCATCTCCCTCGCGCCCCCCATCTCCTTCACGCCCCCATCTCCTTCACGCCCCCCACCAACCCCCCCACCACCTCCCTCTCTCTCACCCTCCTTCCCCACTCCCTTCGCGAGTTGCAGCAAGACTAATGAACCACCAACAACAACAACCGTGTGAGTAATGACTGGTAAAATGAAAATATATCGAGGATCACATGAAGATTAGGCACCCCTGCTCCACCTCCCAGCTTACCTATTTCACCTTACGACTAAACACACTGATTTGTACCCAACCCAACCCTACCCTACCCAACCCAACCCAACCTAACCTCCACTCTGGAAGGGCAACACCTTGATGATATGCTCTCCAGTCAACAGACGTAATACAGACTTAGTTGTTGTAGAGTCATTATGAACACTGGTGACTCGCCCGCCGCCCCAGACCCTCGCTACAAACAACATGACGTCTGACCTGTTGATTAGGTTTAGACGACGAGAAGAGTGTGAGTAGCTACAGTACACCCTCCATATAACGGACTGACCCCTCCATATAACGGACTGACCTCCATGTAACGGACTGACCTCTCCATGTATTCCGTTAAATGGAGGTTTCACATGACACCCTCCATATAACGGACTGACCTCTCCATGTAATCCGTTAAATGGAGGTTTCACATGACACCCTCCATATAACGGACTGACCTCTCCATGTAACGGACTGACCTCTCCATATAACGGACTGACCTCTCCATATAACCGTTAAAGAGAGGTCTCGCTGTAATATCGTTCACTATATACAGTTTATGCATAAGTAGTACACCTTTACACAAGAAGTTGATGAACGCTTCCTAACTTTTGTACCAGGAATAACACAATGGTTAGGTTAGGTTAGGTTAGGTTTGGTTTACATAAGAACATAAGAAAATAAGGAGTCTGCAATAGGCCGGTTGGCCTGTGCATGGCAGCTCCTGTCGAGAGTTACTACCACTCTCTATCATCCATGAATCTATCTAGCCTCCTTTTGAAACTTTCCAGAGTTCCAGCACTTACTACAAAGTTGCTAAGCTTGTTCCACTCGTCCACCACCCTATTTG
The DNA here is from genome assembly GCA_958450375.1 of Homarus gammarus. Classification (NCBI taxonomy): domain Eukaryota; kingdom Metazoa; phylum Arthropoda; class Malacostraca; order Decapoda; family Nephropidae; genus Homarus; species Homarus gammarus. The sequence goes on along the minus strand of CAUDMG010003593.1, from coordinate 685,545 downwards.
TGAACCAGTTTCTTCCTATCTCCCTCCTAAACCTAAACTTATCCAACTTGAATCTGTTGCTCCGAGTCCTATCCTGCTCGGATATTATAAGAACTTTATCTATATCGCCTTTATTGATTCCTGTCACCCACTTAAATACTTCTATCATATCTCCCCGCACTCTTCGTCTTTCTAGGGAATGTAAGTTAAGTTTCTTTAACCTATCCTGATATGGAAGGTTTCTAAGTCCCGGAATCATTTTTGTCATTCTTCGCTGCACCGACTCGAGTGATTTTATATCCATTCTATAATAGGGGCACCAGAACTGAACCGTATAATCGAGGTGCGGCCTGACTAGCGCAAGATATAGTTGCAATAAGACCTCTGCACTCTTGTTACTTACACTTCTAGATATAAAACCCAATACTCTGTTTGCCTTATTTCGAACATTAGAGCACTGTTTTCTCGGCCGTAGGTCCGGGCTTACAGTACAAGTACCCCTAGGTCTCTTTCACAAGTCGACTTCTCTAGGTTGATGTTGTTAAGGCTGTATACATTATAAGTATTTGTTCTTCCAATATTACGTACGCTGCACTTGCTGGTGTTGAATTTCATTTGCCATTTGATTAGATTAGGTTAGGTTAGGTTAGGTTTGGTTTGGTTTGGTTTGGTTTGATCAGGTTAGGTTACGTTTGGTTAGGTTAGGTTAGGTCAGGTCAGGTCAGGTCAGGTCAGGTTAGGTTTGGTTTGGTTTGGTTTGATCAGGTTAAGTTAAGTTTGATGAGGCTGCCTGAGAGAATCCCTTGCTCTATCATCAGATGGCGCTGTATACTGTGTGAAAGTAAGTCATTGTTTATTATTGTTATGTTCAGTATAAGAGCCGTGACTGGTGGAAGCTTTTGGGGGTGGCTGATGATGGTGATAATGGTGTAAGGTTGTGATAGTGAGCCTCCCTGAACAACCTCTTTTACAGTTATTGGGTGGCTGATGATGGTGACCACTTATACAGTTTTACTAATTGTTTCTCTCTCTCTTTGTCTGTCTACAGGTTATGAAGTCCCACAATCCGACATGCCTGGATGTAAGTATTGGCTCTTATTTTGCTTTTGACACGACACGTCTACCTGTACTGTTGTTACCTGTCACCTGTACTGTTACCTGTTCTGTTATTGTCACCTGTTACTTGTACTGTTATTGTCACCTGTACTACTGTTTTTACCTGTACTGTTGTCACCTGTACTGATACCTGTTCTGTTATTGTCACCTGTACTACTGTTGTTACCTATACTGTTGTCACCTGTATTGATACCTGTTCTGTTATTGTCACCTGTACTACTGTTGTTACCTGTATACTGTTATTGTCACCTGTACTGTTGTTGTTACCTGTACTGTTATTGTCACCTGTACTGTTATTGTTACCTGTACTGTTGTCACCTGTACTGTTATTGTCACCTGTACTGTTGTTACCTGTCCTATATGTTTGGTTGTGTTCTGTACTGTACTATTCCCCACGCTGAGTCTTGTTGGTGTAGTGTAGAGGTGTATCCCAGACACCATTCTTTGTTTATAGTGTGTTATTGTGTGTGATGCAGGTGATTGTGTCACATGTATGTACTGAATATATTCTGTTTTATGTGTGACGATTGTTGTTGTGTGTTCCTGTTGTGTTATAGATGGTGTGTGTGTGTGTGTAATGTTGTCGCAGTGATACATTACAAGCGTCTGTCATGTTATGGTGGGGTGTCTCATGGTTGTGATAAGTAATTCATTTTTAAGTGTGTTGTGGTTGTTACACATATTAGCGTCTTATGTGTTGTGATACATGTTTAGTGTGTACAGTGTTATTGGCTGTGATGTTGTGTCCTTAATTGATGGCTGAAGAACTCATATTCACCAACGTTTTACTCCCTCAGAAAAACGTGTGACTGATGTTTTTCTGCCTCGCCACTAAACTGTTTATCCGAATGTGTGACTTCGTTAGCATTTGTGGGAGACTGGGGGACCTTGTTGGAGGCTGGGGGACCTTGTTGGAGGCTGGGGGACCTTGTTGGAGACTGGGGGACCTTGTTGGAGGCTGGGGGACCTTGTTGGAGACTGGGGGACCTTGTTGGAGACTGGGGGACCTTGTTGGAGACTGGGGGACCTTGTTGGAGGCTGGGGGACCTTGTTGGAGACTGGGGGACCTTGTTGGAGGCTGGGGGACCTTGTTGGAGGCTGGGGGACCTTGTTGGAGGCTGGGGGACCTTGTTGGAGACTGGGGGACCTTGTTGGAGGCTGGGGGACCTTGTTGGAGGCTGGGGGACCTTGTTGGAGGCTGGGGGACCTTGTTGGAGACTGGGGGACCTTGTTGGAGACTGGGGGACCTTGTTGGAGGCTGGGGGACCTTGTTGGAGACTGGGGGACCTTGTTGGAGAACCTATTTTTAAGACAGCTGAAGGTCTTTGTGTTATTTTGTTAAGCCACTTTTTAAGACTTTAGGAGAGGGTTTGTTTGTGTGTTAATTTGGTCTTTAGTCCGCGACGATTAATTCTTTCTATGAGGAATTGCTTACTTTTTTATTTTTTTGACTTTTGTTAATTTTTCCCCATTTGTTTTCGTTTAGGTTGTCGTGAATCTTTCCTCTCCGTCGATCGTGTCAAAGAGGCAGATTGTTATTTTGTTCCATTTTGACTCGCATTGAGTGTGTGGAGACAGGAACACATCCCGTACGGTACATAGTTTGGGCACTAGTGACCGTGGTCTGTACTTTAATGTTAACAATGAATTTTGGGTTTGTTGGTTGGGATTTTAAAGGATAAAATTTCTAATGCTTATTGCAAGCAACATGACGACGCTCATCTAAGAGAGGTGTGTGTGTGCGCGTGCGTGCGTGCGCGGACACCACCTACTCAACTCCTTTGCTCTGGAAAAAAAGGTGATGTGACGACAAGCTTTGGCAACTTGGCGTGCAATTGACCCGTCATACGCACGTGGCGAGGTGGGAGTGGGCGGCTGTGTGGGTGAGCGGGTGGGTGGTGGTGACGCAGGTGGGGGGATGGTTGTAAAGGAACAGAGAGTGAGAAGCCAGCAGCTTTACACACACGCGTTACCAAGTTAATTATTGGTCATTGATGTCAGGTAAGGCTGGGGGGGGGGGGGGGGTGAGTGGTCGTTACCTCCGATGGTTCTGAAGGATAAATAACAATCATTAATTGGCAATCGTTATAACTGTTAAGCTCAAGTCTTGTAAATACGTCGTGTGAAGACTTGAGGAATATTATGTGGCCTTAAAACCAGTTATTTAAAGCTCTTGGAGTACCTATACTGTATACACCGGCCAGCCAGACGGGGATGGCGGGAGGTACACACAGCCTGGGTCACCATATGATGATCCTTCCTCACACAGTTACCGGAAGACGAGGTGTTTGAGGCACGTGTAGAAAAAGAGGATTTTATATACTGTACTTTACGCGGACTTTACGTGGTGCTTTTCTCCAGGTGATTATGTAGTTGATTAAACTCGGGTAGTTGTTATCAGGAGTGGGAGAGTAGCAGCGTTGTAACAGGCAGAACGGGCGGGTGTTTGGCTGAACGAGTCACTACCCCAAAATTGTTTAGCTGTACCTAGTTAATCTTTGTCGTATTTGTTATCAAGGTTAGGTTAGGTGAGGCATGGGGCAGAAGAGTATCACCCTCACGTTAAAGGTTAGGTTAGGTGAGGCATGGGGCAGAAGAGTATCACCCTCACGTTAAAGGTTAGGTTAGGTGAGGCATGGGGCAGAAGAGTATCACCCTCACGTTAAAGGTTAGGTTAGGTGAGGCATGGGGCAGAAGAGTATCACCCTCACGTTAAAGGTTAGGTTAGGTGAGGCTTGGGGCAGCAGAGTATCACCCTCACGTTAAAGGTTAGGTTAGGTGAGGCATGGGGCAGAAGAGTATCACCCTCACGTTAAAGGTTAGGTTAGGTTAGGTGAGGCATGGGGCAGCAGAGTATCACCCTCACGTTAAAGGTTAGGTTAGGTGAGGCATGGGGCAGAAGAGTATCACCCTCACGTTAAAGGTTAGGTTAGGTGAGGCATGGGGCAGCAGAGTATCACCCTCACGTTAAAGGTTAGGTTAGGTGAGGCATGGGGCAGCAGAGTATCACCCTCACGTTAAAGGTTGTCTCATATCAGGTGGGGGTGGGAGGTGTGCAGCCATAACATCCTGTCTGATGGAAACATTTTGGGAAGGCTTATTTACTTGAGGATTGTTGACCATGATGTTTTTAAAATACACCTGAAGTAATTCTATTTATATTAATCATGAGATGACCTTTTGTACCCAGGCTAAAAGTTGACCATCACCCTGGCGATTTTGTTCTTTTATTTTCTATTTTTCATTGATTTTTTTTATTTGTTTATTATTATTATTATTATTATTATTATTATTATTATTGTTATTGTTTTTAGAGTGGGAGGAAGGAAGGGGTGTGAGGTCCCAGTGTTTATTTTTACCCTCGTGTGTGTGTGTGTGTGTGTGTGTGTGTGTGTGTGTGTCCCTCCTCCCTCACAAGGTCCTACGCTACCTTACGCACCTTTTCTAGTCTTAAGAAGAGCCGCCAAGGACACTAACTCGATCCTTATTCGGGTGAGGCAGCTCGCATTACTTGAAGACCCTACCCTACCCTTCATTTTATTTCACCTATAGAGTAACCTGACTAACCCGACCTACAGGAGAGTTAGTTAATCGTCCGGTGATCGGGAAGCTCTGCCGGTGTAGTAAAGAGATCATTCGACTGTTTGATATGTAAATTGTCTTCCATTTGCTCATAATTAACCTTTTTTTTAGATAGAGGAAACGGGCGATGCTTTACTGGTTAGGAGGAGGGAGGAGGCGGACAACAGTGGCGGGAGGAGGAGGGAGGGTGCGGACAACAGTGCGGGAGGAGGAGGGAGGGGGCGGACAACAGTGCGGGAGGAGGGAGGCGGGCGGGACCTTGAGACGCGGATCTTGCCCCCCAAGTTGACATCTCAACCCCCCTCCCCCCTCCTCTGCTTCCCCTTCGCTCCCCTCTTCCCGATCCTACCCCCTCCTTTCCACCCCCATGCATATTTTACCACACAGGGTATCCCCTCCCTTCTCTCCCCATCTTCCCTTCCTCTTCCCCCTACTCCCCACCTTTCCTACCTCCCCCTCCTTCCCCTCCTCTCCCCAAACAGCCTGTCCCGCACCCCCTTGTTCATTACCTTCCTTGAATAGTGACTGAACTACGACACCTGGTCACACCTGTCTCACCTGGTCACACCTGCCTCACCTGGTCACACCTGCCTCATCTGCACTCGCTCGCATTATCTATTTGGGAGTTTAAAATTTTATTACACCCCTCCACGCCCCTGGTGTCTGACCCACCACCACACCCCCCACCCCACCACACCCTTCCTCACACCCCCCACCCCCACCACATCCCCCACCACACCCTTCCTCACACACCACACCCACCCCCCTCCACCCCCACCACACCCATCCATACTCCTCCGCTACATCATTTATTTCCAGCTGTAGGAATAAAATAATTATCTATCATCACCTGCCAACGCACCTGCCGACGCACTTGCCAACCTGTCTTTGTTATTGTCTACGTGTGTGTTGTGGATCCCGGGAAACACAACCACTCCCGTGCTTTGATTCCTATTCATGGTAAAGCATTGAGTTGAGAATTAAATCTCTCATTATCTCTCTCAATTTTGTGCTGTGTGAGAGAGAGAGAGAGAGAGAGAGAGAGAGAGAGAGAGAGAGGTTGATACAGGGAAGTGGGAGACAGGTGGGGGGGGGGGACTGTAAGAAATATACCCCCTCACACTAGACGCGCGCACATACTGGCATCCTCATTGCGTATAACTGTGTGTTGTAGGAAGTGAGTCTTTTAACATTACTGTATCTACCTGTGCATTCATTAACGACACTTCTTGTTAATTCACTGTACGAACAATGTCAAGCCGTGTGTGTGTGTGTGTGTGTGTGTGTGTGTGCGTGCGTGTGCTAATTACTTCTCTGAAATATTAAACCCGGTGAAGAATAGTTAAGATCAGAGAGTTGGTGGAGGCTGTGTGAATTACCCGTAAGATTGTGTAGCTGGGAGGTGTTGATCTTCCTCCACCGATTAGAAGGGGGGCAATAACCTCTCGTCCACAGTGGAGAGAAAACAATGGTTCACCTCCCCCTCCCTCCCCCCCCCCTTCTCCATCCCCTCCCCAGCCTACTATGCCGGAAGAATAGACGCCCAGATTCTCACCTGTAAGATTACCCCCCCCCCCCCCCCCCGCGCATATAACACCTGAAGACTAGTCCCCATCTTATTTTACCTGAAGATTAGCCACCCTAACGCTTACCTATCCCCCCAGGTAGCTTTGGGGTGGTTACTCTTCATGTGAGATAAGCTGGGCTAATCATACAGGTGATCTACTTGATTTCTACTGTGTTTACATCTATCTACATGTTAAGCTCTCTCTTACACCTTGACCTGGGCCGGGGTGCTGGAACTAAAGCAGCTTTTACGGGGTTCTAGATATACCGGTCCCTTTAAATAATTGTTCAGTTCAGTAGCTTCATCTTAAGTAAAATCTCGGGTGTGCCGCTGCGCCCGCCCTGCTGCAGGTTAAGGTAAGATAGGATAGGTTAGGTTAGGTTAGATGTATATAATTCATGTGGTGTGTTGAGGTGAACGACGTAAACCTTGATGGTACAGAATTAGGAATCATGACGGGCCGCTGGTGGACCCGGGTACAGGAGACACCAAACAAGGATATCCTCCATTTATATATATCTATAAGCCTTATGCTACTGTCACGAGAGAGAGAGAGAGAGAGAGAGAGAGAGAGAGAGAGAGAGAGAGAGAGAGAGATTTTTAAAGTTATTTATAGAATCAATTATGAATGTGTTGTGAATCTGAACCCAGGTCATGTGATTTGAGTTAGAATTATCGTTTTACACTAAAATGTTTCACTTGTCGTATTTATACAGTAGTAGATAGTGTCGGAGTTTAGCCAGTAATAAGTGTACTATGGTGTGGTGGGTGAGAGGTGTGGTGGTGGGTCAGAGGTGGTGTGGTGAGTGAGAGGTGTGGTGGTGGGTCAGAGGTGGTGTGGTGGGTGAGAGGTGTGGTGGTGGGTCAGAGGTGTGGTGGTGGGTCAGAGGTGGTGTGGTGGGTCAGAGGTGAGGTATAGAGGTAGCGTGACACGTCGTAATGAGCTGGGATCATCTGGTCCCTCACCTGACAGTAATGAAGGGACAGATGTAAACACAGAAGGTACAGTACTCGAGCGTTGTTTGAGGTAATGCTGAGTGTGAGACAGGGAGGTGTGGCAGTGGTGCTGCTGCACCTTCACGATGCTCCATAAAGTAATGAGAATAGAGTCTAGGGAAATTACGTAGCGTGCGTTTCCTCCTCCACACGAAGACGCCAGCCCTTGCCCCAGCCCAGCCCTAGCCCAGCTTCTGTTTATTCGTCCCAGAACATGTGACTGAAGGTTGAATGTTGTCGTTGGATGTAGAAGAAGGATTTTTATCACACTTGGTTGACTGCCGGGGTGTGGTGAGCATCCTGGTGGAGGGCGTGGCTCCTCCCCTCTATACCTCCTTCCTCCTCTTTCACGCCGCATCTAAATCCTGGTGTGGGAGGCCGCAGCCGCCGCTAAACTGTTGCTCATATGGCGGTACAGTACTAGGATCAGGGAAGTGGTATGATAACGTGCTTCTTGAACACCCCCCTCCCCCCACACCCGGCCCGCTGACTCACTCACATAATTATTTTTTCCTGGTAGCAGAGACTGATATGCGGTAGGGTAGACCCGATGGGCATCTTGGCAGGGCCGCTTGAGGGCTCTAGTCCCGCCCACCAACTCCCTACTGCCCCTACCCCCCAAGGTCTTAGGTATAGTCTGCCTACGCCTCTCATCACCACCGCCCGCATGATCACGCCCTCCCTACTCCTCCCCCACACACCCTCCCTGACCTGACCCTTCCCTACACCTCCCCTCACAGCCTCTCCTCCCCATACTTCCTATTCTCCCCACCCACACACTCGATGGCCTTCCTCCTCTCCCACACACTCCTCCACGATCACCGCCCCCCAACGCACCCAACATAATCCATACACTCCCACGCCTCATACACGCCTCCCACATACACTCCCACGCCTCATACACGCCTCCCACATACACTCCTACGTCTACCTTCGCCTTCTCCCTCCGTCCGTCCGTCCTTGCTTGGTGACGATCACTAGTTGGATTGAATGGCTGTCCCGGTGACTGTGTGTGTGTGTGTGTGTGTGTGTGTGTGATGAAAAGTTCCACCGGAGTCTCTCGTCATGGTAACGGTGGTGCGGCAGGAGTAGACAGATAGACAAAGACAGGAGAGATGATGACGTGTGTGTGCGCGGGCGGGCGGGGGGGGGGGGGTTAGTGCCGTGAATCTGTGTCATGTTAGGGTCACCCTCACCCTCGCCCGTATCAATACAGTACCCACCCACCTACCTAATGAAGGGTATAAGAGGGGCACACCTCACCTGACGTGTGTACTGTACTCTCATCTCTTGAGAGACGGTAAGGTGACTGGTGAAGAAACTGTGGTCATGTGGCTGTGTGTCAGTCAGTACGCAAGTGTGTGGTGTTTAGACAGGATGTTTGGCGACGAGTTGGGATCACGTGAAGGTTAGGCTCCCCAGCTTATTTTACACCTGATAATTGATTAAACAACCTAACCTAACACACCCTAATCTAATCCAACTCAACCCAACCTTCGTGTACAGTACCCGCGGTCACGGCTGGTCACTATATTATCTTACATGTCATTCTTCCCAGTGCCTCCTTCAGTGACCGGCCTAACCACACCAGGAGTATGGTGATGGATGGGTTAGTACCGTGGAGGGAGAGGCAGGATGCCCAGTACTTAGCTGGGTAGCAGTGCGAGGGCCGCCGCCAGAGTAGGAAGTTAAACAACCCGGGGGCCAGTTTTTGCCACAAGGGCCAGGCTACGATGGCCGGCACATGGATGCGCCACTCCGTGGCTCCTGCTGCTACAGACAGTACTCTCCGCCCTGACAGCTGCACAAAAACTCGAAAAAACCCGCTGAAAGCCTCACCTTAGTTTGGCACAAGTACACAACATTGATCACACAGTGTCAACATGACGGTGTAGTTTATATAGTGGAAATAATTAACACCTGTATTATATAAAAAAGATTAATGAGTATATTAAGGAGAGCGTCGAAGGTTAGGTGTTGTGGCCCATATACAGTAGGTTAGCGAGGTCACCTACTGATCCTGGTACAGGTGCTGCCCCTACCCGCCACGCCCAACACCTCACCTCCACATATTTTCTCACCTTCAATTAATATCTACCTTTTAATTAAGTATACCCAGGAAGGTGTTTATATATATATATATATATATATCTTGATAAAATCACACGGGAAAATGGAAACAACGGAGTACCTTAGCTTTCGTCTTTATTCAAGACATCTTCAGAGGCCTCTGAAGATGTCTTGAATAAAGACGAAAGCTAAGGTACTCCGTTGTTTCCATTTTCCCGTGTGATTTTATCAAGATATATATATATATATATATATATTTTTTTTTTACGGAATAAAACACCCAGAACAAGACAGTTTCAACACGACCTGATGCACGTGGTGACATTTTCTATGCTGTTCGTTTTTTTTATATATTGGTAATTTTTTGCGCATTATATTTTATTTGATTTGATTATTATAATTTTATTCTTGTTATGTATATGTATTATTATTTTTTAGCGTAATGTCTGGCGTTGGGATTGAGGGGAGTTAAATGGTGTGTGTGAGGTACAACATACATCATTGGGTTATAATCACATTCAGTATGTAAATAGATCAGTAGATGATGTGAGAGGAGGCTGGGTTATTAGTATTCTTGTTGTTTATTGACCAGGGTTATGGCTCCCTGGCCTTGGGGGGTGCCGCCTGTAGTAGCTATCACTTGTTTTTATAAATATGTTGGTTCACCTGAAGACTCTCTACCCCTGCTGCTTATTTCACCTAAAGATTAAGTAACCTAACCTCACCTGTGTGGAGACTGTTTAATCATCCAGAACACATCATCCTTGAGTTAGGATGTTCCTTGTTTAGTCTTGTGTTTTGCTTTCTTCATCTATGGAGCAGCCAACTGGCAAGTCTTATAATAAAGCAAGGTGTTTGGCTGACATAAGAATGGAGGAAACTGCAGCGGGCCTATTGGCCCATACTGGGCAGTCCCGTTTACACCCAGCCCCTATCGCTCATATATCCACCCAACCTATGTTTGAAGTTATCCAGCGTATTCGAGTTATTGATGATATTTGGTAACTTGTTCCACTCGTCCACTGCTCTATTTCCAAACCAGTTTTTACCTATTTCTCGCATAAATCTAAATATGTCTAATTTAAAACCATTGTTACGAGTTCGCTCCCGGTTGGATAGTTTGAGTACCTTGGTAATGTCCCCTTTGTTGAGCCCTGACTTCCATTTATACACCTCTGCCCCGGTACTGTTGTTGTTGCATGATCTTGTTGCTAATTAGTTGTAAGTATGAGTAACATTCACCTGTTCTCGCCACTGTATCTGCTTTTGAGTTATGTTTTGACAGGCTGCGTAGAAGAGTAAGTGAACAGCACCTTCCACGTCAGTAAGTGTGGCCTATAACCCCCCGTCTGGGTCTGCTATGGTCCACTACTACTGTACAGTGCATGCTTCCCTCGCCCACAGTCTCCCTTTATTACATCTCTCACGCTAGTTAGTCTTAAGGCCAATTAGATCATAAAGTAAACCTAAGGATTTTTTTTATTCTAAATTTAAGATACAAAATTTCATAGATACTGATATTGGATTTTCTCCGTTTTCAGTCATGGGAGATGAGGAGGAGGGTATGTATTGCTGTCTTTACCGTGTTGTGTACGGCTAAACCTTGGTCCCTAAACCTTTGTCTTAATCATTGTTTTAACCACGTGAGGCAGTGACTCTTTCAACCACGTGAGGCAGTGACTGTCAACCACGCGAGGCAGTGACTGTTTCAACATTGTTGGTCAGTGACTCGACCACGTGAAGCAGTGACTGTCAACCACGTGAGGCAGTGACTGTCAAACACGCGAGGCAGTGACTGTCAACCTCGCGAGGCAGTGACTGTTTCAACATTGTGGGTCAGTGACTCAACCACGTGAAGCAGTGACTGTCAATAACGTGAGGCAGTGACTCAACCACGTGAGGCAGTGACTGTTTCAACCTTGTGGGTCAGTGACTCAACCACGTGAGGCAGTGACTCAACCACGCGAGGCAGTGACTGTCAACCACGTGAGCCAGTGACTGTCAACCACGTGAAGCAGTGACTGTCAACCACGTGATGCAGTTACTGTCAACCACGTGATGCAGTGACTGTCAACCACGTGATGCAGTGACTCAACCACGCGAGGCTGTGACTGTCAACCACACGAGGCAGTGACTGTCAACCACGTTAGGCAGTGACTGTCAACCACGTTTGGCAGTGACTGTCAACCACGTGAGGCAGTGACTCAACCATGTGAGGCAGTGACTGTCAACTACGTTAGGCAGTGACTGTCAACCACGTGAGGCAGTGACTCAACCATGTGAGGCAGTGACTGTCAACCACGTTAGGCAGTGACTGTCAACCACGTTAGGCAGTGACTGTTTCAACCACGTGAGGCAGTGACTGTTTCAACCACGTGAGGCAGTGACTGTTTCAACCACGTGAGGCAGTGACTGTTTCAACCACGTGAGGCAGTGACTGTTTCAACCACGTGAGGCAGTGACTGTTTCAACCACGTGAGGCAGTGACTGTTTCAACCACGTGAGGCAGTGACTGTTTCAACCACGTGAGGCAGTGACTGTTTCAACCACGTGAGGCAGTGACTGTTTCAACCACGTGAGGCAGTGACTGTTTCAACCACGTGAGGCAGTGACTGTTTCAACCACGTGAGGCAGTAAGTACAGGTATAAGTGATATAAGCTACGTGAGGTAATGTTCAAGGGAGAGTCGCCACTGTACTAGTCTGGGTATTTGTTCTTCATATAATAATAATAAGGATGATGGTGATGATGATGATGATAATAATAGTAATGGTAATAATGATGATGATGATTTTTATCATGGTGATAATAATAGTGATAATGATGGTAATAATAATACTAATATAATGATGGTAATGATAATAATGAAAATGATGATGGTAATAATAATGATAAAAATAATAATGATGATAAAAATAATAATGATGGTAATATTAATGATAATGATAATAATGAAAATGATGATGGTAATAATAATAATAATGATGGTAATAGTAATGATAATGATGTTATTAATGAGGATAATGGTAATATTAATAATGATAATAATAATGATGGTAATAATAATAATAAAGGTAATAATAATAATAATAGTAGTAGTAATAATAATAATAATGACGGTAATAATAATAATAATAATAATAATAATGATGGTAATAATAATAATAATAATAATAATAATAATAATAATAATATTAATGATGAAAGTAATAATAATAATAATGACGGTAATAATAATAATAATAATAATGATGATGATGATGGTAATAATAATAATAATAATAATGATGATGGTAATGGTGATAGTATGCAGTAAGAGTACAGAGGGTGAAGACTACAGTACGCGTGTTGGTGGTGTCCCCCTTATCACCGAGGAACAACTTATGAGGTGTACCAGAACTAGTGTAGGTGGTGGTGTATCATCTGGGAGAGAGAGAGAGAGAGAGAGAGAGAGATCCTACGTCACACAGTACATAAGGGTCTGTTTACATGACTGACTTACCGACAACAAAGCTCCACTGTATAATATAACCGGTAGCTACTGGTACTGTGTATATCATTTAATATAACCGGTAAGTACATCAACTGAAAGTAGCTGGTGCGGGGGGTACTATCTGGTGACGATCTGGGAAGTGGCGGCAGTAGTGTGTGTGTTGACTACAGAACCAGAGGGTAAACTGGCTGGAACCTGACTGACTTACCAGGACTTGTACTCACTATCACGCGCCCCCCCCCCCCCCCCCCCCCTGCGTTTATGGGACAGATAATGAGAATGAAAATGTGTGTGCTACAGGAAGAGTTAAGAGTGTAAGGCACTGGGTTATGTATACATCTTTAACTAACTACCTGCACTGTGTATGGTCATACTTGAGACACAAATTAACGTGAATATTAACAACCCTTGTGGTGGTTTATAGTTTTTCATGGTGGCTACAGGACACAGACATGTACTGTATGTATAAGACAAATATATAATTCAATATCTTCAGTTTTTCTTAATTGATACAAAGGAAAATTTATAAAAGTTTTTGTAGTTGTATTTGTGGGAAAAATGTCTTGATTGTTCCTGTTGTAATTTACTCGACTTACTTTGAGTATGGATGCCGTAGGTCCTCCCGTCATCGATGCCGTAGGTCCTCCCGTCATCGATGCCGTAGGTCCTCCCCTCATCGATGCCGTAGGACCTCCCGTCTTGTGAAGAAAATAATTATTTAACCAATTGTATTGACGCAAGGAGTGAGAATAATATGAGTTACCGTTCCAAGTGTTGGTTTTCTCGCTGTTACGTCTTTTGTCTCTACTTGGAGAGCCTTGTGAAGTACTGCACCTGCCTGAAGTACAGATGCGGGAGCTTGAGTTTGGGAGCAGGTGGTCATTCACGTTGATTCAATACTTAATTAAAAGCTACTGAGAGTGGGTCTGTTATTAGTTTAATGTGAGGAGCAGCGAGTGTGTAACTTTTCATAGAATACTTGACGAGCCATTGGCAGCGGTGGTCAGGGCATCTACTTACATGCTTTGGTGAGACTAGATTATTAGTATTATTTTTAGTCCTCTTGAGGCTGATGAACTACTGCACAGGAAAGTACACCAAGAACCTGTTGTAAAGGCCTTGTTTTAAACGTCTAAACTGTGAGGAGCTCCTGAACCTACAGTCCTTGGACCAGACGTTTGACAGAGATAACATTATACTTCACTGTGCTGTATAAACCTGAGAACAAATAATTATTAATCTACACATAATAATAATCCCTAGTGGAACAGGTGATGTGGACCTTTACACAGTGGTACAGGAAGATAATGTGGTGTACTGTAGTCTGTGGGCTCCCAAGACTTGTGACTGTACAGTGTTGCCGACAAGACGGACCATAGTCTGTGGTCAAGGTGGGAGACAGACAAAAGGAACCTGTGATGATACAGCCTCACTGGACCACGGTGTGACCTGCCGGGTAACTTATGCACATCACTTGAAGTTTAGATATGAATGGAGGAAACTGCAGCGGCTCATACTGGACTGTCCCGTTTACACCCAACCCATATCCCTCATATATCCACCCAACCTGTGTTTGAAGCTATTCAGCGTATTCGAGCTAATGATAATGTTTGGTAACTTGTTCCACTCATCCACTACTCTGTTTCCAAACCAGTGTTTACCTATCTCGCGCCTAAATCTAAATTTGTCTAATTTAAAACCATTGTTACGAGTTAGCTTTTGGTTGGATAGTTTGAGTACCTTTGTAATGTCCCCTTTGTTTAGCCCGGACTTCCATTTATACACCTATCATATCACCCCTCACTTTACGTCTCTCGAGGGAGTGCAAATTAAGATGCTTTCACCTGTCTCTGTACTCAAGGTTCCTAGTGCCAGGGACTTGTCTTGTCATTCTCCTCTGAGTTATTTCTAGGGATTCTATATCCTGTAGTACGGTGACCAGAACTGCGTAATCCAAGTGAGGTCTCACGAGTGCAATATATAGTTTTAGGATAACCTCGCTGGTCTTGTAACTAACACTCCTTTGTATGAACCCAAGTACTTCGTTAACCTTGTTTCGGCAAATACACATAGTTCACTAGGTTTAGGATAACTACTTATCATTACTCCTAAATCCCAGTGGTTGGTAGTGCATTCACCTCCACCTGAGCTCATGTTGGCCCTTGTCATAATACGTCCTCTCGACTCTCTCCCTCCGTTTGGTCGAGCTCTCAACACTCATAAGAGTCGACACTGACTTTTGCTGATGCTAAACTTAGATCAAGCGAGACATTATTGTCAATTTATATTCGGGTACAGCATATTATTTTATATTGGTAATTTATTAGATAACCAGACATGTCTAACTCATATACACACACTTATTCCGTATATAATTAGTGATGTTGGAGGTAGAGTGTGAGAGGTCAGTCCCAGAATATTGAGGGTCACACTAGAAAAGGTGGCTTTATGGGACACAAGTCATTGCCCTGGGAGTGCTTTATGGGACACAAGTCATTGCCCTGGGAGTGCTTTATGGGACACAAGTCATTGCCCTGGGAGTGCTTTATGGGACACAAGTCATTGCCCTGGGAGTGCTTTATGGGACACAAGTCATTGCCCTGGGAGTGCTTTATGGGACACAAGTCATTGCCCTGGGAGTGCTTTATGGGACACAAGTCATTGCCCTGGGAGTCACTTGTTGATGGAGATGGCGTGAACGAAGTGACTCAAGACATTAATTAAGTATTTCCCCGACGTGATATTTTGGTTAGGTTAGGCTAAATTAAGTTAAAGCTAGGTTAAGTTAGCTTAGTTTTGGCCAAGTTAGGTTAAGTTAGCTTAGTTTTGGCCAAGTTAGGTTAGGAAAGGTAAGTTATTCATAAAAAGTCTTAGCTGACAACGCACTCTCAAACGCCTTTCTGAAATATCATAAACTGTTAACACTCTACCCCAAACAATGCACACAGACGACACATGTTGACTCATTCTACCCATAATTCTCAATACGGGATCCAACACTGAACTAATACCTGATATAAGGATCAGGTGTCAGTGCCTGGTATGAGTAGACGTATAAGTGAACGTTTGTAGTCAGGATGCCAGCCACTGTGTCCGACTACCAGGACTATGGTAGCAGTTAATGGCGTTTCAGAATAGGTAATGTTGTTCACCTTTTAGATGATGATGATGATTATTATTATTATTATTATTATTATTATTATTATTATTATTATTATTATTATTCCGTAACTACACGACTAAAACCACGATGTCAGGATCTAAATGACATCTTACGTGACATCACTATTATGCCATCGTCAACACCACCTACTCTGATGTCACACCTTTCACGACGTCACTTCCTCTGACATCAATACGAGCTAGACACCTCCATAAAGTCATTCTCCCTTACCGTCATGAGGTCACTCCCTGCATGACACCGCATCTTCATATGACATCCCTCCCCGCATGACACCACAACGTAAATACCTCCATGACATCACTTCCTACCTAACCTACGTGACGCCGCAACTTCACCCTACCGTACCTGCCATCCCTGACATCACTCCCCAGCATGACGTCACAACTCTCTCTACACTAGCTGGTACTATATGACGCCGCCGAGACTTCAACACCCTATGAGGTCACCGCATGACACTCAGAGCTTCACTATGTGGTGTTTGGGCAGTAGTGGTCAGGCATGTGGTCCTACTTCCTGCTTAAATGATTACGATCAATACCTTCCCCCCACACCTTCCCCCCCACACCTTCCCCCCTCACCACCCACACCTTCCCCCCCCACACCTTCCCCCCTCACTTCCCCCCTCACCTCCCACACCTTCCCCCCACACCTTCCCCCCCCACACCTTCCCCCCCACACCTTCCCCCCCACACCTTCCCCCCTCACCACCCACACCTTCCCCCCACACCTTCCCCCCCCACTTCCCCCCTCACCTCCCTCTTCACCTTCCCCTTTCCACCCCTCACCTTCCCTTTCACCTCACCCCCTCAACTCACCCCTCACCTCACCCCCTCCCCTCACCCCCTCCCCTCACCTCCCTCCCTTCACCTTCCCCCACACCTCACTCCCTCCCCTCACCTCCCTCACCCCCTCACCTCACATTCCCCCACACCTCACCTCCCTCACCTCACCCCCTCCCCTCCCTCACCTCACCACCTTTCTCCCCCGTGCCTCGCCCTCATCCCCCCCCCCCCCTCCGGGTGGATGATGATGATGTAGGATTATAGGAGGCAGTCTGGGACACCTGGCCGAGTCAGTCCTGTAGATCCTTATGCTGTAGTCTATCACGTGTGTATTATGTAGTTGGTAGTGTTTTGTATCCAGTAAACACATTATAGACCAGTGACGGATGGAAGTTTCTGGAAAGAGTGGAGGGGGGGGGACATGCTCTCTCTCTCTCTCTCTCTCTCTCTCTCTCTCTCTCTCTCTCTCTCTCTCTCTCTCTCTCTCTCTCTCTCTCTCTCTCTTGGGCGTCCTGGGTATTGTATTTGTTTACTTATTATAAACGGTTTTACACTTAGTATTTTTACGATTTTCCCCCTTGAAAAAAAATCTAGTTAACCTGTCCGCCAAACTCCGCCCACACGGTCACGGATTTGCCCGAACCTGACAGCCAATCAACTCATCCGAACTGTGGCGATTGGTTAAGGAAGCCGAGAGAGAGAGAGAGTTGATTGGTTGATGAATCACTTGGGGAGAGGAGGCATTGGTGGCTTCATAAGTTCATCTCACTAGGGAAGGGGAGGGAGAGGTGGGGAGGTGTCTCAATTTGTACAGTATGAATGTTTGCATTGAAATTTAAGTTGTTAGAGCATACTGTATACCTCGTGTAGTGTGTGGCGGCGGCCTTGGGTGAAGCAGTAAGCGTCCGCCCGGTCTTCGCGATGATTCTGACAAAGAACCTGTTATCAGACACGTTGGAAGCGTAGTGACGTAGTTGTAACCGTATCAGTGACTTGGTGTAAATAAACATTGGGTAACTGTGTAAACATGGTTGTGGTGAAGACTGTGTTAGACGGGGCACCATGTCGGGGTAAAGGAGACCGTAGAGTTACCGTAGAAAGGTACAGTCAGTCCCCTTCACTAGTGCGTTTACAGGGGCTCGTCATATAAACATTCCACAAATCATTACATTGAGATATTTGTTTTAATATTGTTTTACTCTGATTCCATGGTGTGTTTACTATTGCTAGAGTCTTCTGTCGAATATAAACAAACATAAGAACTGCCACACTGCACTAAACCTGACTAGCCCCTGTAAACGCACTAGTGAAGGGGAACTGTGCGTTATAGTTAGTTGAGTATAATAACCGGCCAAAGATACGAGGGATGTAAAGTCAATTACCAGAGAAGACACGATGAGTCAGGTCACGTGGTGGTGGCTTCCTATGTGACACACTAGGGGAGGGGATGACCTGTGTGGGATGGTGAGCGACCCATCGAGGTGTTTTGAACCCCCGCTTAACTGTGGGGGGGGGGGGGGGGGAAGAGAGGAATACCCCGAATTTACGTCAAGATGATTTCTGTTGGTGGGCGGTGGTGTGGGCGGCAGAGTAAGGTTAGTGACAGGGTGTGAAGGGAATGATGTGGGCGGTGATGCGTCTTCGCGCGGTATAGTTGTGTTTTGATGGTGGGATCTTACCGAAGCCTTGGGTTAGTAAATATGTGGGCGGTGTTGTGCGTCCAAGGATGTAGTGGGTGGGTGGGAGAGGCGTACACTTAAAGAGGTGGGAGTATTGATGTGTGGGCCGTGTGTAATGTGGTGGTCTGACTCGATAATAATTGGCTGCTGTGTTAGTGAGGGAGGAGAGAGAGAGGGGGGGGGGGGGGTACAGGTGAGGTTTCTTGGTGTCCAGAGACCAGATTGACACGCCTCCACAGGTGAAACGAAGATGCTTGTTAACTCTCTCTCTCGTTTAAAACTCTGCTGTTGTCACTCACTTGGTCGTAAACATGTTATTGATGATGTAGTTCTTTTAAGTATCTAGCAGTGTGCGTCACGAGTCGAGGAGGAGATTATTACAAAGCCCCTCTCCCTCACTCAGTCCCCCCCCCTCCCTCTCCCCCCCCTCCCTCTCAAGCATTTCCTGGGATTTGAATGAATGACTCCCCCCCCCCCCCCAAGTCCTTCCTCACTTGAGAGGGGGAGAGTTATTCTATTACCCTTCTCTCACAGTCGAGTTGGTTAAGTGAGAGACGCCCGATTCTGAAGGTGTGGATTAAAACGCGTGTCAAATGCCATTACGGTTGGTTGGTGTTGAGGGCGTGGTGTTGACGGTCATACACCAGAAGTTTTGTATAACCTTTTCAATGAATGGCGTTTGTGGTAGCCGGAGACTGACTAGGGAGGAGGAGAGTGTTTGATAGGTGATGATGATGGTGGTGATGATGTAATGATATTTAACCTTCATCACACGTAGTTATTATATTAAGTTGTACAACCTAACCTAACTTCACCCACATAGTTACAGTGACACACACACACACACACAGAAGAAGCTTGTTGGAGGTGTTTATTAATTTTACAGCACAAATATTTATTCTTCAGTGTCTCCCATGATGAGGTAAGTATCTGTGTTTAGTAGTAGGAAGTGTGGGTGGGGGTCTGTGTGTGTGTGTTACTCATAGGCCAATAGGTAGAGCCACACCTGTTAATTATGTGTAATCAGATATAATTATATTTTCCCCCCTTTTTCAGGTAAGTGTTGAGTGTGTTGTGCTGCCTAGGTTCTACTCTGAGGTAGGTAGGTACTGTGTGTCTGTGTGTGTGTTCCTCGCGCCTCTACACAGCACAGCACATGACGGGAGGTGCTGTGACAGTTAGGTAGGTAGGTATGTGTGTCTAGTGCTGTAATAATTGGTGTTCCTCGCCTCACAGCACAGCACTATCATTGACGTTAGTATATGTCCCATTAAACACATTACTAATGGTATTGGGTTAAGTGTATGGCTATGTTGACATTATTATTGTCTTTATTATAATATGAATAATAACGTTACCCTATAATTGTTGTTGGTCATGTGGTGTGACGGCGTCGGAGTTGTTGTTGGCTTTATTATAAGAAATCCTTGAAGACGGATGACTACCCCTCAATATTTGGAGTGTAGAGGCCACAGCTTCTTCCTGTGCCCGGTGTTGGGGGAGGGAGGGGGAGGTGGTGTCTGGTGAAGCTAGGGGATGGGGTGGGAGGGGGAGGTGGTGTCTGGTGAAGCTAGGGGATGGGGTGAGAGGGGGAGGTGGTATCTGGTGAAGCTAGGGGATGGGGTGGGAGGGGGAGGTGGTGTCTGGTGAAGCTAGGGGATGGGGTGGGAGGGGGAGGTGGTGTCTGGTGAAGCTAGGGGATGGGGTGGGAGGGGGATGTGGTGTCTGGTGAAGCTAGGGGATGGGGTGAGAGGGGGAGGTGGTGTCTGGTGAAGCTAGGGGATGGGGTGGGAGGGGGAGGTGGTGTCTGGTGAAGCTAGGGGATGGGGGAGGGAGGGGGAGGTGGTGTCTGGTGAAGCTAGGGGATGGGGTGGGAGGGGGATAAATAATTTAGGGCGGTGTGAGTAAGCTCTCCTTGCCTGCTGGGTTATTACTGTCCCGCGTGACCCTGGCAACACTTAGATGAGGGAATGTTGTTCTTGTTGTTGTCCTTTATTGCGGATACCTCCCTCTCCCCCCCCCCCCCACTCAATCCCTCCCTCCCTCCTCCCCCTCCACCCCACTCAATCCTCCCTCTCCCTCCCCCACTCACTCAATCCCTCCCTCCCGAGTGCCACTTCTGTTTTGTTTACTATTGCAGTGTTTTCAGACATAAAGTGTGTGGGAGGAGGAGAGGGAGGTAGAGTGTGTGGGAGGAGGAGAGGGAGGTAGAGTGTGTGGGAGGAGGAGAGGGAGGTAGAGTGTGTGGGAGGAGGAGAGGGAGGTAGAGTGTGTGGGAGAGGGAGGTAGAGTGTGTGGGAGGAGGAGAGGGAGGTAGAGTGTGTGGGAGAGGGAGGTAGAGTGTGTGGGAGGAGGAGAGGGAGGTAGAGTGTGTGGGAGGAGGAGAGGGAGGTAGAGTGTGTGGGAGGAGGAGAGGGAGGTAGAGTGTTAGGAAAGGATGAGTGAGAGGGAAAAAATGTAGGGGGAGGAAGGAGAGATAAAAGGTGAAGGACAGAGATGAGTGAGGGAGGGTGAGAGGGGAGTGAGGGAGGGTGAGAGGAGAGTGAGGGAGGATGGGGGAGATTCCGTACACACACACACACACACACACACACTCTTCCTGGTGTAGTGAGCGGCCCGGGAGGAGTAGTAGTAATCCGCCTCCCTGACCACTTGACTCATTAAATCACCAGTAAAGTCTTGGATGGCGGCTGCATCCTGGAGCACGGAGTCACACTGAGAGAACCTCCCCCTCTCCACCTTTATCCCTCCTCCTAACCCCCCTCTATCCCTCCTCCTAACCCCCTCTATCCCTCCTCCTAACCCCCCTCTATCCCTCCTAACCCCCTCTATCCCTCCTAACCTCCCTCTATCCCTCCTAACCCCCCTCTATCCCTCCTCCTAACCCCCCTCTATCCCTCCTCCTAACCCCCCTCTATCCCTCGTAACCCCCTCTATCCCTCGTAACCCCCCTCTATCCCTCCTCCTAACCCCCCTCTATCCCTCGTAACCCCCTCTATCCCTCGTAACCCCCCTCTATCCCTCCTCCTAACCCCCCTCTATCCCTCCTCCTAATCCCCCTCTATCCCTCCTCCTAATCCCCCTCTATCCCTCCTCCTAACCCCCCTCTAGCCCTCCTAACCCCCCTCTAGCCCTCCTCCTAACCCCTCTCTAGCCCTCCTCCTAACCCCTCTCTAGCCCTCCTCCTAACCCCTCTCTAGCCCTCCTCCTAACCCCCTCTATCCCTCCTCCTAACCCCCCTCTATCCCTCCTCCTAACCCCCCTCTATCCCTCCTCCTAACCCCCCTCTATCCCTCCTAACCCCCCCTCTATCCCTCCTAACCCCCCTCTATCCCCTCCTAATCCCCCTCTATCCCTCCTCCTAACCCCCCTCTATCCCTCCTCCTAACCCCCCTCTATCCCTCCTCCTAACCCCCCTCTATCCCTCCTCCTAACCCCCCTCTATCCCTCCTAACCCCCCTCTATCCCCTCCTAACCCCCCTCTATCCCCTCCTCCACTATCATAACCCCTCTCCCACTCTTCTCCTTCACTCCCCCTCTTCACTCCTCTTCTCCTCCACTCCCCCTCTTCTCCTCCACTCCCCCTCTTCTCCCCCTCTTCACCCCCCTCTTCACCCCCCTCTTCACCCCCCTCTTCACCCCCCTCTTCACCTCCCCTTCACCCCCCCCCCGACCGCCAAGTTTGTAGGAATCCGTGGCTGGTTCTGAGAAGGTGGCCTCCAGGACAACCACCACGGTTGTGTTGTGTTGCCACCAACACTCGCTCATCACCAACACCACCACTCACCCACCAACACCACTCACCCACCAACACCCATCGTCATTTGCCTTACCACTTAGTAGGGTTCACTTTTTTCTCTATTTTTTATAAGTTCTATCCAGCATTTTCCTCTTCCTCCACCAGTCCTCCTCCATCACCACCCTTCCTCCTCCTCCTCCAGCCTGTTAATGAATGAGAACCGCTTTTTATTTTGTGTTATAGGAGGAGAGGATGGTGTAGTGTAGCGAGACTCCCTGTTGTGTGTGAGGGAGGTGGTGGTGGTGGGTGGGTGGGTGGGGCAGGTCTGGGGTTACGAGGAAATCCGTGTACAGGGCTGCAGCACATTATCTGGCGGGGCCATCCTCGGGGGGTGGGACGTACTCCTTAACACCAGCCACTGTGTCTGTCTGTGTGTCTCAGTCTTGTCTGTCTGTGTGTCTAGGTATATATATATGTGTGTGTGTATTTGTATGTCTGTCTCTATCTAGGTGTATATATTTATGTGTGTGTGTGTATGTATGTATCTCTCTCTCTCTCTCTCTCTCTCTCTCTCTCTCTCTCTCTCTCTCTCTCTCTCTCTCTCTCTCTCTCTCTCTCTCTCTCTCTCTCTCTCTCTCTCTCTCTCTCTCTCTAGGTGTACAGTATATATTTATGTGTGTGTTTGTCTATCAGGAGTGACTCAGTCCATGTGTCGTGGGAGGGGAGGACAGTGTAGGCGAATCCCCGAGTTGTTACGCCGCTTTTTGTCCTCCAACCATTTAGAACATTTTTAAAGGAGCGTAGAGAATCCAGCGCCACCTAACGCACAGGTGGAGGCGGGGTGCGTACGGTGTGTGTGTGTGGACGAGGCGGGGTGCGTACGGTGTGTGTGTGTGGACGAGGCGCTTTGTTGTCTGGTGCAGCTGTGTGAAAAAGTTGGCAGACCTGAACCATAAAGTGACCGAGGTAAGGACACACACACAGTACCCAGGGAGCGACGCGTGCCCCAGATGAGCAGCGTCCGCCCATAAATTGTGGGCTGGAGAGCGAGAGGGCGGGCCAGAGCCTCGTGACTGGGGGTGCACCTCGATTTGAACTAATACGGTAACAGAATACACATCACAACACACTACAATGCACATCACAAAACCACAACACAACATAAAACACCACAACACATCACAACACAATATGCTAGCGTCGTCCCCTGCACCGCTGTCTCCTGGCCATGCGGTATTAAGTTCCGTAAATGTTACTTGTTCCCAACAGTCCAGAGATTGTTGGCTCTAACGTGTCTTGTTTAATGGCTGATACACGCTCAATGTATGTATGTATATTTGTAATGTGTATATAATTTGTATGTGTAATGTGTTTATGTATATTGTATGTATAATGCGAGTGTGAGGCATGTTGATTTGTACTTGTCCTTCCCACGTACGCTTGTAGCCACGTATTGTACTTAACTGCCATCCCATCGTAGAGAGATTTCCAATTGTGACCTGTGAGTTATGCTCGAGGCTTCTGTATGCACCTCAGAATTAACGTATTACAAGACAGGAATTGGCTTATTTTTCTCACACGCACACACAGGTATAATGTGTGTCTATTTCTCATTGTTCATAAAATTACATTGTTAGGAGTGTCGATAATGTACGTTGTGTGTGTGTGTGTGTGTGTGTGTGCGCGTGCGCGCGCCCTTCTCCACATACCTCCTCCGCTAATACAAACACGTGTCCGTAAATGGGTGGGTGGAAGAGGGTAAGTGAAGCATGAGTTGCGAAGTGTGGGCGTCCGGTGAGGTGTCGGGGGGGGGGGGGGGGGGTGAGGGAGAGACAGGACGTAGTGCCTGGGAAAACCCCCGGGAAGGTTCCTCATTGATGATCCCGTCCACGACCTCCCTCCTTCCCTCCTGTCCACCCGCCTTGACACCCGTCTTCCTTGTACACCTGTCTTACCTCCACACCTGTACAGATTTTTGTGTCATTTACCTGATTATGTTTTTACCACCCTCACCATAACAATAATAACAATCACCTCACACGTGTCACAGGTATAAGTGGAGTATTACCTTACATAGTGTTTGTTTACTGTGTGTTAATTTATCCCCGGCTGAGGGAGGTGAGGGTATTATCCCTTGTGTTTGGGGGCATCTAACTGTTGAGGGGTATTGTCCCGAGTGAGTTTTTATACTGTGAGAGAGAGAGAGAGAGAGAGAGAGAGAGAGAGAGAGAGAGAGAGAGAGAGAGAGGCCCTTTGGTACAGTATGTGTATTGATAATGTGAGAGGGAGGAGAGGGAAGGGGGGGGGGGGGATAGAGTATAGTGCTGTGTATTGTAATGATAGGAATGTGAGTGGGAGGAGGGGGGGGTAAGGAGAGATAACTGTATTGGTGAGTGTTGTCCCAGCCCGTTGTGTTGGCCAAGGTCCGTCCACCACCACCACCCTACCACCACCACCAACCACCACTACCATACTACCACCACTCACCACCACCACCATCACTCACCACCGCTGGAGGACAAGACACTCCTCCTCATTGCCGGAAGGACAAGTCGCCGCACCTCCTTTACACACACGACAACCCCCCCTCCCCCCTCCCCCTCATAATGTGTCGGGAGAGTTTCATCAGAGTTCAGTAAAATGTCCCAAACTAATTGATTTTTTTATTGATTTTTTTTTTAATTGTCTAATTTTTATTCGTTGATTTAGTGCCACCGAGTTGGTTGAAAGGGACGTACGTGTGTGTGTGTGTGTGTGTGTGTGTGTGTGTGTGTGTGTGTGTGTGTGTGTGTGTGTGACGTAATTTTTCTCGGGAACTTTTCGTAAATTTAGAATATTAGCCGAGAATTAGTCACGGTATGTGCTCAACGGCCCTCACTCACCGATGGGGTCTTTGCCAAGTCTTAATATAGTCTTTCTTATTCATAGGCAGTGAGGAAACGGCGGTAGAGGTTTTAGACAAATCTTAAGTTATCGCTGAGGCATCTAGTAGGTTGGCGGTGCTGTGTGGGCTATTGTTGTGCTGGTATATCATGGGTCACGTGTTTCTCTGTAATTAGTGTGTGGTGTGGTGTGTGTGTGTGGTGTGGGGTGTGGTGTGTGTGTGTGGTGTGGGGTGTGTGTGGTGTGGTGTGTGTGGTAAGGTGTGGTGTGGTGTGATAAAGTGTGGTGTGATAAAGTGTGGTGTGGTGAGACGGAGAGACAGACAGATAGATCTTTTTACTCGGGAATTTCTTTTATATCCAGCAATGACACTGTTCAGGTGAGTCACGACCCACCCAGGTTTTATCAACAAAGAGAAACTGTGTGTGAATGATGACAGAAAACGAAATAACTGGGAGGTAAGTTAGCGTAGGTTAGGTCCGCCTCGCAAGGTCAGTACTGTTGCTGTCTTATGTAGGTGTGTCTCGGCGGTCAGAGAGAGAGAGAGAGAGAGAGAGAGAGAGAGAGAGAGAGAGAGAGAGAGAGAGAGAGTACCGCATCAAGTCTACCTCTCCTCCCCTATAGCCAAAAAAAACTAATAATTGATTATTTCTATTAGTTGATAGTATTTGTAAACGATATACGTACATACAATAGACCCTCACAGTCATGTAGTTTAATGGTACACACTATAGTCTCTGTTTATGGTGGTAGATGGGGGAGTAGGTGATCACACTTCATACTGTCCTCACCCCACACTCGGTTCTTCACCATAACACACACACACTCGGGTACATAATGCTACAAAGAATCCCTCCCCACTCCCTCCCTCCCTCCCAGGTTTGATAAAGTTATCGTCTTGCTTCCTGTACCAGTAACCCCCCCCCCACCCCCCACACACACACACGTTATCATTGTCATTCATGCCATTGTGTTTTCCCCCCCCCCCCCCCCCCCGAGTATTGTCTCCTTCACCCCCTGCACGTGTTCCTAAAGCCTGGGGGATGGGTAGAAGTGCTGTGCTGGGCTGGGCAAGACCTGGTAAGTACGCGGTATGATTGAAATGAATGGAAGACGGATTTGTTTATGGCGTTCATGACGAGCAGCGTGGAGGTGTGAACAGGTGTGCTGGTGACGTGGGAGGGCACCTACCTTGATTGTATCGTTTCTCAGTATTACTCTCCTTTATCCTGACTCCAAAGAATTAATTAGCCAGAGCTTACAGTTCCAGGTATGTATTAATTAATTATATATCTGTAGTGTTGACTGTGTGAATGTTTGTCATGACTTTTAGCCTTCCTGTCGTCATCAATTCGGGACGTTTTTTTTAATGGTCTTCAACGCGAGTATCTTGGGTGATGAATTCTGGTTACTGTTATTACCCTCCCTCCCTCTCTCTTTCATTACCTGTAAAAACTTTCTTCACACAAATTATCTGCCTCCTTCCTCCTCGTGTGTGTGTTATGAGCGGGGTGGGTTGCAATGTGTGTGTGTGTGTGTGTTATGAGTGAGTTGGGTGGGTTGTGAACGACTAAACAGATGCCATACAAAGGTTCTGGCTAGATGGGATAATGGGGCAGCAGCGGCAGTGGCTCACGAAGTCTTAGAATGATCGTCGTTCCATGTTTTGTTACGTGAGTCTCAAGGTCTCTCTGGCCCCTTCCACCACTATCACTACTCTACCTCACTACCACCCTACCTTACCACTATCGTATCACACTCCCTAGTCCTCCAACATGGTCAAGGCCCCCCCCCCCCCCCCCCACCGTCATACCCTCATGAGTGTAGCATTATGTTTGTGTAAGACCTGAGACCTGCCTGCGTAATGCTGCTGGCCTCCTCTGGTTATGAGGTGTAGCAGCTCACAGTCTGGAGTAATACGGGAGGGGCCTCAGGTTGACAGTAAAGGTGGTCCTCTTGGTCAAACGGGCTGTTAAGGTTTGGGTGGACACTAAGTTAAGCCTCCAGTACACCAGGGGGCAGTGTAGCCGCCATTTGCCCACTGTAAAGTTAGATACAGTAATTGTTTTGTAGGTGAGTGTGTTAGTGTTAGGGGAGGGAGCCGCACTCAGTGGTTGGCCATGGGGACACCAACCTGCGAGCGTTAGGTCCAGAGGCGAGTGTCCTGTCCCGTCCACTGGGTTGGTTACCTTGGACGGTCTAGGTGATAACTTGTGTTGGGTCAGGTTAGTATAGGTCCCGTACTTTAATGTTATGACTGGCATCCTCCAAGGTGCCGCCACCTGATGAGCTGCTAAGTGACACAAACATAAGTTATTGTTGAGGCTAAACATAAACACATAATGAGGCCTTAAAACACACTATAATTATTCGTATATTTGGTACTAAGATGTGACCTGACAGGGGGAGTAATGAACAGCTGTCACCATGAGTCCATGATTTATTAAAAATTAATCACTCAATTTTTTTTGAATAAATAAAGTTTAATACTGTTATCAAGGACTTACTAAATATTTTAGTTGGTAATGAACAGTACAACAGCGTGGACTGGTGGTGACGTACTCCCAGCGTCGTGTCTCATCTCGGTGTCAAATAAATGAATAATATTTCTTTGTTTTTATGTTTAGTTTCGGCATCAACCTGTGTGTGTGTGTGTGTGTGTGTCAGTAAACACCACAGGAGGAGGAAGTCTGTGCAGCAGCTTCACATGTAAAGAATATCACAAGACATTGGTATGCGGCACAAGTGTACAGTATACCGAGGGAGTAGGTGAAGGTGCGGGAGCGGTAATGGCGGAACTGGGCAGCACCAGCCGGAAGTGGGAGTGGCGGACAGAGACATGATTCCTGCTGCTTTATTCTGTGTATGTGTGTGGTACCGGTCCCCCTGTGTGTGTGCGGTACCGGTCCCCCTGTGTGTGTGTGGTACCGGTCCCCCTGTGTGTGTGTGGTACCGGTCCCCCTGTGTGTGTGTGGTACCGGTCCCCCTGTGTGTGTGCGGTACCGGTCCCCCTGTGTGTGTGTGCGGTACCGGTCCCCCTGTGTGTGTGTGGTACCGGTCCCCCTGTGTGTGTGGTACCGGTCCCCCTGTGTGTGTGCGGTACCGGTCCCCCTGTGTGTGTGTGGTACCGGTCCCCCTGTGTGTGTGTGGTACCGGTCCCCCTGTGTGTGTGTGGTACCGGTCCCCCTGTGTGTGTGGTACCGGTCCCCCTGTGTGTGTGCGGTACCGGTCCCCCTGTGTGTGTGTGCGGTACCGGTCCCCCTGTGTGTGTGTGCGGTACCGGTCCCCCTGTGTGTGTGTGGTACCGGTCCCCCTGTGTGTGTGTGGTACCGGTCCCCCTGTGTGTGTGTGGTACCGGTCCCCCTGTGTGTGTGTGGTACCGGTCCCCCTGTGTGTGTGCGGTACCGGTCCCCCTGTGTGTGTGTGCGGTACCGGTCCCCCTGTGTGTGTGTGCGGTACCGGTCCCCCTGTGTGTGTGCGGTACCGGTCCCCCTGTGTGTGTGTGGTACCGGTCCCCCTGTGTGTGTGTGGTACCGGTCCCCCTGTGTGTGTGTGGTACCGGTCCCCCTGTGTGTGTGTGGTACCGGTCCCCCTGTGTGTGTGTGCGGTACCGGTCCCCCTGTGTGTGTGCGGTACCGGTCCCCCTGTGTGTGTGTGGTACCGGTCCCCCTGTGTGTGTGTGGTACCGGTCCCCCTGTGTGTGCGGTACCGGTCCCCCTGTGTGTGTGTGGTTACTATTACTCCAACAGCTGACAGTCGTTGTAACAACATCCACACGGAGCGGGTGCTGCTGCCGCCACACATGTTCCTACAACCACTCACTAACTGTTAGGTCTGACTGTCTCCCTTAACTACGCCAGTGTTAAGTTGTCGTCCTGTTATTATTCACATTTATAACGTCCATGGAAGAATTGTCCCAATGTTAACAGTTGATGCTTGATTGTAAAGCCTCGCCTTTTAGTCATGTCACCCTCTTGATAGTGACTACAAGAGTGCCGCTCATCACGTAATGGTCGACTTTTTTATTTATAATTTTTTATATATTTTTTAAGAGGAGGATATTTGTCACATGACGAATCTACCAAACATTGAAAACACTGTATACGCTGTGTCCGGGGGGGGGGGGGGGTCGACCTGGCTGAGACGTGCTGCACTGGGCGGGGCGGGGGCAGGGTGGTGGGGGTGCAGCAGACGGGGAAAGCCCAGGGTCACGGAACCCCAGCCAGCACACTGCCACAGACAGACACAGCTGAACGTGTTGTGGTGGCTGTACTCTACTGTACTCAGTTTTGCCACCGAGTACTGTACATGATAAGCCTCAACTTACTGTCACTCACACACACTAATTGTAGAGTGTGTAGTGTTATCACCTTTTTTATGAATAAATCTTGGGTTAAGGTGTAGGGGCGTTCACACACAGTGGTCAAGAGGTGCCAGTATCACTAAACCTTTACACGGGAGAGTGTCTTGAGCCGAGCCGTCACTTTACTGTCTCTAGTCTGTCTGCCTGTCTCTTTTTATCACCACACGAACTTCAGTACATTGTTGTGGGTTGTAGTTCATGTATGTCTGGTCCACGCGTGACACTAGGAGCTGTTCACGAGGTGTTTCATGTAAGGGAACAACCTAAGTACAGTCCTAGAGGTGTGAGGGAGGGATGTGTTACTGGAGGTGTGAGGGAGGGGATGTGTTACTGGAGGTGTGAGGGAGGGGATGTGTTACTGGAGGTGTGGGGAAGGGGATGTGTTACTGGAGGTGTGGGGAAGGGGATGTGTTACTGGAGGTGTGGGGGAGGGGATGTGTTATTGGAGGTGTGAGGGAGGGGATGTGTTACTGGAGGTGTGTGTTACTGGAGGTGGGGGAGGGGATGTGTTACTGGAGGTGTGGGGGAGGGGATGTGTTACTGGAGGTGTGGGGGAGTGAGGGCAAGTTCCGGCGCACAAGGGCAGGCCGTGCACGAGGTCCGCCGCCCCTCCGCCGTCTGGTTGAAGGTCTACTTTTGGCTGTCGCAACCACTGTTGTCCTCACCCCTGCCTTGCCTCACCTGATGATGCAAGTGACCCTAACAACGGTGGATGGGCACTCCTCGTCCCTTTACAGGAAGTGCCCTTTACCCCTTCACTTGGTGCACACGAGTACCGTGACCAACCCTCCCCTCTTGGAGATGGTTAAACCTTCTGAGGCTCCGTGTTGATGGTGGCAGTGTGTCGCCCGAGGATGATCGCTCTCCGCCGTCGCCTCACCTGCACCAGCCGTACACACACTCACTCATATATGGTTTATTGGGCTGGTGTGAGGATGTTGTATTCGTTTTCATGATGAGGTAATTATTATCTGTTAATGATAGGCTGGCTGGAGTCGTACAGTTATCCCTATACATCTTGTGACGCCCAAATTATGTGTTGCTGAACTGGGAAGAAATAAGTATCAACACACGGAAAGGTAAATTAATATACTTGAATGTTTAAAGACAAAAAACTCAGAAACGTCCTTGAAAACACACGTCCAGGGTAGACACGGGACAGACAGACAGAGACAGACAGACACATCTAAAAAAAACGGGGGTGAACAATGTTGCTG
Source organism: Homarus gammarus (assembly GCA_958450375.1). NCBI lineage: Eukaryota > Metazoa > Arthropoda > Malacostraca > Decapoda > Nephropidae > Homarus > Homarus gammarus. The sequence continues at coordinate 654,895 of CAUDMG010003593.1, read as the reverse complement.
TTGTGTTGATGGCGTCCAGACTTAGGTGTGACCTTTACTTAATACCAGGAAATATTTCTTGCCTGTGTCCTGGTGTGTATTAACAATATCACCTGCCTGATCACTTTGGGGTGTGGCACTGATCACTGTCGAGATGTGGAGCTGATTACTGTCGAGATGTGGTGCTGATTACTGTCGAGATGTGGAGCTGATTACTGTCGAGATGTGGTGCTGATTACTGTCGAGATGTGGTGCTGATTACTGTCGAGATGTGGTGCTGATTACTGTCGAGATGTGGTGCTGATTACTGTCGAGATGTGGTGCTGATTACTGTCGAGATGTGGAGCTGATTACTGTCGAGATGTGGTGCTGATTACTGTCGAGATGTGGTGCTGATTACTGTCGAGATGTGGTGCTGATTACTGTCGAGATGTGGTGCTGATTACTGTCGAGATGTGGTGCTGATTACTGTCGAGATGTGGTGCTGATTACTGTCGAGATGTGGTGCTGATTACTGTCGAGATGTGGTGCTGATTACTGTCGAGATGTGGTGCTGATTACTGTCGAGATGTGGAGCTGATTACTGTCGAGATGTGGTGCTGATTACTGTCGAGATGTGGTGCTGATTACTGTCGAGATGTGGTGCTGATTACTGTCGAGATGTGGTGCTGATTACTGTCGAGATGTGGTGCTGATTACTGTCGAGATGTGGTGCTGATTATACTGGGGTTGTGGCACTGATCAATGAAACTTTCGTGCGTTTATTCCCAATACTTTACACTGACCCAGGAAGTACTTAGACTTTTATCAACAGCTCACACACGTCCTACTACGAATACTACTACCACTACCCTCACCACCCTTACCATTACGACCACTACCACACTAAAAATCATCAGCGTTGAAGGCCACACGACAAGTCTTCATGCCAGTACTGCACTACCCTGACTCGCCTCTTGTTTTCTATGATGGCGCCTGGCTGTCTGTACTTCCGTCCCTCAGCAAGGTTTTACCCGTGTCTTCCTCCACCTCAGTGGCTTTGGGATGCTCTCACCTTCCCCCCAGAGTCCCCAGCTTGGTAGATAGTCGCGGCCGTCATCCTCAGGTAGAGATGTAAGGCAGGCAGGTGTATAGGTTGTCTCTTGCTTTGAACATTGATTGTGTGATGTCAGGCCCCTTGTGGAAGTTGTGACAAGACGTACCTGTGTGTGTTTTGAACTTCTCAGCCAGGGGGCTTGTCATTATTATCACTACTCATAATAACTTCAGGTGTATCATTATCACGACTCAAAATGACCCAAAGTGACTGGCTAATTTAGTAATTAGTGGCAGTATCCCCAGCGGGTACATAATTTTTGTCTTTCGGGAGCCCTCCTTACTCACACGTGTCTGGGATGTCGTTCAAGAATGTTGCTGGTAGGGTGGTGCTGGTTATGCCGGTGCAAGTAGGGCGGTGCTGGTAGGCCGGTTCGTCCTGTTTTCGGTTAGCACTCGTACAGACAACACGGATATGATGATTGCCTAACTCACTAGGATGTGTCGTCTCGTTATTATTATTATTTTTTAGAGACAAATAATATGAAATTAATCACGGAAGTACAAGTGATATTATTATTTGTCACAAGTTTGGGTCAGCCCCGTGGTGGACAGTGTTGCAATGTTAGTACACCTCCTTCAGGAACTGCGGATGGTGTTGACGAGTGTGTTGGGGTAGAGGCGAGTTGTAGTGAGTGAGAGGGAGACGGATGGTAGTGGTGGGTGTAGATGGATAGATATACAGGAAAAATAATCCTGTAAGGTAAGGTAGTGGCAGGTATCAGCGGCTCAACTCTTAAGCTCCACACGTCTCCTTGGTTTTTCCCCCCCCTCCCCCGATGTCGAGCACTTTTTTTCCCTCGAGCGGGTGTGTTTTTTGACGAGCACAACCTGGTCCCTCATTCAGTTTTACGGGTTTTCCACTTCCGGCATCCCGTTAAAAGGTGTTATTATTCGAGGCAGGTGGCAGCGTGTGAGTTCAGGTTCCAGGTTTGGCTTTTCGTTAGTCTCTCTGCTGTTATCTTTTGTGTAGCTTGTAAGTCTGACACACTGCAGGAGGCAATCACCTTCTCTCTTGTTCCGTCTACGTGGTCACTGCTGGAGCCTCTCTTGTTGGTGCGCCAGAAAGGCTCCTTCGCTGTGGTTATCTTGGCTGGTTGGTTCTTCGTGCGGTGTTACTGGAGTGTTTGGAAACGTCATGTGATTCTTAACACCTGTTGCATACTGATGTGTTGTGACCACGTGATCCTTCCACGTGTTGAAGTTTTCCTTGTTCACGTCACATTGTAGGTTAGCAGAGTGATGTGGTACCGGTGAAGTGGTGATTTTACCAAGTTGGTGAGGGAGTGTTTGTCATGTGGTGCTGGTGAGGCGTAGCTTGTGTTGTAGTGGTGATGGTGTCCAGAGTTTCTACAAGTGTACGCTTGACCTTTTTCTTGGCATCATGTAGTTCAACAGTAAGGTAAGCTGTTGCACGTGTTGGTAAACAAGACGCAAGAGCTGGTCTTCAGCGGTCGTTTCCGTGTACGTCACCCTCGGTGCAATAACCCTCCAACTTAACTTGAGTGTGGTGGTGTTTTGTCTCCTGGTAATGTTTTCATGTTGTGCATTGGTCAGCTTCTGTGAAGGCCTTGTGTCCAAGGCCAGAGCTCTGTCACCCCATCCTTCACCTTGTCATTACCCGCTATTAAAGCCGACAGTCTTTCCTGGTAACTTTGTCTGTTCACAATTCTGCGAACTGTGAGTGTGTGGTGTTATACTCTCCCTTAGTCATCCTATTAACTTATTTATATTTTTTCTGCTCGCTGCTCTAGGTGTACACGAGGTTATGTTGTAAGCCCGACATGGTAAATGTTAACCTTTGCGGCCAAGCTTTTAAATGACTCAAATTTCGGGGAAATTGTAAATGGGTCCTGTTGGCCTGATGACCCATCAAGGGCAGTGTGCCGCTGTTAGGTTCACATGGTGTGGCCGACACTGTACCCGACAGCCTTCACTTTCCCCAACTGTAAAGTGAGGCGTAATGCTGGATGAGTTGGGGATGCCCAGAGTGCGAGCCAGCGAACCTAAAGGACAGGTAACTCTCCTTATATGATTAGTAATTAAGGTGTTTATTGGGAGGCGAATATTCCTTGTCTTCACCACAACACCTGTTATCCTTGCTGCTGACAACACTCGTCTTTCTTGTAGCTGTTGGGCGGCCTTGTAGTGGAGGTCTTGTGATAATATGATAGAAATTCTTACCTGTCCTTCGGCGAGAGACGGCCGGTTTGTTTACATCGAATAACCCTCCCTGCACCCCCCTCCCCCGGCAGGTAAATACATACTTCCTCTCACCATGGATTACCATATACTGTAATTAAACGTACGTGAACCATACACCTTCACCATCACACGTGAACCATATAACTTCACCATCACACTTCGTAACTGTGCATGAATTAGTCGTTCATTTCGTTTCCAGTTGATTTGTTGTGTTAAAAAACTCTCGTATATGTAAGGTGTTCGAGCTGTGTGTGTCTGTCTGACACGTGGAGGTTACTGAGCTGTGGAGTGTGGTGGAGGAGTGTGAGTGGTGGAGTGTATGTATGGTGTATTGTGAGTGGAGGGGTGTATTGTGAGTGGTGGAGTGTATGTATGGTGTACTGTGAGTGGTGGAGTGTATGTATGGTGTATTGTGAGTGGAGGGGTGTATTGTGAGTGGTGGAGTGTATGTATGGTGTATTGTGAGTGGTGGAGTGTATGTATGGTGTATTGTGAGTGGAGGAGTGTATGTATGGTGTATTGTGAGTGGAGTGTATGTATGGTGTATTGTGAGTGGAGGAGTGTATGTATGGTATATTGTGAGTGGAGGAGTGTATGTATGGTGTATTGTGAGTGGAGGAGTGTATGTATGGTGTATTGTGAGTGGAGGGGTGTATGTATGGTGTATTGTGAGTGGAGGAGTGTATGTATGGTGTATTGTGAGTGGAGGAGTGTATGTATGGTGTATTGTGAGTGGAGGGGTGTATGTATGGTGTATTGTGAGTGGAGGAGTGTATGTATGGTGTATTGTGAGTGGAGGAGTGTATGTATGGTGTATTGTGAGTGGAGGAGTGTATGTATGGTGTATTGTGAGTGGAGGAGTGTATGTATGGTGTATTGTGAGTGGAGGAGTGTATGTATGGTGTATTGTGAGTGGAGGAGTGTATGTATGGTGTATTGTGAGTGGAGGAGTGTATGTATGGTGTATTGTGAGTGGAGGAGTGTATGTATGGTGTATTGTGAGTGGAGGAGTGTATGTATGGTGTATTGTGAGTGGAGGAGTGTATGTATGGTGTATTGTGAGTGGAGGAGTGTATGTATGGTGTATTGTGAGTGGAGGAGTGTATGTATGGTGTATTGTGAGTGGAGGGGTGTATGTATGGTGTATTGTAATGAGTGGAGGAGTGTATGTATGGTGTATTGTAATGAGTGGAGGAGTGTATGTATGGTGTATTGTAATGAGTGGAGGAGTGTATGTATGGTGTATTGTAATGAGTGGAGGAGTGTATGTATGGTGTATTGTAATGAGTGGAGGAGTGTATGTATGGTGTATTGTAATGAGTGGAGGAGTGTATGTATGGTGTATTGTAATGAGTGGAGGGGTGTATGTATGGTGTATTGTAATGAGTGGAGGGGTGTATGTATGGTGTATTGTAATGAGTGGAGGAGTGTATGTATGGTGTATTGTAATGAGTGGAGGGGTGTATGTATGGTGTATTGTAATGAGTGGAGGGGTGTATGGATGAATGAAGGGCTCTGTGGAATGAATGAATCAATGAACGACTGGATGACTTGATATATTATGAATGAATGAATGCTCTGGTGTATGTGTTGGTTTAGGTGACTGACTGCAGTATTGTATGGTAGATTACGACGGACGGATGAATGAAGGCAAGAAACTCGTGCTGAAGTCAGTGGAAGGTGTAGATGGATTACGGTGAATGAAAGAAGTGAATAATGAAGGCAGGGTCGTTAATGAACCTGACTTGAGTTATAGACTACCACTAATTTTAACAGTGTGTGTGTGTGTGTGTGTGTGTGTGTGTGTGTGTGTGTGTGTGTGTGTGTGTGTGTGTTCACAATCTAGACCAGTACATCGCTCAGTTTGTTTACACTGAAATATACTTATATCCTTAGTGGTATAGTTCCCCTGGTGGGTGGTGGTCCCCGGCTTGAGGAGTACAGTACAGTACAGTTTGTGATGTAAATGCCATCGCTCCCTGCAGGTTGAGTGGGTGTACTGTAGGTGGCAAGTTAAGTTAAGATCGCCTCCCACCAGGAAGCAGGACTTGCCTCCCACTGGTGGTGTTGCGCCTTAACCTTGTCATTTAAACATCTAAATATAGTGGGAGGAGTATGACGGGAGGGAGGGATGTCTCCCCCCCCCCTCCTGCCCCTCTCTATGTGCCCGTTGTCAAGGAGTGGTGGCACCCAACGCCGGTTTTCCAGATGCCCCTGACCAAGAGACGGGCGGGCGCTCCACCCCTTGCTGGCACTCCTTTGGTGACCAGCGCGGCCAGGAGGAGCAGCAGGCCCGCTAGCAGTGTGTGTACTCCGCCTTCTCTCTAGCTGCTCGCCCACCCAGACTTACCCGGCGCACTTTAACATTCGCTCCCTCCCTCCCTGCTTGCTTGCTTCTGTAGCACACAACTATACGTGTGTCGGGGGGGAGGGGGGGGGGCTGGGTACAGATTGAGCTTGATGTATTGGTAGGAACATAAGTCATAATAGCAGGAAAATAAAGAGTAAATTACAAGAAAATGACTCGCCTCGGTCACCTCCCGCTGGTTAGGAAAACAAATAGTTTATTCAGCGCCACTTAGTTTTCGTCGTGTTTTTTAATAATTTATTATAAGTATTATTGTGACCAACTTCTGTACGGCTGTTCCTCCTTCACTCGGCACACGAACCAAACCTGTTCTAAGATGAGGAAGTTCAAGGTCACCGTTAAACAAGGTGATTGGTTTTGTGTGAATTTTTATTTTTTTGTAGTTTTACCCGTAAGATGTTAATACCCTCCCAAGCTCTTTATTGTGGCGAGGAAGAGAACCTTTATTTATCACATCAACAGTATTAGACAACCCGGTTTATTTCACATGAAGCTTAACCTAACCTAACCTTTATTTATCACATCAACAGTATTAGACAACCCGGTTTATTTCACATGAAGCTTAACCTAACCTGACCTTTGAATTGAAACTATTTATTTAGCCAGAAAAACACAGATACAGAGTGGATAATAATAACAATATTAACATGGCTGAGCCAGTTGAGAACCTGAGCTCTCTTTGAGGCACCTGATATATACTATACATTTATCTCAAGGAAGTATTATGTAACATTTAGTATCATCTGGAATAGTACAATAGCATGGTGGTAATAAGAACATGTTACCACGGTTAATCTTCAGGTGAAATAAGCGAGGGTGGGTGTCTCATGCACAGGTAATCCAACTCAACAGGTAAGAAAAAGGTCTATTGTGATTTGTGTCGCGTTTAATGTCAACAGACCAGAGGTAATTTTGATTAATGGCACAAAAGAAGAACTTGATTGGTTTTAGCGGCGTTAAGACACCTGCGGCCTTTTAGCGTTAAAACACCTGCGGCCTTTTAGCGTTAAAACACCTGCGGCCTTTTAGCGTTAAAACACCTGCGGCCTTTTAGCGTTAAAACACCTGTGGCCTTTTACCGTTAAAACACCTGCGGCCTTTTAGCGTTAAGACACCTGCGGCCTTTTAGCGTTAAGATACCTGCGGCCCTTTAGCGTTAAGATACCTGCGGCCTTTTACCGTTAAAACACCTGCGGACTTTTACCGTTAAAACACCTGCGGCCTTTTAGCGTTAAGACACCTGCGGCCTTTTAGCGTTAAGATACCTGCGGCCTTTTACCGTTAAAACACCTGCCTATCTGTGGCCTTTTAGCGTTAAGACACCTGCGGCCTTTTAGCGTTAAGATACTGCGGCCTTTTAGCGTTAAAACACCTGCGGCCTTTTAGCGTTAAGACACCTGCGGCCTTATAGCGTTAAAACACCTGCGGCCTTATAGCGTTAAAACACCTGCCTACCTGTGGCCTTTTAGCGTTAAAACACCTGCCTATCTGCGGCCTTTTAGCGTTAAGACACCTGCGGCCTTTTAGCGTTAAGACACCTGCTGCCTTTTAGCGTTAAAACACCTGCGGCCTTTTAGCGTTAAAACACCTGCCTATCTGCGACCTTTTAGCTTTAAGACACCTGCCTATCTGCGGCCTTTTAGCGTTAAGACACCTGCCTATCTGCGGCCTTTTAGCGTTAAGACACCTGCCTAACTGCGGCCTTTTAGCGTTAAAACACCTGCGACCTTTTAGCGTTAAGACACCTGCCTACCTGTGGCCTTTTAGCGTTAAAACACCTGCGGCCTTTTAGCGTTAAAACACCTGCGACCTTTTAGCGTTAAGACACCTGCCTACCTGCGGCCTTGGTAATTGACTCTTGTCCAATTTTTAGTTCGTGTCAATCACCTTCGGGGAATTTGGGACTGCGGGAAACACGTGATTTAATTAGTGTTCCTTAATGATCGTGAGGGTACTTAAGGAGGTATTAATGATGTATTAATGGTGTAGTGATAGTGAGTGTTATGGTGTAGTGATGGTGAGTGTTATGGTGTAGTGATAGTGAGTGTTATGGTGTAGTGATGGTGAGTGTTATGGTGTAGTGATGGTGAGTGTTATGGTGTAGTGATGGTGAGTGTTATGGTGTAGTGATGGTGAGTGAGTACAGAGCATTTATAGTGAACAGTGACAAGCCCAGGACTCCTTTCGTGGCTGCCCAGATGATGCCTTGTTCAGTGTCCACATGTTTACACGACCCTCACACTGTAAATATTTAGTTACCTAGAAGAGCGTAGTGTAGTGTAGTGTGTATTGTAGTGTAGTGTAGTGTGTAGTGTGTATTGTAGTGTGGTGTAGTGTAGTGTGGTGTGTATTGTAGTGTGGTTGGTGTACTGTAGATGAGGGTGGCTCACTCTCTCAAGGGCACTCAGCACCCCCTGCCCTGCCCTGTCCCGCCGTGATCAGAAAGGGCGGGGAGAAAAAATGGTTCACTGGCGTCTCCGGAACACGGACGCGAGGCTCAGGGGGGAATTTCCCTGCCCATACTGTGTAGAGTGACGGGGCGAAGACTGGGGGTAGGGTAAGGCAGCCTTCTATTTTTGTGGGCGGCGGCGGTGGCGGGGAATTATACCGTGTTTACTGTTTATCTCTGTTGAAAAAATAAGACGATCTTGGGTACGTGTTTGTCTGTCTACTTCCCGCCCTAGTGAACATGAGCGTCTCGTCGTAGCTAAATATATTATGTTTGAGCTGTGAAGGTGAACTATGTGGTCTTGAAGGGATTATGATAAAGTGTTGATATGTAAAGGATTAATGTAATGTCTGGTACCATCTTGCACGACGCCATGGTGGATAATTGGATACTCTGGTGGATATTGTCTGATTGAATGTTGGTCTGTGAGGGAAGGTAGTCAACCCATCTATGTGTTTGTAAAGGTGTACCCAAAGGTGTTCTAGATTGTGTTTTGTTCTCGACTCCTGACGACGCACTACGTCACGTGAAATCCTGACGTCATGGACTGTTTATAGCAATCAGGCGGGGACACACTTGGCGGTCATCAGTGGGGACACCTCTGGGTTGGTTAGGTTAAGTTAATTGGTGCAACAAGAACTAAAATATTCACCTGTAACGGAGTACTGTGAGAATCGTGTCAGGTAAACTAATCGAAATGATAAAAATAATAATAATAATAATAATAATAAACGGTTTATTAATAGAGTTGCAGCTGGTGGCTGAAAATATACAGACTTACATTTAATTTAGACATAATGATACAATATGCGTTGAATACATTTACAGGGCTGTACAGTACATAAATCAGGAGTTGTTTATTATTTTAACAACAGATGGGATGGTGCTGTTCTTATATCTATCGGTGCGGGCTCTTATGGGCTGAATTTTGTTGTAGTGGCGGACTGCGCGAGGTGGGTGGGGGGCTGCAGGTGGCGGCGAGGGTGGTGCAGTAGTCCACGGCCAAACCTTTCCAGTGCTTGGTGGTGGAGGTCACTGAGGGATGGCATTTCCAGGGTGGAGAGAGCGTTGTATGTATGTATGTATGTTTATATATGTATGTATATGTGTGTATGTCAGTGAGCCGAGACCTTGGCTTTATGGAGTTATTCTTGGCTTTAACACTCATCCACATTTTCTAATTAATGAGTTGAATTCGTGTTAAGCTGATCTACACGTCAACACACACACACACACACCACGTCAGGTCCCTCATAGCACCATCTGTGAGGGAACTACTACACCACGTGAGGTCCTTCCTAACACCATCTGGGAGGGAGTTACTACACTACGAGTTTGCTGTTCAACACCTACATTAATCTGTATGTTCACTGTATGTTCCTTTACCTCTCTCTAATGAAGGCTTTTGTTAAACCACCAATGTATGTAATAAGTCATTTATGTCCAATGTATATTTTCAGCCTTCGGGCTGCAGAACTTTTTCAATAAACCGTTAATTATTATTATTATTATTACACACACACACACACCTACACGCACGCACACCTACACCCCCAAGTGATACACGATTTTAATGATTTAATGAATTAATTTTATATTTGGATTAATAGCAGGAGAGAGAGAGAGAGAGATTCTTGAACTACAACAGTACTTCAGGATATAATGGTAGTTTGGTCCTGTAATGAATATACCTCAAGTGTTCTCTGTTATATGGGGAGGGGGGGCTATTAATCTGCACCTGCCCATACTCACCTTACCAGCCAAGGTTTGGTTTGGTGACAGTAAAAAAAATTTCCTTGTCAGTGAGGTTTTTGCATTTGACTTATTCTAGAGCAGTACTCAATAATGTTATGGTGGGGGATGTGTGTCTATACATGTTTAGATATTTAAAACTCACAGGTTCCTTATCTTATGTATCCGTGCCTGTAAGTCCACCTCATGAATTAGTTTGTTTGTTAATTTGTTACACACACACACACACACGTACTGTATGTTAGTGCGTGTAGAGGAGAGTCATAAACATGACGTGAGGCGATAAACTTCAAGTGTGTGTAAGAGTAACAAGTGTGTTTAGTTTATATATATATATATATATATATATATACTTCATTTTTAGTCCATTTAACACGCGGACTTTGAACATACAATCAACGACCTCACCAGCAAGGAATCGAACCCTCGACCTACTGGGTGTGACTAGGGAGCGCTTACCGGCTAGGCCACAAGGACACTAAAAGCAGTTCTAGACTCTGTTATATTTCACACAAAGCCTGTTCATCGAGCTGATGGCGCCGTGAACCTCAATGGGAAACTGCCCGTGCCTCGTATGTGGTGTCAGTAGCATTTTACCGAATCCAGCTGGTATGAAACGCGAGGTACATATATATACTTCATTTTTAGTCCATTTAACACGCGGACTTTGAACATACAATCAACGACCTCACCAGCAAGGAATCGAACCCTCGACCTACTGGGTGTGACTAGGGAGCGCTTACCGGCTAGGCCACAAGGACACTAAAAGCAGTTCTAGACTCTGTTATATTTCACACACACACACACTCTCACTCTCCTGTCCTCTTCTCTCCCCACCTGTAGTTATAAATGATGAATTAACTCAGAGGTTTGGTTAGGTTAAGTGAAATATGATCCATTAACACATTTCAACAAGTTTAACATTTCGTCAACGACGACGACAATATCACCACCGGGGATAGAAACTTTAACCTATTGAACATTATGTAGAGTAGGTCATGTGTGTTCCTTACTACGGTGAAAATAATAACATAATAGCCCAGTTTGACACCAGTGCCACCAGTCGTGTGTGTGTTGCCAGCTCCCGGAGGGTCGTGGAGTGACAACAAAAGGTGAGGGTGGCCAAGGTCGCGGGACGAGGTGTGGAAAAGAACAACAGGTTAATGAATTAGCATCAGATTGGTTACAAAAATCCTCCGTGTGAAATTCTACTTGTGTGTTTCTTGTTTGGTGGGGAGGTTAAGTGTGAAGGTGACTTATGTATGTAGGTGGTTCAGGAGGAAGGGTTGTGAGGTGGGCGATGATCCCTTTATCTACGCTCAGTAAGGGCGAGTCTTGAGTGAGAGGCTTAACTACTGACTCTCTCCCTTGCCCAACCTGCTCCTCACACCACCCAGTCCGCGCCACAGTATGAACCGGTGACTATAATATGGTGTGTCTACTGCCATATGTACGTCAGTAGTGTGAGGACAGTGACGCCTTTCCTTACTGTGTGGGTGGTGAGTGGTGAGATCCTTAACAAACACGTCTCTCTCTCTCACACACACACACACACACACACCAGAAGACGCAGTTAAGTTGGAAAATTACAGTATAATGATAATAATAATAATAATAATGATAATGATAAAAAAAAACCCTTGCCTCGTGTATAAGGTGAGTGAGTGAGTGAGTGTTAGGATGTAAAAGAATTAAAACGTATCATTTGACCTCCTGGCCTCCCACGCTGCTTTATGGTGACCTCTCTGCCTACACCGTCACTAATATTAATACTGCTACATAACCCAGAAACTACACCTACACCAGTATTAATGTCAGTATCACCGCCAACATTACTACCACCACCACCAACATTACTACCACCACCACCACCAACATTACTACCACCACCACCACCAACATTACTACCACCACCACCAACATTACTACCACCACCACCACCAACATTACTTCCACCACCAACATTACTACCACCACCACCAACATTACTACCACCACCACCACCACCACCACCACCAACATTACTACCACCCCCACCACCCACCACCCCCACCACCAACATTACTACCACCCCCAACATCACTACCACCCCCACCACCAACATCACTACCACCCCCACCACCAACATCACTACCACCCCCCACCACCAACATCACTATCATCTCCAACACCACTACCACCAACCATTAACAGTTTCAAGACATCATTATCAGCACCACCACAACGTGACGTTATGTTTGTCAGGAACGTTTGTAAAGTGTTGGAGAGAGAGAGAGAGAGAGAGAGAGAGAGAGAGAGAGAGAGAGAGAGAGAGAGAGAGAGAGATGTGGATGACGAAGCTTGGTAGTGAGTTGTTGATGAAGGCTGTGGTGGAACAGGATAAAGGCCTGTTGTCATTGGGCGGCTGAGGTAACGTATTGTGAGTGAGGAACGTTTGTGGCTGTATGGCACGTTGACAATCTTGGTGGAGCCGTTAAGATAGATATTGTTTTATGGTCAGTTGGGTGAACAACGTTTGTAGCGGGGGTGAGTAACGTTTGTGTGGAGAGGGGGCGTGGCGAGGCGGGTTGCGGCGCCCCTCACTCCCGGATGCCCGCCGCGGTCCACGCGCCACCACCCGCTCCCGGATACCTGGCCGGCGGTGCTACTATATCTTGGGCAACGGCGAGGTGCGACCACAGTCCCGCTTGAGGTGCTCCGTCGGCTCCACGTTCCTGGTCTGTGCCTGCCAGTGTGTACCATGTGCGCCCTCGTGTGTGAGGGGCCCGGCCGCCTCATGGTGCGTGGGCACATAAGGAGATTGTGTGTGTGTGTGCGTAAAGGGATGTGGAGTGTAATGCGTGGGTGAGGGTGGACATGTGCGTGTGACGGGCACGCAGGGCGTAGGTGGCTGTAGTGGTGAGTACGACGCGCCCCAGCCATCCGTTCATTCATGCGCCACAACCTAACGTGAAGACTCGACCACCCAAGCTCTCTCTCACCGCCGGCTGTGTCTCACCCAGCGAGTGGTGGCTTATACTCTACACTAAGTGAAATATTTATTACTCGCTCGGTGTGTCAAGAGGAGGACTGTGTTGTGTTAGTGTGTGTCTACCAGTGACTTAGCGTTGACTGTCTTCCCCGCCAGTTGTGGTGGCAAGCATGGTCTTTAGCCCGCCGTGTATTAACTAACTCGCCCTTAATTATTCTCGTGTTCATGGTACAGTGATGTTTATTAACATTCACAAAACATTATGTTAACAGTGATAAGTTAGGACAATACAAGGCAAGTGAATACACGAGTTTGTAGGTGTTAAAAAGTTGTCGTTTATCCCGCGTTGGGATGTGACAGTTGTGACGTCACGGATGTTGATGACGTCATAGAGAGCCCCGGGTGGCAAGGTCGCGCGCAACGTTGCAGGGGCAGCGCTTGACGCTCCATATCCGCCAACCGAGGACAACGTACCAGTCTTCACCTCACTCACTCACTTAGCTACACTTTTACTGACACACACACACACACACACATTACGGTGATACACCTCCTCAGGAACACATATCCTCATGCACCAGTTACCGCCTCCTCTGTCTTGACCCGTTAAAGCCGAACTGAAGTTAAATAATGTTTAAAAGTCACACCTGTTGCTTAGGGTACGGTACGATGTTCTGTTTATGTAGGGTACGGGTGTATTGTGATGGGGGGGAGGGGCTGGTGAGTGCCTGTGTAAAGAAAAGAGTCATCTGTGGGTTTAAGGTGAGGTCTTAGTGTGGTTTAAGGTGAGGTCTTAGTGTGGTTTAAGGTGAGATCTTAGTCTGGTTTAAGGTGAGGTCTTAGTGTGGTTTAAGGTGAGGTCTTAGTGTGGTTTAAGGTGAGGTCTTAGTGTGGTTTAAGGTGAGATCTTAGTGTGGTTTAAGGTGAGGTCTTAGTGTGGTTTAAGGTGGTCTTAGTGTTTATAAAAGACGATTTATACTTTTAGGTTAAGGGACAAGAGAGTGCCATTTTGCGAGGCAGGATCGCGGGAACATAGTGCACACTGGGAGGTTGCATCATTGTCTGCGGTAGAGGAGTGGTGTGGGGGGGGGGGGCGGCAGGATTGTGGAGGTGGTGGGGGAAAGAGAGAAGTGGGGGCGGGTGACAGGTGTGGTGGAGGGTGGGAGTGAGTGGGTGTGTGTGGGGGGGGGGGGTGCCTGGGACGCCTACGCTCGCTTCTACATGTTCCTGATGCCCTTGTCCTGCCTCCACCTCTCCTCTCTTGCTCTCAGGGTCCACATGTGTGTGCGTGTGCGTGCGTGTGCGTGTGTGTGTGTGTGCGTGGGTGAAGTAGCGTGAGACATTTTAATTTATATTTATCACCGCTGGTCAAGTGCTTGGCCTCGCTATACATGATATTGTTGTTACTGTCTGAGGGAAAGATATGGATGAGAGGAGAGCAGCGTGTTGTGTGGAGGGAATGTGGTGTACAGTAGTATTTATCGTGTTGTCTTTGTTAATGGCGCAGAGAGCGGAGCACGCGACTGGTAGGTGGTTATGACGTCATTGATGATGTCACAAGACTGGTGGCCCCGCATACCTTACACTGGCGGGCGGGTATATCCCCTTCTCCCCCGCCTGCTCTACATTCTCGCCTCCCGTACTTGTTTTTTCTGTCTGTCTGTCCTCTACCACCACTGCTCTACACGTACGACTCGTGTCTCAGTGAATAACAAATGTTGCCTCACTACCACCCAGCTGATCACCCATAACCCCCCCCCTCCCTCCTCCCCGTCACCAGCTGCCAGACCACCTCCTCCACCAGCTGAGCCTCGACAACATTTAAACGTGTGATCTTCTCGAGTGTTAGGTCATATAAGGTCAACACTGGAGTATGTGGCGTCTCGTCTTACTGTTTCCTTATATGTGTCGAGGCGGTTGAAAAGTTTCATTTGTTTACAATAAAACCTTTATTTGACGGACTATATGGAGGGGAAAGTCCGTTATATCGAAGGTTTCTTAAACCTTCCTCCCATCTAACGGACTCTTATATGGAGAGAAATCCGTTATAGGGAGGTTTCACTGTAGTGTGTGTGTGTGTGTGTGTGTGTGTGTGCGCGTCATCACACATACACATCCCCATTAGAGACGTGTACACCCTAACACAAACCCCGTGAACGTCACAACTTAGAGCACGTGCACGCCTCACCATAACGTGCACGACCTACTTGAGACCACATGAGGTGCACGGCGTCACCATACATGAGGTGCACTGCGTCACCATACATGAGGTGCACGGCGTCACCATACATGAGGTGCACGGCGTCACCATACATAGGTGCACGGTGTCACCATACATGAGGTGCACGGCGTCACCATACATGAGGTGCACGGCGTCACCATACATGAGGTGCACGGCGTCACCATACATGAGGTGCACGGCGTCACCATACATAGGTGCACGGTGTCACCATACATGAGGTGCACGGCGTCACCATACATAGGTGCACGGTGTCACCATACATGAGGTGCACGGCGTCACTATACATTAGGTGCACGGCGTCACTACATGAAGTGCACGGCGTCATTATGCATTAGGTGCACAGTGTCACTATACAGGTGGTACAGTGTCACTCTACAGGTGGTGGACGGCGTCACTATACAGGTGGTGGACCTGCGTCACTATACAGGTGGTTCAATGTGTCACTACAGGTTGTACAGTGTCATTATGCAGGTGGTACAGTGTCTATACATGTGGTACAGTCACTATACAGGGTGTCATAAACTACAGTGAGGTGGAGGGGTACAGGTGGTGGTGAGTGAGGCAAGACCTTGGGACTGTGGCCTCCAGGTCGCTACTGCTGCCCCGGTCTTAATTTAGGCAACTTGGCCCGCTGGCTCCATTATTCCCTCCCTAGTTGTTGCTGCTACTGCTACTTTGTTTCTCACACCCAAATGTTACTGCTGATCCTAATGACTGTATGTGTGGGTGTGGGGTGGGTGTCGGGAGGATGTGTGGGTGTGGGTGGTGAGGAGATGTGTGTGTGTGTGGGTCGTGAGGAGATGTGTGTGTGTGGGTCGTGAGGGGATGTGTGTGCGCGTCGGGAGGATGTGGAGTATGTGGGTGGTGAGGGGATGTGTGTGGGTGTCGGGAGGATGTGTGGGTGTGGGTCGTGAGGAGATGTGTGTGTGTGGGTCGTGAGGGGATGTGTGTGCGCGTCGGGAGGATGTGGAGTATGTGGGTGGTGAGGGGATGTGTGTGGGTGTCGGGAGGATGTGTGTGGGTGTGGGTCGTGAGGAGATGTGTGTGTGTGGGTCGGGAGGAGATGTGTGTGTGCGTCGGGAGGATGTGTGGGTGTCGGGAGCATGTGAGGGTGTCGGGAGGATGTGTGTGTGTGGGTGGTGAGAGGATGTGTGGGTGTCGGGAGAATGTGTGGGTATCGGGAGGATGTGTGGGTGTCGGGAGGATGTGTGGGTGTCGGGAGGATGTGTGGGTGTGTATTGGTAAGTGTTGTTGACGTTATATGGTAGTGTGGTAGAATAGTGAATTTATAATGTACACTTGTGGAGAGAGAGAGAGAGAGAGAGAGAGAGAGAGAGCTTTGATTTTGTAAAGATAAATATATTTTGGTTTATGTTGTGTAGGTGGGGAGACTAGGGGGCGTTAAGGAGGGGGGGGGGGACCAGCTCTCTCTCTCTCTCTCTCTCTCTCTCTCTCTCTCTCTCTCTCTCTCTCCAGCATGTCGTTGCTAAGGGTAACCAAGGAAACGAGCACATCTTGACAGCTCCCTTGCACCATAACCACGACTCTCCCCCATTCACTGGGTCACCACAACACTATACTTGCCCTCATCTCCAGCAACTGTTTTACTGTCACCGTAATGATCTTCCACCTCGGCTTAAGACACATTAACCCCCAACATTTCCACACTTCCATTTTTTTTCTCTCTTATCGTTTTAAGTTGCGTTATATTTTTTTTTTTTTTTTGTTATATTATTTTTGTTGTTATATTTTGTTATATATTTTTTGGTTATTTTGTTATTATTTTTGTTGTTGAGTTATATTATTTTGTTATTGTTGTTGGAGATAAAAGGGAATCACAGCGCCCCTATTACCTCAACCATCAGCTTGCTTGTTTATATGACTGGGTCTTTAGCGTGGCGTCGTGGGCAGCTTTGGCGTCGTCGACATGGTGGACAGGGGCTCTCTGGCGTCACCCTGTCCTGCTGCACCCTGGTGTGTGTGTGTGAGAGAGAAGGTAATGCACATACTCTATGAAGATATGTTTTCTGACAGTCTACACATCCACAGATTCATAAACACAAGGGTAGCCCAGGTGAGTGTTGTGGTCACCTGTGTTGAGTAGTGGCAGTGTCAGATTTATTCCCTTGATAAACCAGCCATTATGTCCGAGCCTCCCTGTGTAACCCCTGACTTAAAGGTCAACTTCACACACCTACTTCTACTCCACCTTTATGGTCGTTTGTCATAAATTTGATAAAAAACTATGATTGTGTTTTTGTGTATTGTAAATTTATTGTATAAAACCCGTTTAGAAGACTTGTACAAGATACTGGAGGTGTAACACTTTCGGGTGATGTTATGGAGAGTGACCAGAGACACAAAACATTCCTTGCCTGAGGCTTTTATCACTTGGTGTGAGTTTCCTTCACTCTCTTATCTGGCCAAGATGTTGTGTTAATACCCGGTGTGGTGAAAGATGACATAGTCTTGTGTTAATACCCGGTGTGGTGAAAGGTGACATAGTCTTGTGTTAATACCCGGTGTGGTGAAAGATGACATAGTCTTGTGTTAATACCCGGTGTGGTGAAAGATGACATAGTCTTGTGTTAATACCCGGTGTGGTGAAAGGTGACATAGTCTTGTGTTAATACCCGGTGTGGTGAAAGGTGACATAGTCTTGTGTTAATACCCGGTGTGGTGAAAGGTGACATAGTCTTGTGTTAATACCCGGTGTGGTGAAAGGTGACATAGTCTTGTGTGAGTGAGTAGTTTGTGTGTGATAACAGTTAACTGGGTGATTATTTTGTACATTGTGATACCATCCTTATGGAAAGGTGGTTGTGGTGGTTTTTGGTGTGGTTGTTGGTGATGGTTGTGTGGTAGTGGTGGTGGTTTTTAGGCGGTTACTGGGTGTACAGTAGGTGATAGTTGCCAAGTAGCAGGGATGGCACGGCACGTCTGTTGTCAAGAGGGGAACAATTGTTGCCATAATGGTATTTGTTCGTGGATGATAGTGTGTGTGTGGGGGGGGGGGGGTATGTTGTGTAGGAGGGTAGTGATGGGTGTTACCTGTGTTAGGTGGTGAGGGCAGGTGTGGCTGCTGGAGGTGAGGTAGCAGCTGGGCTTTGCGAAATGTTTGAGGAGCTCCGGAGTGTTGGCGGTAGGTGGCGCGCGTGCCTCCCTATGGCGGATCTTAGAGCCAACTAGCAAGGTCGGCCGTGATTCACCTGAGCGAGGTGGTGGTAAACAGTCCATAGCAGTAGCGGGTGTGTGATGCCGAGCTATAAAAGCGTGTGACGTCAAAGTGACGTAACGGGCACGCGGGAGGCCTGCAACAGCCCAGCC
The DNA here is from genome assembly GCA_958450375.1 of Homarus gammarus. Classification (NCBI taxonomy): domain Eukaryota; kingdom Metazoa; phylum Arthropoda; class Malacostraca; order Decapoda; family Nephropidae; genus Homarus; species Homarus gammarus. The sequence goes on along the minus strand of CAUDMG010003593.1, from coordinate 636,507 downwards.
ACCATTGCCCGTGGAGGCTGCCAGTGGCCCGGTACAGTTGTGGGCATGTCCTTGCAGGGCACGTGCCTGGGCGCCGCCTCTCCTGCCTGGTGATCCTTGTGCCGCATCTTCTACTCCTCCGTCAGGCTGTGGTCCGCTGTGTGTCTGTTGCCTCACATGATTTAGTGACTCCGTGTTAGTGAATAGAAAAGTTACCCCATTGTTGTGGTCATTGTGTGAAGCTGTACAGCACAGTACTAGTGTCTGGTGGACCACATTACTGGCTGCCCAATAATGACTGTTGAGTGGCGACGATTTCAGTACGGGGAAAGACCCACGGTAAATAGTTCCTGTGTAAAACGGTACATGACGAATTGTTTGTTGGGAGGAAGAGAGTGGTGCATTGTGACCCACTTCTTGTGATGGTGTTGACGAAGTGTGACGATTGGCAGGTCCAGGAACTAATGGCCACCGGGACCAGATTGTCTGTCACCTGCTGATGGAAATCCCCAGTGTTGATGAGGCCAGCCAGCCAGCCACCACCGCTACCCAGAAACTCGCGGATTGAATGCAACAAGTGGCAATACACGACGGCCCGCCAGGGGGAAACCAACTGTGCTTGAACGGTGACTCTCGTCTTCCTCAAACAACACCGTCACCTGAACTATGTTTCTTGCTGATGGTGTGATGTTTGTGTATGTATCTGTGTGTAGGAGGGGGGGGGGGCAGAGGAATCCTTGACTTGACGCCCTAACGCATTGAGTACCTGGTGCCACGTGTGATTAGTGTAGTGAATATCCTCCTTGATTTGTGTTTCTCCTTGATGTCATTTTTTATTTTATTTTCTTGTGTGTGAGAGAGGGAGGGGGGGGGGGGCGTGACTGGCGTGGGTGTTAGCCGTGACTGGGCAAGGGGGGCGTATTTCCCCAGGCCGAGGCAGCTGACTCACGCTGGTTGGTCTCGGCACGTTTCTCTTCCCCCTCACCTCCCCCCCCCCCTCACCTCCCCTCCCTAACGTTGACAAAGGCACACCGGATGTTGCCCCTCCTCCCCCTTTCCACCTATACCATTCCATCCCAACCTTCCCGTTCCATATCACACCTTTTCTATTATCATTAGTTTCCCAAAGAAATAATTTAGTGTAAAAAGTCTTTCTCTATCCTCGCCTCATCCATCCCTTCCCTCGGTCATCCATCCTCGTCTCTCGGTCATCCATCCCTTCACACACACACACACAGACCTCAAAACTACTCCTGGACGTGTGTGTGTGTGTGTGTGTGTATGTGTTTGTTGTAAGTAGTAGTAGTAGTAGTAGTAGTAGTGTGGGCAGTGAAAATTGAGGGAAATATTATGCTATCAGCTGTTGTGGTAATGATGAGGTGTGTGTGTGTGGTGGCGGCGGTGATAGTCATTACGCTGTAGCATCTGCCGTGTGAACGAAGTGAAAGACATTAGACGAGTAGAAGTAATGAGATCGAAGTTCGCGATGACTAGAATGAGTGATGGAGAGATACTAATATGAAGATGAACTAAGGATAGGTATAGTATGAGTGTGGGGGAGGGGTGTGGGGGTGGAGGAGGGGGTGTGGGGGTGGAGGAGGGGGTGTGGGGGTGGAGGAGGGGGTGTGGGGGTGAAGGAGGGGGTGTTGGGGTGGAGGAGGGGGTCAGGTAGGTAAGAGAAAAGAAAGGTTTGTGGGAACTTGGTTGTATACGAGGATCACCATTGACAAATATATATGATCACTCACGTATTACCTCCCTGGTTTATGTCATGGTGGTGGAGGGGAGCTGATGGCCACAGTCAATATGACGTCATCCGGGCTCCAAGGATTCAGGATGTTCTCGCGCGGATTACTCACGCACTCTCGCTGCTAACAGAGCGTCTGGACCGTTCCTTGTGTGTGATGGCGTATATATTGACGCGCCGCTGCTGCTGGTTCCGTGTGTATAATGAACCTATTACCGCCAACACAGGTCCCCCAGGATAATGTGTCTCAGGGTGTTTGTGGCTCACGCGGAGGTACTCACTTGGTTTATAGTCATGTACGCAAACCTGTGTGTATTAACCCTGCTGCTGCCATGACACACACACACAGTCGCGCGCGTCCCATTCTGCTTAATCTGTTGGGTAAATATTTGTGGAGGGTGATTTCGTATAAAATGAAGTAGTTGTTGTAGTTTAAGTAAATATATTAGTTGGTGTCCCCTCACTCACTCTCGGGGGTACAACTCCCTAGTTCAGTGTGTGTGGGGGGGGGGGGTGGGGGGTCACCACCACTTGCGTTCCTCACTCACACATCCCCCATAAAGTACATTTTATAATAAGTATTTTTTTAAATCGTTTTCTGTGTAATAATTTGCATCGCAGTTCAGAGTTTCGTGACGTTAATCTTTCTTCTTTTTTATAACCACATCAATTTACCGTAGCAGGTGATTAGTGAGTTCCTCCGTGTTGTTGTTATTATGAGTAATTGTGTTTGGTGATGTCATAGAGCAGTTTGTTTCTTCCTGGTGGTGGTGTACAGTATGTCATTGTTGGTGAGCGAGGGAGAGCTTGTTGGTGCCTCCTCCCACATCCTTCTTCCTCGGGGAAACCCTGGAAACCTTGGCAGATAAGATTGAGGTGAGGTTGCCTTTTGCGGCACCTCGTGGTGAGCGCGCGTGTTGTGCCAGCAGGTGTGTGTGTGTGTGTGTGTGCGCGCGTGTTGAAGCAGAGGCGTTAGGTATGTCAGATATGTTGCTTCAAGGATCCAGGATGTCCCCCCCCCCCTCACTGGTCCCTGCTACTGCCTGGCTACCGCTCATCTCTCTCTACCCTCCTCATCACCACTGTACCCTCCTCACCACCACCGTACCCTCACCACCACCACTGTACCCTCACCACCACCACTGTACCCTCCTCACCACCACCACTGTACCCTCCTCACCACCACCACTGTACCCTCCTCACCACCACTGTACCCTCCTCACCACCACCACTGTACCCTCCTCACCACCACTGTACCCTCCTCACCACCACTGTACCCTCACCACCACCACTGTACCCTCCTCACCACCACTGTACCCTCACCACCACCACTGTACCCTCCTCACCACCACCACTGTACCCTCCTCACCACCACACTGTACCCTCCTCACCACCACCACTGTACCCTCCTCACCACCACCACTGTACCCTCCTCACCACCACCACTGTACCCTCCTCACCACCACACTGTACCCTCCTCACCACCACCACTGTACCCTCCTCACCACCACACTGTACCCTCCTCATCACCACCACCACCACTGTACCCTCACCACCACCACTGTACCCTCACCACCACCACTGTACCCTCCTCACCACCACTGTACCCTCCTCACCACCACCACTGTACCCTCCTCACCACCACTGTACCCTCCTCACCACCACTGTACCCTCACCACCACCACACTGTACCCTCCTCACCACCACCACTGTACCCTCCTCACCACCACCACTGTACCCTCCTCACCACCACCACTGTACCCTCCTCACCACCACACTGTACCCTCCTCACCACCACCACTGTACCCTCCTCACCACCACACTGTACCCTCCTCACCACCACACTGTACCCTCCTCACTACCACCACTGTACTCTCCTCACCACTCAGTACAACACCCATTACTACATGAAGCCCATCGTCAAGTACACCTGGTCACCCCTACACCCCCGCTCCTCCCCAACACCTGGTCACACTACACCCCCGCTCCTCCCCAACACCTGGTCACACTACACCCCCGCTCCTCCCCATCACCTGGTCACCCCTACACAGGGTTCTGCACCATTACTACTTAACAACGCTCTCTTGCTGCGTCTATTGAATACTGTACCTCCCCCTGCCACCACCACCACTCACCCCTACCACCACCACCACTCACCCCTACCACCACCACCACCACTCACCCCCTACCACCACCACCACCACTCACCCCCTACCACCACCACTCACCCACCACCACCACCACCACTCACCCCCTACCACCACCACCACTCACCCCCTACCACCACCACTCACCACCACCACCACCACTCACCCCCTACCACCACCACCACCCACCACCACCACTCACCCCCTACCACCACCACCACCACTCACCACCACCACCACTCACCACCACCACTCACCCCCTACCACCACCACCACTCACCCCCTACCACCACCACCACCACTCACCCCTACCACCACCACCACTCACCTCACCCCTACCACCACCACCACTCACCCCCTACCACCACCACCACTCACCCCCTACCACCACCACCACTCACCACCACCACCACCACCACCACTCACCCCCTACCACCACCACTCACCACCACCACTCACCCCTACCACCACCACCACTCACCCCCTACCACCACCACCACTCACCCCCTACCACCACCACCACCACTCACCCCCTACCACCACCACCACCACTCACCACCACCACTCACCCCCTACCACCACCACCACTCACCCCCTTCCACCACCACCACTCACCCCTACCACCACCACCACTCACCTCACCCCTACCACGACCACCACTCACCCCTACCACCACCACCACTCACCACCACCCCCTACCACATCACCCAGCTCCAAACTTCTCAACTCAATACCCCCACCATTCCAAGGCGCACACATACACACACACACACCTACACCTCTCGTCATGACAATAGTGTGAGTGTAGTCAGCAAGTATCCACGCCCCTCTCCTCGCCCACACTCATATTTGTATTAAAAGTCAAATGTGTGTTTAATCATCCTCACTTACTAGTGCCGTTTGGTTGTATCTTAAGGGCACCGCATCCCTCCCCTCCCCCATGGCCCAGTTTTTCCCCATGATTCATTCACAGTCCTCAAGTGGAGCGCTCTACGTCCCACGTGGTTGATGACGTGTTGGTGACGTCATCGGGGAGGTTGGGTGACTAAGTCGGTGCCTCAAGTGACGTAGCCGGACGAGCGATAGGGAGTGGTGGAGGAGGGGGGCGGGGCGGGGCATTATTCACAAGCCACCAGTAGTGAGTGTGAGCTTCATACTGTGTCGCTGAGTGTGTGTACGGTACGTTGTGTCGACCGGCGTCACTCAGTGTGGACCGCCCTGTGTGTGTGTGTGTGACCAGGATAATATGGCGTTGGGATATTTACCTTTTGTAACGGTGTCGACCCGCCCCGCTTACTGGCACTGGGCCACGGTCATCCTCGTGCGTGATAACTTGTGGCGTGTGTGTGGGTACTGACACTCGGCCGCTGCTGCTTCATGAGTGCCCCGTCTTCCCTACCTGTCCCCCGTATTCTCACTACAGCACACTCACTCAATACAGACATAACCAGCGTGTTGAGTGACAGTGTCGTGACCGAGGTTGTTATGAGTGTGTTAAAAAGGTTGACAGTATCCGAGATTTGGACTTGAAGATGTGGAACAGTTTGTTTACTCCGATGGTCCACCTTTTGGGGGTGTGGAGGCGTGGGTGGGTTAGGAGTGGTGGTCATGTTAATGGTGTGGGTATTGGTGGTTGTTATTGGTGTGGGTGGTGGTGGTGCTAGTGGTGTGGGTAGGGGTGGTTGTGTTGATGGTTGTTATTGGAGTGGGCAGTAATGGTTATTGGTGTGGGTTGTGGTTGTGCTAGTGGTGTGGGTAGTATTGGTGGTTGTGTTAATGGTTGTTATTGGAGTGGGCAGTAATGGTTGTTATTGGTGTGGGTGGTGGTGGTGGTGGTTGTGCTAGTGGTGTGGGTGGTATTGGTGGTTGTGTTAATGGTTGTTATTGGAGTGGGCAGTAATGGTTATTGGTGTGGGTGTTGGTGGTTGTGGTTGTGCTAGTGGTGTGGGTAGTATTGGTGGTTGTGTTAATGGTTGTTATTGGAGTGGGCAGTAATGGTTGTTATTGGTGTGGGTGGTGGTGGTGGTGGTTGTGCTAGTGGTGTGGGTGGTATTGGTGGTTGTGTTAATGGTTGTTATTGGAGTGGGCAGTAATGGTTGTTATTGGTGTGGGTGGTGGTGGTGCTAGTGGTGTGGGTAGGGGTGGTTGTGTTGATGGTTGTTTTTGGAGTGGGCAGTAATGGTTATTGGTGTGGGTGTTGGTGGTGGTGGTTGTGCTAGTGGTGTGGGTAGTATTGGTGGTTGTGTTAATGGTTGTTATTGGAGTGGGCAGTAATGGTTGTTATTGGTGTGGGTGGTGGTGGTGGTGGTTGTGCTAGTGGTGTGGGTGGTATTGGTGGTTGTGTTAATGGTTGTTATTGGAGTGGGCAGTAATGGTTGTTATTGGTGTGGGTGGTGGTGGTGCTAGTGGTGTGGGTAGGGGTGGTTGTGTTGATGGTTGTTATTGGAGTGGGCAGTAATGGTTATTGGTGTGGGTGGTGGTGGTGCTAGTGGTGTGGGTAGGGGTGTTAGCCACGTGGTGAAGGAGACAGGACAGTAGTGGTAACGTGTGACTCATCTCCCTCTCCCCTCTCTTTCCCTCTCCCTCTCTTCCCCCTCCCTGCCACCCACATCACTACCCACCCACCCTTCCCTCTCGCTGTCACTGACCACATTTAGACTCTGGTACACCATGAAGCTAGTGTTGATCCTCCACACACACACACACACACACACACTCACTCACTCACACATACACACACACACACACACACACACACACACACTCACTCACTCACTCACTCACTCACACACACACTCACTCACTCACTCACACACACACACTCACACACACACACACACACACACACACACACACACACACACACCCATTTAAGGACTGTTATCTGGGTATTGGAAGACCTAAGTGTTTAAATTAGTGGAATAATGTATATATGAGTGTTGCGTTGAGGTGATTTATATACTATACACACTATGTATATACCGGTACACACTTTATATGTTGATAAAAGGTCTCTCTTAAGTGTGTGTTTTAGCCCAGGTCAAGAGTTATTAGTGTGTCTTAACTGAGCCTTTACTTGAGGAACTTGTGGGAGGGAAGGGAGTCGCTCGCTGGTCTGAGAGGGAGGGAGACAAACGAGGAAACTCTGACTCATTCCCGGCAAAAAGGTCGGCTTGCCAGAAGAGCTGTTACGTCTACTGTACTCCCTTGCTGGTGACCGATCATTAACACCTGAAGGAGGGAGGTAGATGGGTGTGGGGGCGTTGCTTCTCTCTTATGTCGTCTTACGCGGAGTAATAGTGGAGATGAGTTACCCATTAGGTCTATAGTGTGTGTGGGGGAGGCAGGAGGAAGAGGCGCGACATATGAGTAACAAGTGTGGCACTCAGGGGGACGGTCTCCGCGTGCCACCACCACTGAATCACTCGCTCATTCACAGCTTCGCACTCCCGAGGCCAGGGCAGGCCATGGCCAGAGCCTCCACCGGTCACTGAGTAGGCGGGGACGTGGACTCTTACTCACTGTCCTTCACTGCCCGGCTCAACTTTGCTCTGACATTGAGCTGGTGGAGCGACAGATACTTAAATGAGGGTTGGTGTGAGATACTGTAGACGGTCCGTGGTAGTGAGCCTGACAGTATGTTCCCGCGGGTCACTGCATATTTTGGTTAGCGTAACGTAAGGGGCGGGCGGCCGCGTAGTGACGTAGGGTCTCGTGTCTGCTGATGTTAATCTCGGTTGATGCCGTCACTCATGAGTCGGCGGCCCTCTCCCTCCCTCCCCAACCAACACTGGTATTATTACATTGTTAGATAGTCACGCTGCCCTGCCTCTTATTATAGTGTTCAAGTGTGTGGATATTATCACCGTGTTGTGACCTAACGTAGAAACGGCCCAGTTATATATATATATATATATATATATATATATATATATATATATATATATATATATATATGTATATATATATATATATATATATATATATATATATATATATATATATATATATATATATAATCACACAGGGAAAAGGGAAACAATGGAGCGCCTTAGCTTTCGTCTTTATTCAAGAGCGTATAGTTCCTCATTAAATTAAATAAGTTTGTGGGGAAGAAGTATTGTCTGTGTGAGGGTCGCGTGCTTGGCTGGTGAGGTGGCCAGGTTGACCCTCACACCCACGTCTACCGCCCACAACACAACCGGAAGTTTGGAATACCTTGCGTTACACGATATCCTCTGTGAGAGGAGCAACAGTGCCTGCCGGGTGCTGGAATGTTCCGGGTGGCAGAGTGCCAGTGTCACTGCCATCCGTTGCTTCTTTTACATTTGTACTTGTGTTGTTGTTGTCAACAAGTTTTTGTACACTTTCGTTTTATTTATTCTTATTACTTTCCCTACAGCATTATTGTATCAAAGTAAATTGTTGTACAAATTATCAATGACTGATTCTTGATGTTGTGAAATATAACATTACAAAACAAGACAAGAGAGCGAGTACAGTAGTGTAGTGTAGTGTACAGTAGTGAGTATTTGTGGCGGTGGGAAACGTTGCCTCTGCCAGCTGGACAGTGAAGCATGTGTCTGCTGCTACTTTAGTGTTACCGTGTGGTGTGCAGGCTATGTTGTGGCCCGGCCCGGCCCGGCCCACCTCTCTCATCCTAGCTACTACTAGTGAGTGTGGTCGACGACTGGTCCTGGTGTAACGACTACCTGGGCGATGCAGGACGTACGTCACGCCACTGAGGGGGACACTGCTGCTAACGTCGAAATGATGGGCGGAGTGGCAGCGCCGACAGAGGAGGCTCAGGCCGAGGCTCGAGCGCCAACCGAGCACACAAAGACGGAGCCTTTACCGTCCCAAGTCGTGGTAGATCCGTCCTCAACACTCGCCACGATGGAAGCTCCAGCCTCGCTTGAGCCTCCGATCCCTGGGTCTAAGGTACAAGCTAGTGCGGTGCCACCCACTGTTTCTGTGCCTGAAGGAGAAGTCTCCGTAGCAGCCCCAGTAACCCCAGGATCAACTGAACCCCTCCAGGTTGACGCACCCGTCCATCATACTGGCACTAACGGCACCGCAGGGATTTCACCCAAAGACACAAGTGATAAGTCCCAACCAGAGGCACAACCGAGGCCAGAGAGTCACCAGGACCCGGCTGAGGGATCTCCTACCCAAGGGGCGCGGGCGAAGCAGCCGATGGTTCCTCCTGAAGATGCACCTGTGAGGCCTCCATCACACCAGAACCCAAGACCATCGCCTCATCACAACCCGTTACCTCGTCCACCAATTCATCAGGTCCCACAGATGAGACACCCCCCTCCTCACCAGGGTCCCCCCATGGGACGACCTCTACTCCATGGTCCCCCATTAGGACCACCCGTGCACCCTATCCCACCCATGATCCCATCCCCGCGTCAATTCTCACGCATGGGACATCGACCCTCCTACCAGGGCCCTGTGGTAGTGCTGCCACATCACCAGGCTCCACCAGTACCACAACAACTGCCTCAGAGACCCATGGTGTCACCACCAGGACTGCCCAGGTATCAAGGTGCACCTCCGTTACTGCCGCCTCACCAAGACCCAGGTGAGGGCGGCGGTTCACCTCATTACCACCAAGAGGGAGCAACAGGGGAAGATCCTGGCTACAAGGAAGAGGATCCACAGTACCAAGAGGGCGCCTCCTACCAGGCCGAGGGAGCCACACCGTACCAGGGGCAGGTGCGGCACACACGACGCCAGCCTGCCACACTGCGTATATCCAAGTGGGTTAACCCTATACCTCCAGACCCTGACGATGGTGAGTAACAGACTCTTTTAACTGTTGACGAATGTTATGTCTCATACAGCCTCTCTTGGTTGTTCTGTAAACGTGGTTTATGAAGCTTGTCTTCTACACCAAGTATGTTTGTGATGGGAAGAATACTGGATGTAGGTGGGTGTAGATGGACGTGGGTGGGTGAAGGTGTGGGTAGATTGTGTATAGGTGGGTGTGTGTTTGTGAAGGGGTTGATGAATTTATGTGGATGTGTAGGTGTGTGGGTGTAATTGTAGTTGGGGGCGTAGTATGAAGACTAACCCTATAGGCGTGGCTGGGTGGGCGTTGTGTAGGTCGAGATGTGAGCGCGTGGGCGTGGTAGTGTAGGAAAAATGCGCAGGCTGTAACTCTGTGAAGGTCAGCTATGTAGTTCCCGACTGATTGCATGTGGAGTAAATGGAGTGTGAGGGGAGTAGATGGAGTGTGAGGGGGAGTAGATGGAGTGTGAGGGGGAGTAGATGGAGTGTGAGGGGGAGTAGATGGAGTGTGAGGGGGAGTAGATGGAGTGTGAGGGGGGTAGATGGAGTGTGAGGGGGAGTAGATGGAGTGTGAGGGGGGAGTAGATGGAGTGTGAGGGGGAGTAGATGGAGTGTGAGGGGAGTAGATGGAGTGAGGGGGAGTAGATGGAGTGTTGGAAAGGGTGTTTAAGGTGTAATATGCCTTTTTTTAATTTCTTGAAGCAAACCAAAAGTAGTATTAGTAGTCGTAAGAAGTAGCATTAGTAGTCATAAGAAGTAGTAGTAGTAGTAGTAAGAAGTAGTAGAAGTAGCATTAGTAGTCATAAGAAGTAGTAGTAAGTTTATGGGGTGAATGAACTTAAATGAGTTTGTGATTCTCAGTTTAATTCAGTAAGTTTAGGCATTTTATTTCCATAGTTTTCATCAGAATAACAGAAGCGTTTTCATGACCAGCCTGGTAGGTAGATCCGCCTTATAATGCGACACTCGCTCCATTAGTCGTATCATATTGTAGCGAAAGAACAAGTAATTCGATATTTATTCTGTTTATATTTTGTGTCAAGTTATGAAAGATGATGATTGGAATAACGTCAGTGTTCATCTGTGTGTTCACTGTTTGTTTATGTTTGAGTGTAATGTTAAATCCAGGTCGCTTACTGCACACGGCTAGTGGTTGTCGACGCCTCCACCACGCCTCTCTCTCTCAATATTATTGGTCCAGATTCGCGACTGTTGGTACACTTAAACTGGTCCAGTACAGCTGAGACAACTTTCCCTTAGAGAGGTTTACGGACCATTAGTGTTGAGGTGTTTTGCTTTTTAATTTCTGGCAGGTGAGCGTCTAGTGAAGGCATCGTAATTTTTTGGTCTTGAGCTTAAAACCATCAGATAGGAAGGTTGGTATATATTCAGTTGGACGGAATAGTGAGGGTGGGAACCAGTCACTCCTGTTGTTCACTACACTGACAGCGCGGCGCGTCACGGGCGTAATTTAACCGATGAACCTACCTTATGGTAATAGGATCGGTAAAATCACAGAAATATTAGCGGACATTATCCTCGTCTGTGCTTCTCGATATTGAATCCTACAGTTTGTGTGCGTTTAGATTATCAGCGGTAAAGTGGTTGGTTTGTAGCGTGTTAAGTGTTGGTGTGGCGGTGTGGTTGAGCAGGGGAGTGTGCGTCGTTAACGGCGGAGCGGCGGGAACTAGCGGCCTGGCCTGCAGGGACCAGCCGCCAGCCACCCCCCTCCCTCACCACGACCTGCGCACCATGACGTTACTCTCCTCCGCGCATGGATCACTCCTCTGTTGGTGGCATTCACCGCTCTTTTTTAAGAAGACTTGAGTAAAACCCACACATAACTATTGACTTAACTGATTAATAAACTGGCAAGATAAATGATGGTGTTGTACAGCCGGTGGGGGAAATATAGTGAAGCTTACGACAGTTGAGGCACCAGTATTACTACTGTGTGAGAACAGTTTCAAGTCATCATTAACACGGGGTGGAGAGTAATGGTCCCCTCTGAAGTAGAAGGATTCGTCCCTTCCCCTCTTCATACTAACAGCGGGAGGAAGCGGCGTCTAGCCTATGTCTAGACGCAGCCGCGGTACCTCCCCCCCCCTGCCTGCCTCCCTGCTTGCCTCACTCGTCCGTCCAAGCTCACCGCCGGCCGCTCGTCTCATTCTTGCCGTAACGCCCGCACCTGCAACATCTCCTGGTCACCTCACACGCCCACTATGATCTTGTTAGTGAGGTACCGCCTCCTACACGCACATCATGATCCCTCTGTCTGTCCTACACACACACACACACTACCTTTCTAACGTCATTAATAAGTACAATACTGTACATGTATACTGTGCATAGGGGGTCCAGAAGTCCTGCCCAATAGAGAAACGTAAGGTAGATTTAAATAATAATAAATCGTTGTGGCATTTAATCGCTTGTTTTCATCATTTCTTTAACAGCTGATGCTCACAAACTGTATAATCACCAGCGTGACGTTAAAGGCTAGTATCAAACTGGTGTGAGAAGGTTAACATGTAGAGATTCCCAAGTACTGTCACATACCCTTCAGTATTTTGGTCACTATTGTTATTGTATTTGGTTAATGTCAGACGATTTTATTCAGTTCAGAGGGGAGAATGCACACAAGGGGTTAATTTAATTGTTTTCTGATCACCTAGGTTAGGGTAAGTCAAGTCAAGTCAGGTTAGGTTAAGTCAGGTTAGGTTAGGTCAGGTTAGGTTAGGTCAGGTTAGGTCAGGTCAGGTCAGGTTAGGTTAGGTCAGGTTAGCGTTAAGTTGGGTTAGGTTTCAGGTGTACTGCATGTGAAGTGTGGCTGGTGTCAGGTGTGTGAAGCGTGGCTGGTGTCAAGTGTATAAAATGTGTCAGGTGTGTGAAGTATGTCAGGTATCTCAGGTGTGCAATACGTGAAGTGTGACAGGTTTTTCAGTCCTCCGCTCCCACGTCAAAATATCCCCACATACAGAGGGACGCGAGGAACCAACAGCAATAGGTGGTTCTCCTCACCCGGTCACCGTGTGTCTTGAACATTTACCATCTGTGTGAACTCTTTTCTTTGGATGGGTGCAATAAGTTGGCCACAGTTCAGCCAAGGTGTGTGTGGCCCCTGGCGTGTACTGACGACTGGTTATGATGATGTTTACCTTCGTGTTACCTTCCACACCTGCGTCATCAACTACGTCTAATTTAATGTTAATCTAAACTTATATTTACCCATAAAACCTAACCCCATTTAACCCCTCATTCCCTCTCCCACACTTTCCATTCCCTCTCCTCCCACTCCCCATTCCCTCTCCCACACTTTCCATTCCCTCTCCTCCCACTCCTCATTCCCTCTCCTCCACACACTAGCCATCTCAGAACACCATAAAGATACGCTATGAAGGTGGTAGCGCCTGCCTGAAATATGCCTGGGTGGGAGGGGAGGGGAGGTCTTGCACGCTATTGCAAATATATCCAGGCGGCGCGGCGCTCTCAAGGGTTAAACACGGCCGCTGCACCACCCATTGTCGCTGAGGTAATAAAGTAGTGTAGTGAATTATTCATAGACGGCGAGTCCATCAGCTTATGGGGGTGAGGGAGGTTTAAGTAGGGAAGGTGTAGCTTGTTATTGGATGATGGCAGTAAGGTCTTAACATCCTAAAACAGTACAGTTAAATGTTCAGCCCGACACACACACACCGAGTGATAGGATGCCTCTTGTTGGCTGGCACTGGCACCACAGCTAACGTGCACCTTACCAAAATGGCGTCCTTGGGGTCGGTCCATGCGAAGGAAAGATCTTGTTGTTATGCCTGTGTTTCGAGGAATGGCTTGTGTAGATCTCTCTCTCTCACCTGACACAAGCGCCAGCTGGTCTTCGTGCATCACACCTGTATTATTATAAACGCGGGTTTTCCACGGTCACACACCTGGAAAATCCCTGGATATAGGCGGGTAAATCCTTCAGTATTAAAAAAACAAATAAAAACCACACAGGATATAAATTTAGACAATGTTTATGTTTTAATGTTTGTTTACCTGTCCGTGGTGAGTGTTAGGTGTCTCTTGGTCAGGTGTTTGATCAGTGTGGAGGCGGGGAAGACCTCACCTGTGTGGCCTTGTCATATACTCCTGCCGCCCGCCTGTGTTTTGCCTCCTGACTCACTATGTCTGTAGAGCCATGACGTCACTATACAACCATGACGTCACTATACAACCATGACGTCACTATACAACCATGACGTCACTCTACAACCATGACGTCACTATACACTCATGTCCACGTCACCCCTCGAAGTACCAACTCAACTCATTCTCTGAGGCTGTGTGGCGCCAAGGCATAACACTGTGGGCCGAAACTGGACAACATCTACAACAACGTCAATAACAACACGATGACCTTAATTTGTCTCATATAACAACTAAGTCAAATAGAACTGGTTTTAAAGGCGATGTATGTATAACGAATCGCTATTAATTTCTTTTACAAATATTTTTTTCTAAGGGTCTGTGGAGTTAAGGTTAGGTTAGGTTAGGTTAATTAAAGAGGAGTGAGTGGTACAGGTGTCCCAAATGACGTCACGGATACCTGTAGATGGCGTTGATATTCTCTAGTTATATTAATTTTCGCCAAATATTAACTCGTTTACCTGTAATTAAGAGTTTTAGTTTAGGTTAAGTGAGAAGGTGGAGGGTAGTCATTGACCTGTTATTAACGTTATCACCTTCGCTCGTCCTGTCGTGAAGATAACGTTAACATGATGTAAAAGTCGGCGGTCATGAGAGGAGAGACACACACGTTCTCAATACAACTCCTGCACCTGTAAAGAAAATGGTGGAGCTAACGGGGTAAACTCACACTAATAATAATAATCTTCTTCACCACCTAACCTAACGTCCGTCACAGTACACCTCTTGGCCCAGTACAGCAGGTGGGGAGCAGAGGCGGTCAGTCTCTAGTGCTGGGATGTCTGTCTTATTGAATACCAAGTTATAACTTTTACCTTGACCTTCTCTGCCACAATCACGCCTCTGTTGTTACTGTGTTTTAGTTCTCTGTCTGTCTCTGTGCCTACCTGTCTGTCTGTCTCTGTGCCTACCTGTCTGTCTGTCTGTCTGTGTGCCTACCTGCTTGTCTGTGCCTGTCTGTCTGATCCAAGTTTTGCATACGATGTTCTGTGAATAGCAGACGGTGACCACATCCTCCCGAGCAGCAGTAGGTGGGGTAAGGTCTCAAGACTAGGAGTTTTTCCCTCCCTTTCTTCCCAACAGTAACGGGGGGGGGGGGGGGGCTATGAGAAGGGATGCTACACTCTCTTTGTCATTTACTTGTGATGGTGAGGTAAAAACTTATGTTGCGTTACCAGCCATTGTGTGTGTGTGTGTGTGTGTGTCGTTTAAGGCAAGTAAGGAGTGTGGTGACCCAAGACTTTGTGGTGAAGTGGAGTCTAACAGTACCTGCTTCAGTCCACCTTGCCACGCCCCGACCGTCCGTCATTCAGTGTCCGTTGTATAGTTTTTTTTTATTCACTCAAGTAATTTAGATGGTTATTAATAGTAAGATTTATGTCAAAAAGGTGTCGCAAATGGTGAGCGGACAATTGGAGCCACGGTTAGGTCAGGTCAGGTCCGGTCCTAACCACCCTGACCCGTCCTACATTCGTCGCAAATACCTCCCTGACCCTTATCGTCAAAGTGAAGGTCAGTTATTGATTAGGGTCAAAACTCACATTACTATTACCTGAGAATTAAAAAAACCGGAATATTTTTGGGTTACAATATAGCTTTCCTGCTGATGATATTTACCAACACGCCAGTATAATCTGTATAGTAGGTCAACACTGGATTATTTTGGTCATTGGACAAGGTCAGAGGTCAACACTGGATTAATTTGGTCATTGGACAAGGTCAGGGGTCATCACTGGATTAATTTGGTCATTGGGCAAGGTCAGAGGTCAACACTCGATTATTTTGGTCATTGGACAAGGTCAGAGGTCAACACTCGATTATTTTGGTCACTGGGCAAGATCAGGGGTCAACACTGGATTATTTGGGTCACTTGGTAAGGTCAGAGGTCATCACTGGATTATTTTGGTAGCTGGACAAGGTCAGAGGTCAACACTGGATTATTTTGGTCATTGGGCAAGGTCAAAGGTCAACACTGGGTTATTTTGGACACGGGCAAGGTCAGAGGTCAATTCGACGCCCTATTGACTATCTGTAATATTTTAGTTGGGACTCATTTAAAGGTCAACTTAACAAGAGATTCATCGTCCCACTAGTTCACAGTCATAATTCTGTGAATTTTGGGCAGGGAAATGTTAAACTCTGCCCTCACTCTAGCGGCCACCGTACTCCAGCGACCACCGTGTTCCAGCGATCACCTGGAGTTATATAAATAGGTTGGTTAGGTTTGATTTGATTATATATTAGTTAGGTGCCTAATGTTGAGGAGATCCCCCCCCCCTCCTCCAGGTCTCCGTCGTGAGGGTGAAGGTCATAGCCACACTGTTTAGGGTCAAGGGTCAATACTTGTGATTTTTCTGTTAAGGAGAAATATTAAACCTGCTTTACCGACTTTCTTGCTAGGTGTTGGTAGGCAGGTGTGGAGGAACAGGTGTTAGTGGACAGGTGTTGGTAGACAGGTGTGGAGGAACAGGTGTTAGTGGACAGGTGTTGGTAGGCAGGTGTGGAGGAACAGGTGTTAGTGGACAGGTGTTGGTAGACAGGTGTGGGGGAACAGGTGTTAGTGGACAGGTGTGGAGGAACAGGTGTTAGTGGACAGGTGTTGAGGAACAAGGAACAGGTGTTAGTGGACAGGTGTGGGTGGGCAGGTGTGGAGGAACAGGTGTTAGTGGACAGGTGTGGGTGGGCAGGTGTGGAGGAACAAGGAACAGGTGTTAGTGGATAGGTGTGGGTGGGCAGGTGTGGAGGAACAGGTGTTAGTGGACAGGTGTGGGTGGGCAGGTATGGAGGAACAAGGAACAGGTGTGAGTGGACAGGTGTGGAGGAACAGGTGTTAGTGGACAGGTGTGGGTGGGCAGGTGTGGAGGAACAAGTGTCAGTGGACAGACGTGGGTGGGGGTGGACAGGTGTGGGTGGGAGTTAGAGTCGTGTGTTAAACGAATATATTTTCCAAGTTCTGTAAATGACTTTACTTGTTTGTTAGTTTTTTCATGTTTTATTATTTATTGAAGGACCTTTAGCGTGAAGGATGGTGTAGTGTGGGTGAGGGTGTGGGTGAAGGAATGGGGGAGATGGGGTGAGGGTAAGGTGGTGGGGCCGCCCGCTACTCCACCAGGACCAGTGCGGCTATTTTTAGCAGTGGTGTGTGTGTGTGTGTCGCCTAACTTGTTTTATGAGGCGGCCACAATTACTGACACGGAGTAGCAGCAGCAGCAGCAGCTAGCCTCAACCTCACTCACACTGTTATACACACTCTTCCTCATATCAGTCACTCTCACACACTCATATCACTCTCTCACACACACTCATATCAGTCACTCTTACACACTCTTCCTCATATCACCCACCCACCAGAAGTACCTAACAGCACCTCCTAGTTACACGTGCCTGACTTATTGAAGTATTAACCACAGGTATTTATCCCGGACCAGCCATTACCTTTAAGATAATGTATATGTTTTGTCGCTAAGTAATTAGAGAGAACAAGTTTTAAATGGCCATCTGTGTGTAGTTAATGAAATGATGTTAATAATAATGATGATGATAATGACGCTCTGTGAAGCTAATAAAATGATTAATGATGATGAAGACGGTGACGATAATAATAATAATGACGTTCTGTGCAGTTAATGAATAATAATAATAATAATAAGGGTTTACTTGGGACAATGGTGTACATGGATCCATACCTCCTAGACCAAAAGTGTACAAATAGTGAGTGTACAGGAATCCCAACTTGTAAACTAACCTAATCAACCAGTGCTGAGACATTGTTTACATATTCTTCACTATACGCGGCTTCTGTTGTAACCAAAGCCATTAATACTTTCTACTATTTCATTGACCTGTGTGTTTTGGTGTTCTCTAGCGGCCATAGCAAGAGGTATTACAAGTACTGAAGGACCCACTCAGACCTCAGTGTGTGGCTGGGGGGGGGGGGGGGGGGGGAACTACCTTGAGAGCGTGTCGAGTCGAGTCCCTGTATTGGACCCGTATCGACCTTGTCTCATCCCTCCCTGCAACACGTTCCTTCTCGTCCCTCTTCCTTGCCTTGGCCTGTTGTGACTCTTAATCTGTTTATAGATACACGTTTATTGTGTGATGGTGATGCACTGTACACTACTACACTGTACACTACTACACGAGGATGGGGCGCGTAAAGCTCTCTAATAATCTGGATAGAAGGAAGAATTATGATGAATATTCTCAAATGGGAATAACTGAAGGTTAATCCCGAGTTATTTCTCCCTTAGATTAGTTTCCTTAACGCTACTTTGGGGGTTGGGTGGGTTAGGTTAGGTTGGCTTGATGTGGGTTAGGCTACGTTGGCTTGATGTGGGTTTGGTTAGGTTACAGGTGGTTAATCTTCAGGTGATCCCCGAAACATGAAGTGTAACCGTATTCATTATTTACTTATTCCTAATTATTTAAGAGATACGTTTAAGCACTTAACCTAATCAACCTTTTCTTTTGTCCTTTCAGGTAAGTTTGGCTGTTGACCCAGGGGGAGTAAGGTGTGGGTGAGTGAGTGTAGTGTAGGGGAACATAAAACTGTATTGGTAAGGTTCGTGCTCCGCCTCTTATCATATGCACATCTTGATAAACTTGAGATAAGAGCAACAACAAGTAATGAATGACCTTGACGGGGCCCTGACGCACCTGGCCAGACCTAACACTGACATCCTGGCCCAGGTGAGTTTCATTTACTTATTTGTTGTTGTATTTGTTATTGCGTATTTATATAGTTTTTATTTATTTACTTTTATTGTGTATTTATATTATTACTATTAAGTACTGACACGGAACAAGTGGATCTCTGACGGGTTTGTATTTATCTGCCAGTCATGTTACTGTAGTGTTGTCATGACTGAGCTGTTGTTGTCACTGTCCAGTTAGTGACGCAATCTTCTGCTGGTCGGTTATTATCCCTGACACCATAAATAAGTGTAGGTGACCTGATACGCCGTAAATGACCTGATCCGTGAACCACAAGCGGGAGAATATGATTGTTTGTCTCAGTGCTGCTATAGCGCGCGGTCTAGATAGTCTAACCCGACCCGACAACGTGACGGTCTCTTCGGAAGCATCAAGTGACACTCAGCGCACACCTGGGTGAGGCGGTAGTGAACAGAGCTGGCGCATGATAAAAGATACGTGTATCGAGTCATGATTAATTATTATTTGATGTTTTGACGATACTGATAACATAGATATTACTGACTCACCAGGCTTTGTACGGCGTGTGGGTGAGGGTGGTGGCGGTGTGGGTGAGGGTGGTGACTGTGGGTGAGGGTGGTGGCGGTGTGGGTGAGGGTGGTGGCAGTGTGGGTGAGGGTGGTGGCGGTGTGGGTGGTGGCGGTGTGGGTGAGGGTGGTGGCGGTGTGGGTGAGGGTGGTGGCGGTGTGGGTGAGGGTGGTGGCAGTGTGGGTGAGGGTGGTGGCGGTGAGGGTGGTGGCAGTGTGGGTGAGGGTGGTGGCGGTGTGGGTGAGGGTGGTGACAGTGTGGGTGAGGGTGGTGGCAGTGTGGGTGAGGGTGGTGGCAGTGTGGGTGAGGGTGGTGGCGGTGTGGGTGAGGGTGGTGGCGGTGTGGGTGAGGGTGGTGGCAGTTTGGGTGAGGGTGGTGGCGGTGTGGGTGAGGGTGGTGGCAGTGAGGGTGGTGGCAGTGTGGGTGAGGGTGGTGGCGGTGTGGGTGAGGGTGGTGTCAGTGTGGGTGAGGGTGGTGGCAGTGTGGGTGAGGGTGGTGGCGGTGTGGGTGAGGGTGGTGTGTGTGGGTGAGGGTGGTGGGGGTGTGGGTGGGGTGGTGGAGTGTGGGTGAGGGTGGTGGCAGTGTGGGTGAGGGTGGTGGCGGTGTGGGTGAGGGTGGTGGCAGTGTGGGTGAGGGTGGTGGCGGTGTGGGTGTGGGTGGTGGCTGTGTGGGTGAGGGTGGTGGCGGTGTGGGTGAGGGTGGTGGCAGTGTGGGTGAGGGTGGTGTGGGTGAGGGTGGTGGCGGTGTGGGTGAGGGTGGTGGCAGTGTGGGTGAGGGTGGTGGCGGTGTGGGTGAGGGTGGTGGCGGTGTGGGTGAGGGTGGTGGCGGTGTGGGTGAGGGTGGTGACGGTGTGGGTGAGGGTGGTGACGGTGTGGGTGAGGGTGGTGGCAGTGTGGGTGAGGGTGGTGGCGGTGTGGGTGAGGGTGGTGGCGGTGTGGGTGAGGGTGGTGGCAGTTTGGGTGAGGGTGGTGGCGGTGTGGGTGAGGGTGGTGGCAGTGTGGGTGAGGGTGGTGGCGGTGTGGGTGAGGGTGGTGGCGGTGTGGGTGAGGGTGGTGGCAGTGTGGGTGAGGGTGGTGGCGGTGTGGGTGAGGGTGGTGGCAGTGTGGGTGAGGGTGGTGGCGGTGTGGGTGAGGGTGGTGACAGTGTGGGTGAGGGTGGTGGCAGTGTGGGTGAGGGTGGTGGCGGTGTGGGTGAGGGTGGTGGCAGTGTGGGTGAGGGTGGTGGCGGTGTGGGTGAGGGTGGTGGCAGTGTGGGTGAGGGTGGAGCCTAGCCGGGTAGGGGGCCGGGGTCGGTGACCTGGCGTGGGTAACTCTACTAACAAGGACCTCGGGCGGGTGTTGGAGGGCTCCACTTGAGATATTCTTGGGTGACTTTACATAATGTTGAGGGGGGGGACACAGTAGGTGTATGCGGAAAGAGGAGGGTGTGGTGGGTGGCGGCAGAGGTGGCTGGGTGCATGATGAACCTAGCACTGCTGGCAACACTGTTAGGTCCGTGCTTGGACTGGCCACCTTCAAGCGTTACCGTTAAAGCTCTGCCCACCAACCAACTACTCTCTTCCTTCTCTCCCTCCCTGCCTCTCCTTCACTCTCTACTCCACTTCTCTCATCCATTTATTCACAAATCTCATTCGTTTACTTTTGCTTATCGGCGAAATTTGCCCGTCACCGTTCTTCCTTGTGACCTTCAGTTGTGGTGCAGGGTGTACTGTACTGTACAGTGTGAGGCTGTGGTGCAGGGTGTACTGTACAGTGTGAGGCTGTGGTGCAGGGTGTACTGTACTGTACAGTGTGAGGCTGTGGTGCAGGGTGTACTGTACAGTGTGAGGCTGTGGTGCAGGGTGTACTGTACAGTGTGAGGCTTTGGTGCAGGGTGTACTGTACTGTACAGTGTGAGGCTGTGGTGCAGGGTGTACTGTACTGTACAGTGTGAGGCTGTGGTGCAGGGTGTACTGTACAGTGTGTGGCTGTGGTGCAGGGTGTACTGTACTGTACAGTGTGAGGCTGTGGTGCAGGGTGTACTGTACTGTACAGTGTGAGGCTGTGGTGCAGGGTGTACTGTACTGTACAGTGTGAGGCTGTGGTGCAGGGTGTACTGTACTGTACAGTGTGAGGCTGTGGTGCAGGGTGTACTGTACAGTGTGAGGCTGTGGTGCAGGGTGTACTGTACTGTACAGTGTGAGGCTGTGGTGCAGGGTGTACTGTACTGTACAGTGTGAGGCTGTGGTGCAGGGTGTACTGTACAGTGTGAGGCTGTGGTGCAGGGTGTACTGTACTGTACAGTGAGGCCGTGGTGCAGAGTGTACTGTACAGTGAGGCTGTGGTGCAGGGTGTACTGTACTGTACAGTGAGGCCGTGGTGCAGAGTGTACTGTACAGTGAGGCTGTGGTGCAGGGTGTACTGTACTGTACAGTGTGAGGCTGTGGTGCAGGGTGTACTGTACTGTACAGAGTCCGTGGTGCAGGGTGTACTGTACAGTGAGGCTGTGGTGCAGGGTGTACTGTACTGTACAGTGAGGCCGTGGTGCAGGGTGTACTGTACAGCGAGGCCGTGGTGCAGGGTGTACTGTACAGTGTGAGGCTGTGGTGCAGGGTGTACTGTACTGTACAGAGGCCGTGGTGCAGGGTGTACTGTACAGTGAGGCTGTGGTGCAGGGTGTACTGTACAGAGGCCGTGGTGCAGGGTGTACTGTACAGTGAGGCTGTGGTGCAGGGTGTACTGTACTGTACAGTGAGGCTGTGGTGCAGGGTGTACTGTACTGTACAGTGAGGCCGTGGTGCAGGGTGTACTGTACAGTGAGGCTGTGGTGCAGGGTGTACTGTACTGTACTGTACAGTGAGGCTGTGGTGCAGGTTGTACTGTACTGTACAGTGAGGCCGTGGTGCAGGGTGTACTGTACTGAGGCCGTGGTGCAGGGTGTACTGTACAGTGAGGCTGTGGTGCAGGGTGTACTGTACTGTACAGTGAGGCCGTGGTGCAGGGTGTACTGTACTGTACAGTGAGGCTGTGGTGCAGGGTGTACTGTACCACCTCTCTCCCCCTCCATACTAACACTTTCATAAGAGTTTCTTGCTGTCTGCCATAATTGTAAGTTTTGGCTACTTTCCCACGTTCAATATTTTCCTCTTAATTATTGCTTGCTCCATCGTCGTCCTTGTCGTGTCTTTATTGTACTGGCCGGGGAGTGATGTGTTGGTGTGGCTAACACATACTACGTTACCCACCTGCAGATAACACAGTACTGTGCTTTCATACCGTCACGCTGTTCTGTGCACTTGTGTTTTTCAGCATTATACATGACAGCAGGTCCTCCCTACAGACGTCTGGAGTGTTCACAACTCAACCGTTCCCGCAACATGTTATCACTCATCTATCTGCTATGGAAATTCACGTTTCCAGTCTGTCGAATATTTGCAGCCGCTGTACAGTAGACTGCCGTCAACATTGTCCTGATTCTCTTCACTGTCTGGCTCATTAAAAACTTGTGTGGATGGATACTGAACCAACAAGAGCTGCAGGATGTGACTTGTTGGGGAGTACAGTGCAGTACAGTACAGTAGGTTCGTCACAATTTGGTGATGCAATCACAAAGTCAGGTGGCAGCCGGGTAGTGGTAGTGGTGCCAGCGGTGCTTTGTTGTATACCCTGCGCGGCCGGCCGGCCAGCCAGCCACCCACCGTGTCCAACCTTCCATCTCTGCCAGTGAGACACACCACCACCTTCTCTTCAAACATAATGTACACTTTTTAACTAGTGTAACCTTTGATATGGATCAAGCTTATCTATATAACGTAAGGGCACCTGCTCTTGTTAGTTGGTGGGCTGCGCGCGCAGTTGTATGTTCTGCGGGAGGTGGAGGAGTTGGTGGCGGCGGCAGTGGCAGCAGCGTAGCGTGTGGTGTGTGTCCGTCAGTGTGGTTGTTGGAGTGAAGCGTGCCTCACGTGCCACCGGGTGCTGCCTCCCCTCATGACCTAAGCAACTTCCGCCCACACCACGCCCACAGCTGTAGGACCTACCCGCAAGCTTGTAACTATCGTGCCGTCCACTGGTGCTCGCCCTCACCCCACACCGCCGGACACAGCGGTAGTGTACACTCACTCACCGGACGCAGGGCCCCGCCCCCTGCTGTTGCCAGGGTGCTGTGTCCTCATGCTGCCCTCCCCCCGTGACCTGACTAGCGTGTCACTCACTAGGGCATCCCGCTCCTACTGAAGACAGCATGTGAGCCCAGTCTCTTGTCAAGTCTCCTGTATTGATCCGAGGAAGGAAGGTGTTGGTGGTGGTGGCGGCGGGGAGTGCGGCGCGAACCGGCGGTGTTGGTGTGTTGTACGGGTATCTTCCAAGACCCGGCTGGAGCTCTTATCTGCTGCAGGAGAACCTTCCCTCTTCCTAGCCACAACCCAAACTCTCCCCCATAGTGACTGACTGACGTGTCCCCGCGGTGTTGAACGTCCATAATATACTGTACTGTATGGGTAGCTTGTGAAGGATGGTGTAACTTGTGGCCTCCTCGAGGGTGTGGCCCAGCATGGCATACGGTGGGCGGGGGCGAGGTGGGTACCGGGGCGCTACGGCCTCTCCTCCAGGGGGCGGCGCACCTCGCAGGACCTATTCCGACGATGATTCCGAGGAAGGTAAGCCTCCCCCACCCTCGACACCTGCCCGCACGCCGCTCGCTCATCCTGTGTTTGCCACCGCTTCACTCACACACACACACACTTGTACTGTACTGTTCCCAGCAACATCCTCTCACTCACTTGTGTGTCGTAGCAGTAGATGAGGTTCATTGTGTTGTCGCCACACACTATTATATTTTTTATGTTGCTATTGACCACTTAACCTAAAATTAATATTTGACAGTAATATATATATGCTGATAACCACAAGAAAACACGAAGTTCCCAAGCGCTTGGGAACTTCGTGTTTTCTTGTTTCCTTGTGGTTATCAGCATATACTTGTACCACGCGCATCTACAGTGATTTACTTGATATATATATATATATATATATATATATATATATATATATATATATATATATATATATATGTATAATATTTGTCTTTGATTTGCTGTATAGAAATACAGCAGCGACTTGCAGTTTTAATGTGTACGTTAATTTGTAGTGGTTGTGGGTGGCCTTAGAGCACTTGAGGTGTCGAACACTAACTTCCTGCACTAAAGATTAAAAAAAAAACTGAGGTAGTTGTTAGACTCCTACCTCGAGGAAGAAATCTTTCGGGTACTACACCCCCCCCCCCCCCCCCCCCAACCTCCTACCCCTCTCTGTTTGAAGTGTTTGTACCACGTAGTTTTGTGTTTTTACAACCATGCTTCTTTTTGACACCAATGTTTACTTATAATGGTTAAACACACACACACACACGTGATGTCAGTGAATTTTACCCCAGCTTCCTTTGTCACGGTATGTCGATCCTGGGGGTATTTATTTAGTTATTACCGGTAGGCCGCGGCGCCGCTGTGGTCAGGGGACAAGTCGGTAGTCTGTAGGCATCAGAGGTTCAAAGGTACTGAACGACTTCGATTATCCTGTTGTCCTCTTGAGGAACGGTACCTGACTGACCAAGGTGTCTGCTGGTCTGGAAAATATTGAAAAGTCAGGAAATTTGACAAATAAACCTAGAATTTTATGTGAATTCAGCTCAGCTTCAAAATACTGCATTTTAATTTTGACAGTAATCTTACTATAAATTAATGATGTACCGTATAAAAGGTAAATAATTAAACTTCTGGGAGCAAATTCCAAAAAAAACTCCTCTCCAATAACTGAATTATTTGTGTACCTACAGCATCATGTTACTGATCAAATGACGGGTTAAACTTGCTAATTCTGTAATGAGTATTATCAGAGATGAATTGTTCTTAAAATTATGTGGATTATTTAAGTGGATTATTTTACACATTTATCATAAATCATTTAGGTGTGTGTGTAGAGAGAGAACTACAGCAGAATAATGGACTGTCCCCCCCCCCCTCCCCCAGGTGTTTTATAGGTATATTTAACCCCAAAATGTCCAACTATGTCTATCTTATCTTGGGGAGGTGGAGGGAGGGCATTATGAGAGACTTGTAACATAGTGTATTAACTGGTGTGGAATAGGAGTGAACAATAGGTTAATATACTGTGTACAGGGTGGGAGTGTTGTCACCTTTTGGCCAATAATATGCTAGAAAAATCCACCCTACTTCTTTCTCTCTCTCTCCCTCTCTCCCATTCCTTCCTTCCTTCCTCAAAAAAGTTGCTCTTATTAGGATTGAAGTACAAGTCTGCCGGGTTACAAATTAATTGGCCCTAGTATTGAAAGGTGTGACACACGATTAATTGTTTACCGGAATTAAGACGAAAAACGCGGGTTTGTGGGAGAACGTCTGTGTAGTAATAGTAGTAGTAAGAATAGTGGTGGTAGTAGTTATACGAATAGTAGTAGTAGCATTAATAGTAGTAAAAATAGTAATAGTATTAATTATGGTTGCATCAGTAATAGTAGTAAATTAATAATATTGATAGTAGAAGTAGTAGTAATAATAGTGGTAGTAGTAGTAGTAATAATAATAGTAGTAGGAGCAATAATAGTAGCAGTAGCAACAAACACTAATATCTGAAAAAACTCCCTTACAAAGATTTTTCAGATATTGGCCGGAATGAGGGCCGGTCACCCGATGTCTGCTGGACCATTATTATTATTATTATTATTATTATTATTATTATTATTATTATTATTATTGCTGTTGGTATTTTATTATTTGTTGAAGGAACTGTGCTTATTGTTAATGTTGATTTATCGTGTGGGAAGTGTCTGTCTGGCAGTACCCACGAAGACGTTATACAGTATCGCCAGTATGGTCCCATTTTAGAGCACACTGCTACCATGATACACTCTTATTGCCATCAGTAAATATTTCTTGCGAGTGTAGGATATTTGTAGCCAGCGCTGAATATTTGTAGCCAGCGCTGAATATTTCTAGCCAGCGCTGAATATTAGAAGCGATCACTGAATTTTTTTTGCCAGCGCTGAACATTTGAAGCGAGTACTGAGGCAATTGAAGCGAATACAGAACATTTTAAAGAGAATCCTGTGCACTGGAAGCAAACCTCCACTAACTGTTTATGCAAATACTGAGGAGCACTTAGACACAGAGCGGTCATGGTGATGTAGGTGTGTGAGGCTACTGCTGTGTAGTGGAAATAATGGTCTCAAGATAAAGAGTGAACTTAACGTACGCACCAAAGGCTGTGTTTATTTACGTGTTTGGGAGACAACTGCTGGCCACTATTACTGTACTGGAAATTTGGATTTACCTTTGTGGGTTATTGGGAGTTGGTATAGTGGTGTAATACTGTACTGTGGTGGTGTGGGAGTACTGTGGTGGTGTAGTACTGTACTGTGGTGGTGTGGTAGTACTGTGGTGGTGTAGTGAGGTGGTTGTGGTGGTGTAGTACTGTACTGTGGTGGTGTGGTACTGTACTGTGGTGGTGTGGTAGTACTGTGGTGGTGTAGTGAGGTGGTTGTGGTGGTGTAGTACTGTACTGTGGTGGTGTGGTACTGTACTGTGGTGGTGTGGTACTGTACTGGTGGTGTGGTACTGTACTGTGGTGGTGTGGTAGTACTGTGGTGGTGTGGTACTGTACTGTGGTGGTGTGGTAGTACTGCACTGTGGTGGTGTAGTACTTTGGTGTGGTGGTGTACTCATGGCAGGAAGGGAGTCGTGTTGGGGTACGAGAGAAACGCTTGCCAAGTTTTTTGTGCCGCGGGCAAGGCCACGGGGCGTCGGTAAACACAACACATAACACAACACATAACACAACAACACGACACAATACAATACAACACAACACAGCACGACACGACACAATACAACACGACCAGTATTTTTGGCTGGTATTGATGGTCACGTGAGCTGCCTCCTGTAGGTAGTACTGTGTCCTGCCGTGTTGGAGGGTGTACTGTACTGCAGGTGTGTGCCGTGTTGGAGGGTGTACTGTACTGCAGGTGTGTACCGTGTTGGAGGGTGTACTGTACTGCAGGTGTGTGCCGTGTTGGAGGGTGTACTGTACTGCAGGTGTGTGCCGTGTTGATGTTAGAGTCAAGTACCTGACACACCTCTCTCTCTTTACTCATAATTTATGCCTCACGGGATTTATTTTTAATTGTGTCACACTGGAGGGAAGAACTGAATTATCACGAGAAGATATGCGGCGGTGGCGGCGTAGCAACAGTGTTAATATTGGTGTTTGATGCCTAGTGTGTGTGTGTGTGTGTGTGTGTGTCGGCCGCCAAGTTTGTGTAAATAACAGCTGCACTTTTTACTGTTATGTTCATAAACTTGACTTAATTACAGGTGTGAGGTAGACGTGTTTGTGTTACTATGGTGACTGGTTAATTTCAACAGTAAGTAACACCTTTATTTCAACACTAAGTAACACCTATTTTGTTTCGTTTTAGGTTTTTCGCAATTTTGTTAACGAGGTCGGGATTAATATTTGGTTCAACAGAAGCTGACGTGTTGCGGTGTATAGCCTCATAGTGTTATTAATGACGTGTAGCTGTTGTTTTGGCGGTGATAAGTTAATTATTTACATATTTACTGCTGGTAGTACCTGTGTGTCGGTCTCTCTCACTCACACACACACACACACAGTATATATGTAGTGCAGATAATAACAGTAGCAGGTGTCTTGGTGTGCGTCAATGGATAGTGATCTAATGTTCAACTTTCCACCGTAGTTGTTGGCATGTTATCCTTAATCTTCTTCTCAAACACCTAAGCCAATTTTCACCCCCATGATCCTGAACAATAATAGTAATTAACTTTTCGTATTTGTTTATTGGTGTAATATTTGTGTTGTTGTTGTTTACAGGATGTAGTTGTGCATGTGTTAGTCGGCCAGGTGTACACAGGTGACAGCATGTTTGTTGTACTTGTTATTATCATCTCCAACTACGGCAGCCAGGGAGGTCACCAGGTAGTTCATTACAGTGTCGGCCCACCGGTAGGTGTACTGTTGTACCTGATCTCACCAACACCTGTTGTGTCAGGTTAACAATGGTGGTCTGACGGCCAGGTTATAGTGTTTATTATTATTGTGTTGTGTGTGTGTGTGTGTGTGTGTGTGTGTACTTTGACTTATTTTAATGTAACAACAAATAATGGTGGAGCGTTATGAAGTCTGTGACTGTATGTAAAAATACAAAAATGGTGTTCTCGCATCACAGACAAAAAACAGGTGACTATTAATTATGTACAAGGTGAACAAGAGCTTCTTATCGTAAAAGTCTTCTGTCAGTCAGTGAGTCAATCAGTGGGTCAGGATTGCTGGTCAATTGCCTGTGTGATATAAGGCATTATTGTGATAAAACCTTTTGTGTACAAGTTAGAGCAGTGTGTGTAGGGGGGGGGGGGGGTGTGAGGGGAGGATTATATTTGCAGGTGGTGGCAGGGGGCTGTAGGTGGTTGCAAGGGGGCGAGTAAGGAAGGCAGGCAACTTTCACTGGTGTTGGCAAGGGTGGCGGCGGCCTTACGGGTCATTGACCTGTGTGTGTGTGTTTAGTCATTATAAAACACCTTCATGGTTGTATTTTAGCCTCGTGGTAACACCCAGCATTCGTCTTTTTATCCTTAGCGTTTCTGAACCCAAATTGACGGAGTTTTTCTCAAGGAAGGAATACTTTTTTTTTTTACCTGCGTGGGGGGGGGGGGGGGTAATACAGTAACTCAAGACACCTGTTACACCGTCAATGGGCTACAACGCTGTTTCTCCAGCGAGGTACAGGTGTGGGTTATGTGGAAGATTACACACATGTATACCTTAGTTCCCCGTCGCTTCATATAGTGTACAGGTGTGTATTAGATATGTTTACCTGGCAGTGTTGACCATTACACCTGGACACACAATAATATATAACCTTTCCTCTCGTGACTGGCGGTATATATGGTGTAAGAAGAGTTCAGTCTTGACGGTCAGGGGAGAAAGAACGTCTTGGCTAAGTTATTTTTATACATGGTGTTCTTGCTATGGTAGAGGGTTGCCTCCCCCCCGCCCCCCACCAGCACGGTCAAGAGCACCAGGTAGTGGATTTGTTTACTGGTGAGTGGACAGACGAGTGGTGGCTGAGTGGTAAACGGTCACTCTCCATTCTGGTCAGTACTCAGGGATCGAACCCCATGACCATTAGCTTGCTAGATGCGGCCCCCCCCCCCCCCGACCTGTCGAGTTGTGTTTACTATTCAACGACAGTAATGGTACGCGGAGGATTTTCCTGAAGGTGACGGAGTTTTTTTTTCCTGAAGGTGGCGTGGCCGATGGAGGGGAGAGGGGGGGGGTGGGGGGGTTGTGACCTGGGGAAAATATTTGAGCCAGCAGTGATGTGGGCTGAGGTATGGAAGGTTATACTGTACATTATTTTGGTGCCGTCAAGAGGAGGAGGTGACAGAGGTAACTCCTTATTCACACTAAACTCTTTACAGTGTTCACAATAGATTAATGATACTTTTTTTTTTACTGTTTCTTTGTGTTTGGTAATAAGTTTGATTGTGTGAGTGTTTGTCGTCTACACTGTTGGTTTACGGCACCCGGAACACGGGGTTAGGGACAGCCTCACACCACAAGAACGCCTCTATACCATGATTAATGCAAGCTGTACACGACATAACCAAGGTGTTAGACTGAACATTTAAAATGGCAGGTGACGGTATCTCTATGTTTGAGGAATATGACAGCAAAATGGAGTAGTCTCGATATTTATATACACACACACACACACGCACGCACACGCGCACACACACGCACGCACACGCACGCACGCACACACGCACGCACGCACGCACACACACACACACACACAAGCGTATCACTGTGCGGGAGGGTTAACATGGTGATAACGCTGTCTGCTCCTGCGGGAGGGTTGGTCGCTACGTGATGATCTATAACCCGGGGAAGGTACATCTCTGCAGGGTGTCATTGGTGAAAGGTCGAACTGCTACAGGAAGGTCATCCGCTGCTACAAAGGTTAAACGGTCCTGAGAGATTCAACAATACTGTAGCTATGCAGGCTTGCTACTGTTGAAAGGTCAATCACTACTGGGAGGTCAACCCGCCTGTCCGCTGCAACATGTAACCGTTTGTTTGCTGAACTACTCACGAGCTCCGCCATGTTGGAAGATAAAAAGAAAGTTTTCATATGTTGATAATGACCAACACATTGGGGGGAAAATGTTCGTCGTAACAACACTCAATTACCACCGTATTGGAAGGTCCAGGACACGACACAACACTACGTATGTTTGCCGCTTTATTGTATGATCACAAGATTCTGGCGGTGTACTGAGACCTAACCTAACCAACCACACTATCAGACTGTGGTAACATTGTATTATGCCTCGTCGGTGTTGCTGACTATGTGAGTGAGAGCAGTGTAGTTTCTATACCCGCTGGCCGGTCTGTGGCGTCATGGGACGGGGCGAGGACGTGGTATAGTGACTTGCTTTCCAGGTACAGTAAATGTTATATTCCCGGCTGTAGTGTTGTTAGACTATCACCGTTATGGAGAGAGAGAGAGAGAGAGAGAGAGAGAGAGAGAGAGAAGGTAGTAGTAGTAGTAGTAGTAGTGGGGACGACTAGGGTACACCACGTTACGTAATCATTATGTACTCTAGTGAATGGAAGTGTGTGTGTGTGTCAGCCAGAATATTACAACACAATGGAACACTTGTTTATGGTGAGCCTCCTCGTACAAAACACCAAACGTGCATCTTGTCCCCATTTCTCTCATCTCTTTGTTTACACTGGGGCCGCTGCAGTAAGAGACCTTCCACCTAATACTGTTGTGTGAAAGTTGACAGTGAGGGTAATCCATCAGCCTCACAGGCCCTCCTTAGCAGACGTGTCTCTCTCTCTCTCTCTCTCTCTCTCTCTCTCTCTCTCTCATATATGTCTGTGTTTATAATTTATATAGTTGAGAAACGTGAATGGTCTAATTATAACTACTAGTGAAGGATAGTAATTATATATAAAGCTTTAATAGTTACGTTTATAATGTTTTCTCGCATTTAGTATTTTTATTTTTTATTTATTTTTTTACATAACCAGGAAAGCTTTTGTATAACCCAGAACCGGAAGTGATAAGTCGCGGTCGCTTGGGAACTAATAAAGCGGGTTTATCTACGTTGGGTTGTAGTAGTGTATTGTAGTGTATATAGTGTGTAGTTAGTGCATATAGTGTGTTGTCACTATACCGTCTCGCTGGAGTGTTCTCTCGTTGTGGTTGATGGCCGCACTAACACGTACTTGTACACGCGCGTTGTATTTTTAACTAATTTTTCCCAGCTATTCTAGTCTTCGTCCGCATAGTGACATATTGGCGTAATCTCTGCTACTCTTTTTGTGTCTGTCTGTCTGTCAGTCACTCCAGAAATACTGTATACTAACTGCCGTCACTTCCTCTTCGTGTAATAAGTGTGTATGGTGTATTAATTCATCGGTGTATTAACGGGAGTGTTTTGTCAGAGCCACAGCGGAAGTGTCTGTCGATCATGCCCGTCACCCTACCACAGGTTCTTAGTATTGCGTCAGTTCAGTAGAGGTTCTCACAAGGCCTGTCACGGGAAACAGGCTCACTGGTCATGGGATCGAACGGGAGTCGGTAAAATAGGAAGTGAGCACCACTAACCACTCAGCCACCGTGGCAGTAGAATAATATGACAATAAACTGTTGAAATAAAATAATTCGATAACCAATATTAGTTATTATTGTTGGGAATTAAAGTCGATGTTTTTCAAAATGGGGGCCACTTTTCCTGCAGCAGAGAGCTTGTTTGATTACTGAACAGGTACGGTATGTGCGCTACAGCCTCACCTCTACTCCACACAGGGAGGTTTTACTGTCTGTCTGTGTGTGTGTGTGTGGGGGGGGGGGGGGGAGGAATTACTCTGCAAACGCCTGACAGGAACTTCCAAATAATATTATCATTATACTCTAACATATAGTGGCTGGTGTATACTGTGACCATGTCTGTCTGGGAGAACAAGGACAACGGAACCGTCCTACCTTATGAAGTATTAATTTAATCAACTTAGACACACGTGATCCTGTGTGTAGAGTGAAGGAACTTTTTTGTAAAGTTCAAAGCCAATTATAGATTATTTTTTAAGTTTAAGGTCAATTATAGATTATTTTGTTATTAAGATTAAGACCAATTATAGGATTTTATAGGGTAGTGGTTTAGCCAGCATAAGGAGGGTCGAGTCCTATTTGGGATGAAGAAAATCCTATTGAAGGACCTTACTGGTGAGTGTTCATAGGGATTTGGACCGTATAATGGTGCTCCCCGTGATCTGATGACAACAGGTGTACACGAGAGACAACAGGTGTACACGAGAGACAACAGGTGTACACAAGAGGCAACAGATGTACACAGAGACAACAGGTGTACACGAGAGACAACAGGTGTACACGAGAGAACAGATGTACACAAGAGGCAACAGATGTACACAGAGACAACAGGTGTACACGAGAGACAACAGGTGTACACGAGAGACAACAGGTGTACACGAGAGAACAGGTGTACACAAGAGGCAACAGATGTACACAGAGACAACAGGTGTACACGAGAGACAACAGGTGTACACGAGAGAACAGGTGTACACAAGAGGCAACAGATGTACACAAGAGACAACAGGAGGTTGATAGATTGTATGATAACACGT
The DNA here is from genome assembly GCA_958450375.1 of Homarus gammarus. Lineage (NCBI taxonomy): Eukaryota > Metazoa > Arthropoda > Malacostraca > Decapoda > Nephropidae > Homarus > Homarus gammarus. Next base: position 603,691 of record CAUDMG010003593.1, on the reverse strand, counting down.
AATGTGTCTCGTAATGGTGCCATATATCACACAGGTGCTCATGAGGACCACTGCAGGTGATGATTATAGCGCCAGGTGTCCTGTATTAATGTCGCTGAGCAGTTCACAGGTGCACACAATGACGCCAAGTGATGCACTCTACCTCTCCCATGACCTCCACACGGCACTGTACCTCTACCATGACCTCCACACGGCACTGTACCTGTACCATGACCTCCACACGGCACTGTACCTCTACCATGACCTCCACACGGCACTGTACCTCTACCATGACCTCCACACGGCACTGTACCTCTACCATGACCTCCACACGGCACTGTACCTCTACCATGACCTCCACACGGCACTGTACCTCTACCATGACCTCCACACGGCACTGTACCTCTACCATGACCTCCACACGGCACTGTACCTCCACCATGACCTCCACACGGCACTGTACCTCTACCATGACCTCCACACGACTCTTACAACACCATCCGCCCTCCTGATGACAGCCACGGCAGGGGTTGGAGGTCGCTGCTCGTCAGATGCAGCAGCCTTCACTCATGCCCCCTCGCAGAAGGTGCGGGTGATGGGTTAATATGCTGCCGGGGGAGACCTACACGACCCTGGAACTCTTGTGTCAACCTAACCTAACCTAACCTAACCTAACCTTGTCCTGAGAGCTGGTGATGTTTTTCTCAGATGGTCTCCTGGGGTTATGGTGTTTTATAGCCATACTCGGTGGGGGAGGCGAGGCGTAAGGAAGGGATTAGGAAGTTGAGGTGTTTGTGTACTGAGAGTGATGGATGGTGAGACGTATAGTGATGATGGTGAGGGACACAAGCGGTTTCATAGTACAGTGCGTTATGTTACGTTCAGCAGCAGGAGGTGAAAGTGAAGCTGTTCCTGGCGTCCCTCTTCACCTCCTCGTCTTCCTATCCCTTGTTGCCCCTTTTACTTCCCTCTCCCCCTTACCCTCTCACCCCCACCCTTACCCTCTCATGTCTGCCCCTCTCCCTCCCCCCTCTGCAGGGTTACGACGCAGGGGGAAGGTGGCTTTCTCATCAGAGGTGGCGCAGGTCCTGGGTTATGGGGGCACCAGGCCCTACCTCTCAAGCCCATATGCCCTCCACACACACACCTCCCTCCCTCATGTTATTTGATATCATCTCTAGTGATCATTGTACAGGAGCGGCGTTAGGCACTTGTTTCTCGTAGTGTGTGTGTGTGTGGGGGGGGGGGGGTTAGTTGTGGGGAGACTTAGGTGATGGTATTAATTATTCCTTTTGTTGTTATGGACCGACCCCACCCCCCCCCCCCCGACAGGTAATATTACACCTGTATACATCACTACAGGTACTCAGACGTGTGTGTGTGTGTGTAGAGCTGTCGTTGTGGCGGTACAATCGGAACTTTCACCACGCATTCTGTGTCAAGGTAGATCAGAGCTCCCTCACGTGTGTATGTATGTATGTGTACAGTATGTATGTGTGTGTATTTGTGGTAATAACTATTTCTACGTTCTACTATTACTCCTACTACTAATAATGATGGTAATAATAAGGGTATTAATGATAATGGTGACTCGGCCTTAAAAGGTGAATTAGTTATTTTAGTGTTGTGTGTTGTAGGCAGGAGGGTTGTGTGTAGTGGTGAGGCAGGCACACCTTTGTCAGGTGTGGTTGTTACGTGTGGTTGCGCAAGGTGGCGGCGGTTGCACGCTGACTGCAGGAGTCAACGGCCGGCCAAGGTTGACAGGGGAAAGCGTCTTTGTTGCTTCCGCGGAGCAGACAGTTGGCAGACAACTCTTACCAATTATGTTGGTTGGCGTGGCTGGCGACGGCGTCCTCACCCGCCCCGCCACGCCGTCATGTGTATCACCCCACCTAATGCACCCTTCACTTTTACCTGCTCGCTTAGTATTGTGGTGGAGGCCGGGGAAGGTCCTCAGTGGCTGGCCTCACCACGGGACGGTGCTCTCTCCCGGCCACCCCACACAACCTGTTAACCGTAGACGTGTACACAGGCCGCTTACTCCTCCGTCATCCCGCTGTCGTATTAACATTGTCCCAGCACCGTGAATCATGTTGTCTGCCGTGTAAACATGGCCACCATCAAACACTCTTAATATGATCTTGATCTGGTTGGTGTCATCACCCTAACTGAACTTGCCTCAATTTCTTATATCAAGTCCAGGAAGTGGGATAAGAAGTTGTGTTGTGATGACCATGTATCAGTGTTGTGTAGCGGACAGTGTTGTTGTGTCTCGGTCACAATACAAACAGTGTATGATGATGGCGATGCAGAACTTATACTGGGAATCGGACTTGAGAATAATACCAGGATTGATAAGATTAATTTGTGGTGTGTGTGTGTGTGTGTGTGTAGAATGATTCAGTAAAGGCCGGGATATATTACTTTCACCAGCGTTACCCCCTCCCTTCCCCTCCCTTGTCGTGTAAATGGCAGGTGCTCCTCGATAGTCCGGCGCCCACCAGGTGTCCGCCACACTTATCTTGAGTCACCTCGACCACAGCCGACGTCTGAGCTCTCCCACCTTGACCACAGCCGACGTCTGAGCTCTCCTCATCTGATTTAATGTTGATAATTATAATGACTGTGGCGTGGCGTTATGCGGCTTGATCGTCCGTGGCCCCACAGCTGTCACCACCCCCCCCTCCCCCACAATTATGTACATCAGAGAGACTTACTGACCGAGTGTTGTGGCTGTTACGTGTCTTCCTTGTATTGGTCTCATTAATTGACTCTTTTAAAACTAATGTAAACAAATTAACTGAAAAACCACTTAAAACCTTGAAAATGTTAACAGTAGTTTGGTGTTGAGTTCCTCTTGTACTTCGTCTCAAGTGTTGTCAGATGTTCATTATCAAGTGTATTATATAGGCTCCCCCCCCCCCCCCCCTACGTGTGATTCTCGGAGCTACTGGCGACTACAGCACGTGAGGGTGAGACTGACACCTCCCCTCCCATGAGCCACCGTGAGTCGCCGCCACCACACGCTGCTCTTAACAACACTGGTATTAATTAACCTGTCGTGATGTCATTGACGGTCGCCGGTCACCTGTACAATACTAACTACCCTGTTGATGCCTCTGTCCTGTGTGTCTGTCAAGGAGACTACTAGTAAACATCCTTCTAGGGGAGACTTCTGAACACGTGTGAGGGGGGGGGGGGTGAAGGTGAAGGGAGGAAGTTGGTTGGTGAATGATCCTCTGGTGACGCCACGCTGACGTCATTCTTCCTCAATTATATGGTTCCTGGTACAATAATTTGTTGTTGTTTATCTTGTGTGTAGGTAGATGAGCTGTTTGTTGTGAGCGATGGTGTTAATGCTGTTTTAGTAGTAGTAATATTAATTGTAGTCATGGTAGTCTCAGTATTAGTTCCTCTAAGTTAGTTAAATGATCATATTAGTAGACGTCTTAAGACATTACTATGGCGTGTAAGACAGATGGTCGGTCGTCTTCCTCCGCCTTCAATAAACGGAAAATTGATTGATGATGGATGTTATTACTTGGTGTTGTGGTTAGTGAGTGTGTCATCCGTGGTCTCGAGTCTTGGGCCCTTCATGTAGCTGGCCTAAACGTCTCAGCGGGCTCTGTATCTCTCCCTCGGGGGTTTCTTCTGCTCTCTCCCTCGGGGGTTTCTTCTGCTCTCTCCCTCGGGGGTTTCTTGTGTTTTGTTAGTGTGGTGATGGTCCGGCCCGGCCCGTTGTTACTGATTGGTTTATGGTTTAAATCTGTTGGTGGATGGAACTGTTGAGGCACATGTGGTCTGGTGAAGATTGGATCATTTTAGGGTAATTATATTTTTGTGATGCCGTTGGGAGGGTGAGAACAAAGGATGTCCCGAGTAATGATAGGAACGAACCAGCTCTCTGCCAGCCAGCCAGCTCGCCACCAGCCCAGGCAGACAGGCAGTGGAGGGGTACTGGTGGGGGTGTGGCAGACGTGAGTAAGGGTCGTTAGGCTTGGCCATGGGCGGGTGGTTGAGGGGGAACTCTTACTGGAAGGTGGCGCCTCTGTGCTCCTCGCCCCCGTGTGTACTATTGTTCGGAGGACCACTGCCACACATGTTCGCCAGCTGGTATACATGTTAGAAGGTTTCCTCTGGAGACAAGGAGAGAGTGGGCTGGGTGGGTGGTGGGCCGGGTGGGTGGTGGGCAGGGTGGGTGGTGAGTTGAGGTAGGTCAGGCGAGGACCTCGTAACTTAGGCTCCCGCACATTACCATAAAACGCCCTAGATTTAATTATCATCAAGTTAACAGTAACAGTACTTGTCTTGATAACAGTACATTATGTTGACCGCTGACCAGGGTAGTTTATGTCCCGGCGGCCTCCTTCATTTATCACCAGAATTATCGTGGTCGACCTTCATTAGTGGTGGTGTAGGTGTACCTGTAGTGGGCAGCGGGGCATGAGGCAGCAGGGGTGAGGGCTACAGGTATGCAGGCAGGAATGCGGCCCGGGCGTGAGAGTGCATACAGCTCGATCAATAACCCTCCACGCCGCCATGCCCGCCGCCGCCGACTCGCCCGCTCTAGCCAGCCGTCTGTCTGGCTCTCTGTCTGGCTCACCCCCCACCCTCCCACCCCCCCTAAAAAAAATGGTGGTCAGACTAACTAGCGGTGACCCTGGACAAGCACACACCCTCCTGCACCTTGCTGACCCTCCATCACTCGCCCATATATGACCGTGACCTTCCCGTACCGTACACCCGCCCCTTTGTTCCCTCGACACGTGTTACGGCTCTTTGTTACACCGCCAGGGATAACAAGCACACGTACACACGCTCTGTGTTTGCGTGTGTGTGTATTAAACCGGTTTAGGCTGACTTCTAATTATAGCCGCGGCCAGGGAGTGAAAGTTGGTCCCTCTCTACAAAATATGCTTGTGCTAACTTGCCAGGCTTCCTGCAGGCAGGCGCATCGTCTTAATCTCTTACTCCTTTCGGTAAGGTCACCCAGGCTCCCCCAACCTTGTAGTCTCTGTGCCATCATCCTCTTAAAAGGAAGGACTCGGGATAGACTCGAGTGTTGCAGAAAATGGGGACAGAAGCATTGATAGTGTCGTGGATGCTTGCTGCTGGGAGAGATCCGCGTAAGCCACCACCAGCAGCAGCCGGCCCTTGTAAACACCGCCACGCCCTCCCTCCACACCTGCAATTGCTACTTCCTCTCATTACGTCTACCATAATCCCCATCACTGTCATTATACATAACGGTTGGGCGGCACGTTGACACCACCCACCCACCTACCCACCCACCGTCGACACCACCCACCGTCGACACCACCCACTCGCCCACCCACCTACCCACCCACCGTCGACACCACCCACTCGCCCACCCACCTACCCACCCACCGTCGACACCACCCACCGTCGACACCACCCACTCGCCCACCCACCCACCGTCGACACCACCCACCGTCGACACCACCCACTCGCCCACCCACCCACCTACCCACCCACCGTCGACACCACCCACTCGCTCACCCACCGTCGACACCACCCACTCGCCCACCCACCTACCCACCCACCGTCGACACCACCCACTCGCTCACCCACCGTCGACACCACCCACCCACTCGCTCACCCACCGTCGACACCACCCACTCGCCCACCCACCCACCGTCGTGCTCTCTGTCAGTCTGTCACACCACCACCACACACCAGCCTCCACCACGTGTCCTTCATCATGGGCAGGTTGAGGCCTTGTGGTAATAGGAGATATTCTGAGGTCAATAGTGATTATTTATTTACTCTACGAAAATACCTGAGTACAATACTGCATTAAAGAACAAGTATTAGAATTTTTTGATGAAAAGGGGAAGTCCAAATACCACGTGGGTCCGTCCATAATCACCACCATACATCCACCCACCACCATACAGCCTCCACCACCATACATCCACCCACCACCATACAGCCTCCATCACAATATATTATCCTACACTATAATTATCCTACACCCACACACCATCACGCCCCACCAAACTGTCCAAACACCGTGACCACCATACAATACACGACACCTTTCACCACTTGCACCATATATCACCCACCTCCTCATTGTGATAAACGCGTGGTGAGGAAGGAGTGGGGTGCACGTGGTGAGGAAGGAGTGGGGTGCACGTGGTGATATTTACTGTTTGATGCCGTTCATTGTTTACATGTGTGTGAGGAGGAGCGGCCGCCGTGTGTGTGTGTGTGTGTGTAATAGTAGTGACGGTTGGGCCAGATATTTGTCATTGGTATTTCCTTTCATGTTCCTGACATCCTGAACCAGGCGCAGGAGGAGGAGCTGAGGCCGGGAGGGTGTGTACTATCACGTTAAAATTCAAACTGACACAACTGCTCTACTCGGTGTGTGTGTGTGTGTGTGTGTGTGCAGCTCTTGAACACACACCTTGTTGCTCTTACCCCTCCCTCCCTCCCTCCCTCCCTCCATCTACCAACCGTTTCTTCTCCCTTCCCCTCTCCTCTTCCTTTCTTCTCCCCTCTCCTCCTTTCTTCCTCTTCCTCCTCGCTGTTATTTTTCTCAGGTTCCCCCGTCAACATCCTCCACCTGGTGTTGTCAGTACAGTAGTGGACCAGCTGGCGGTGTGACCTCTCGTGTGGCTGAGGGCAGTCTATCAATAGTTGAATTATGTGACACCCTCAGCCAGCCTTTAGTCAGAGTCACTGGAGGTGTTTCTCGTGGAGTCTTAGCTCTTGAGGTGAAAACATCTTATTTTCCGTTGCTTTATAAAACTACTGAGCCAGCCACCAAAGGCGGCTCTCTCTCTCTCTCTCTCTCTCTCTCTCTCTCTCTCTCTCTCTCTCTCTCTCTCTCTCTCTCTCTCTCTCTCTCTCTCTCTCTCTCTCTCTCTCTCAGACATTATCACTGAGTGGGTGAGATGATTGTGTTATGTGGACGGGGTGAAGGCTGTAACACACACACACACACACTTTTCATCCTGCATTAAAAATAGATTCAGGTGTAACAGACGTACACTGAGGTCCCCTGCAGGAGGCTACGTCAGGAGAGAACGTATGGCCCGGCCAGAAGACATGAGGAACAGAGACAGTCGGCTGGTACACCTTGATCACTCACCTGGCCCTACGATCACTCATCTCACACCACATCAATAGTGACCATTACTAAATCTTTTGAGTTCTGTGTTGAGAGTGAGTGTTGGCCGGGGAGAGTGAGTGTTGGCCGGGGAGAGTGAGTGTTGGCCGGGGAGAGTAATAAGTCATGTAGTAGCGGGGATCACGTCGCATTATGTGTGCATGTCACCTCGTGTGCGGGATTCACGGGCCGCCACAGGGCAGAGCTCGCACTAATGGACCGGTCAGCTCGCCGGCACACCAGCCACACCCAACCAACAACGACACGTATGCTGCCGTGAGTCTTATTTATGGCCAGACCAAATCTTTATTTGTGGGAGATAATAAACTTGATCCAATGCTGCATAATAAGAGTGAGTGAGCTTCCTGTAGTGTGTGTGTGTGTGTGTGTGTGTAAGCAGGTACAGTGTTAATGAAGATGGTAGAGTTTTTTTTAGTCTACCTTTACCCAGTGATAATATTTATGACCTGGCCGTTATTACAGGAAGAGCACAGGTGGCCCAGGTACACATCACATGGTGTTGGCCAGTGCTGTACACCTCACCACATACACCGCTTGAGGCCCTTGTGGTTATTAATCTTTGACCTTCACAAAAATACGGTGTAAGGTTTAGTTTCAAGTGTTACCTCAAGATGTCGTTCAGGGGAGGAAATGTCGGACGTGTTACCTGTGTGTTACCTGTGTGTTACAGAGCACCAGTCTCCTGCAGTGTCGTCCACCTGGAGTGTTTGGGGTTTAATTGTTACTTAATCGTACACCAGAGGCCACCTAGACGGTAACTCCACGCCCATCAACAACGTCTTATGTATAGGTGTATATGTGTGTGTGTGTGTTAAGTCAGTCCTGGAGGTCGGTAAAGGAGAGAGAGAGAGAGATCCGCTTGTCTCTTGCTTACTGGTTTTCACTTAAGGATAGTCATTTAAATTAATCTGTACTTTATTTGTGTGAAGTGATTGTTTTTGTTTATATGAGTGAATGGGTAGGCGTGGTGGGTGGGTTGAGTGGGTGGGGTGGGTGGGTGGATGGATGGGTGTGTTTCTCCTGGGCTGACCATAACACCCCTAATATCATTGCCTCCACCTTGCTGCCCCCCCCCCCCCTCCTACCCGAACTGTCGACGAGCTGCCATGCACAGGCCAACCAGCCTATTACAGACTCCTTATGTTACCCTGATGACAACATGTGACGCCACCAAACGTTCGGTCACATCCATAAACATCTTCAACGGAAAAAAAAAAGAAGCTCCTGAAAATTTGGTGTCGTGGTGCAAGAAGTGTGGTGTAGTTTGTAAGGTGTGTGTGTGTGTTTGTGGTGTAGTGCGGTGAACAACAGGTGAGGTGTGTGTGTGAGGGAAGCGGATAATTCATGTTCAGGACGGTAAGACGAGGCCCCGGTGTTGCCTCATTCCTGGGCCTCCTCCCCCCCCCCCCTTCCCCCCCACACACATGTACGTTTCACACACTCATTCACTTACATATGTGTATTATTAACTTGTTTATCTTGATGTGAAGGTTTAGTTAACAGGTATGGATGATGATTAACTGCGGTGTGGGGCAGCAGGGTGGTGGCGCCCC